>JAWWNI010000834.1:0-540561 GCA_034642065.1 Darevskia nairensis | reverse complement strand
CACCAGGTTGGGAAAGGATGAATACTTCCATTTTAATTTATCTTTATGGATAAGCACTAAGGCATGATGGAATGTTGTGAGAATTTAATGGAATTGGCTTAGAATGAGCAGAGGGAGGGAGGGGATTGTATTTCTTCGTGGTTTAGATTTGTGCTCTATCCACAGCTCAACTTTACAGTGTAGACTACAGCATCTTTCAATATCAACAGAAGGCTTACATAGCTTGAGGAACACAGTTTTCCTACGCATTATCCCAAAGGCTCACAGTTTTAATTAGACAAAGCAGGTTGGGGTAGCTGCAGAATACATTAAAGCCTTTGTGTCATCTTGGCTGGTGGGTCCCGCTTCAAACAAACAGAACCTTTTTTTCCTCTTGTCTGCTGACAACCTGTGTCCACTATCATCATGTACCAGGACTGGAGTCTGCTCTGTCTTTCCTCTTTTTATCTTGACATAAATATGCTGCTATGCCTGGCTGATTACACGCTCCAACGCCAAGGTCTCCCTGTAAAAACGTCCTCCTTGTCTCCAGTTTTCCACTGCTGACCCGAGTAATTAGAACATGCTAGTTTCACCGCTGTCTTATTAGTGTCGATAATAGGTTCTGCTTTCTTTCTTTCTTAAAAAAATAACAGAAGCAAGGATGTTTCTGTTGAACTTTGTTTGGTGTTGGAATGTATGAATGAACACACACACACATGAACGAACACACACACACACACATTTAATCTGCAGAACTTCTAATTTTGCAAAAGTGCTATACAATCTCCATTCTGCATTTGTGAGGAGTCTATGCTTTAGAGCAGCAGCTCCTATTTTCTGGAACTCCCTATTGACATTAGGCTGGTGCACAGAATATATCACGGATGGAACATAGGTAAGTTGCATGTTGCATAGCTAGTGGTTAGTGTCAGAATAGGACCTGGGCAACCAGGGTTCAAATCCCCACTCAGCCACCGAGCTCATGGGATGACCTTGGGCCAGTCACCATTTCTCAGCCTGACTACCTCACAGGGCTGTTGTGAAGATAAAATGAGGATAGGAAGGTCCTATGCAACCTTTAGCTCCTTCGAGGAAGGGCAGAATATAGCTAAGATAAATAATATTTTAAAATATAAAATACAATATTTATATGCTGTTATGTAATACCTTAGATATGTTTATGAGTCCTCAGTTGAAGTTCAGGATCAAGCAGCTACAACACAAAATAATGTATTTTGTGTGTTCGTCTTTTGGGTGTTGTGGGTGGGGGATTTAGGCTTTGTGGGAGGAAAGGCAAACTGAGAGAAGGAACAAGAGGCAGATGGGAAAATATCGAGGAAGTTCTGAGATTTGGGAATGGCTACCAAATAACTGATTGGTTCAAAATTGGGAAAGGAGTAACCCAAGGCTGCATATCGTCTCCCTGCTTATTTAACTTATATGCAGAATTCATCATGCGAATGGCTGGACTGGATGAATCCCAAGCCGGAATTAAGATTGCCAGAAGAAATACCAACAACCTCAGATATGCTGATGACACAACCTTGATAGCAGAAAGTGAGGAGGAATTAAAGAACCTTTTAATGAGGGTGAAAGAGGAGAGCGCAAAATATGGTCTGAAGCTCAACATAAAAAAAACTAAGACCATGGCCACTGGTCCCATCACCTCCTGGCAAATAGAAGGGGAAGAAATGGAGGCAGTGAGAGATTTTACTTTCTTGGGTTCCATGATCACTGCAGATGGTGACAGCAGTCACGAAATTAGAAGATGCCTGCTTCTTGGGAGAAAAGCAATGACAAACCTAGACAGCATCTTAAAAAGCAGAGATATCACCTTGCTGACAAAGGTCCGTATAGTTAAAGCTATGGTTTTTCCAGTAGTGATGTATGGAAGTGAGAGCTGGACCATAAAGAAGGCTGATGGCAGAAGAATTGATGCTTTTGAATTATGGTGCTGGAGGAGACTCTTGAGAGTCCCATGGACTGCAAGAAGATCAAACCTATCCATTCTTAAAGAAATCAGCCCTGAATGCTCACTAGAAGGACAGATCCTGAAGTTGAGGCTCCAGTACTTTGGCCACCTCATGAGAAGAGAAGACTCCCTAGAAAAGACCCTGATGTTGGGAAAGATGGAGGGCACAAGGAGAAGGGGATGACAGAGGATGAGATGGTTGGACAGTGTTCTCGAAGCTACCAACATGAGTCTGACCAAACTGTGGGAGGCAGTGGAAGACAGGAGTGCCTGGTGTGCTCTGGGTCCATGGGGTCACGAAGAGTCGGACACGACTGAATGACTAAACAACAACAAACCAAATCTTAGTGGGAGCTCCCACTCAGATTTGGTAACCTGTGTAAACGTTAATAAATCAGCAAGAGGGAGATTTGTTTTTCTTATAAACTTCTTATCATGCCCATTTCTGTCACCGTATTTCCCCTATGCTAAAAAAAGCACCAACTTTCTGCATTAACTCCTGCCGATAACGGCATTTACAAATCCTTTCGTAATTCTCCAAACGCATTCATCAATGGGTGACATTCATGTTGTGTAACATGTTGAGGCCATTTCCTCCGCCATCTCCCCTCCCCGTCACACTACTGTTTTATAGCTGTTGCTTAACAGAATTGGTAGCTGAAATGAAGTTGCCTCTTCACCCATTTGCGATTTTGAGGGAGAGTTTCCCACCCAGCCCTGCTAATCCTTGCTGACATTTAAAGTCATCAAAGTGGGCGATTCCTCTTCGATCGTTCTTGCCAGACCTCATAAAAGATCCTTTTAACACATTGTAAAAATTAATAGGTCACATTTGATAAACCTGCAGTCTTAATTTTCAAGAGGGGTTGCTTCAACTTAAATATAGCTTTCGGGTCGATAATATAGTGTGTATTGTTAAAATAATGGCATATATACTGTTCTTATTTGTGGTAGGGCTGTAGCTCAGCAGTAGACCATGCAGAAGGTCTCAGGTTCAATCCCCAGCATCTCTGGGTGGTGCTGGGAATGTCTCTGTCTAAAATCCCAGAGAGCCACTGCCAGTCAAAATAGACAATGCTGAGGCAGATGTACTAATGGTCTGTCTTGGTATAAGGCAAATTTTTATGTTTATGCACTAGGCCAGGGGTCAGCAAACTTTTTCAGCAGGGGGCCGGTCAGCTGTCCCTCAGACCTTGTTGGGGCCAGACTATATTTTTTTGGGGAAATGAACAAATTCTTATGCCCCACAAATAACCCAGAGATGCATTTTAAATAAAAGGACCCATTCTACTCATGTAAAAACATGCTGATTCCCGGACTGTCTGCGGGCTGGATTTAGAAGGCGATTGGGCCGGATCCGGCCCCTGGGCCAACCCATGCACTAGGCCCTAGGGGACTGTTTAGGTGCAACTCAGTTTGCAGAAGAGGGTTTTGCATGGGTTAAGACAAGTTAGGGACATACAGAGTTACATATAAAAACCGTTCTGAAAATGCTTTTTTTAAAAAGCATTTTAAAAAATACATTGAATTTTCCATAAGGCTCACCATCGCCATCTAGTGTCACATTGTATATTGCACTTAAAATACACCTAAAACGTTTTATTTGCAGCTGTATAGCTGAGTCCTATCAGTTTAAACAAGGAGGAGTTGGAGAGGTCAGCTCAAGAAGTTAAAGATATAGAGAGAGTTTGGGAATCTGGAGATCCCTATCTTTCTCAACTCCATGCACAGCCCTTTTCTATCTAAACCTTCCAACATATATTCATTTCTCCATCAGTTATCTTGTATCATTATTCATATTATTTTGCCATTGCAGCTACGATATTTGCTCCCTCACGTATAACAACCTTAGAGGTGGAGTTCTTGTGCCTCCAGTTTTGTTGCATACTGATGGGGGGAGGATGTCCAATTTGAGAAACCACTGGGCAAGCTGGCTGCAAAATTCCCCCCAGAATGAAGGCGATGATTGAAGTCTACAAAAGCTCCTTTGACTCACCATATTGTCTGTGATTAAGTTTCCTTCTGTAGCCTGTCTCCGTCATTCGCAAGGCATCTCATGCTGAGAACTTGGCAGGTCCTGCTGGCCAAGGGTTAACGGAGACAAGAGCTGGTTTCCAAGCTGAAATATGCTGTCTTTTTCGAGCTGGGGTTGGGTTTTCAACAGATGTCTCATTCTCCTCTCCCTCTATGCCAAGGAGGTTAATTGAAGGAAAGCGACTGTACACCAGACCCAAGAGTCCCCTATTGAGATCCTTGGCACATATAAATCAGACTTAAATTCCTCCTTCTCTCCCCAAATGAATAACAAGGCCTCAAGGGCTGCTGTTCTTTAAAGCTGGCACAATTTGCAGGTAGAAATTTCACAGCTGATGACAAGGATGCCATAATTTAATTAACCCCCTGTTTGCTGAAGGGAATTGTGTCCTGGTTCTTCAATCACAAGCACCATTGATTTGACCCTGCTGCTGGCCGTGGGAGGTTTGGATCAGCATGAGGACTAGAGAGTGGAATGAAGAAAGCCTGTGATAGATGTCCGTTGCTCAGTCTAAGCAGAATTCCCTCTCTCGTAATCCTAGAAACTCTGGGCTACCCAGCAAAGCTGACCGTTGGAAGATTCAGGACAGAGAAAAGTAAGTGCTCACACTAGTGTTTAAAGCCCTAACTGACTTTGGCCCCAAATATCTGAAAGGCAGTTTCCATCCCTACAGATCACCCCAGGTATGAAGATCAGGAGAGGGGGCCCTCTGTACGGATGTGCATAGATGCCAAGAGAGGAGATATTTATTAGATATTATCCGTTCTTCCTCACGTTTGTGAGCAGCAGGGTGCATCCCTTTGTAGCCTAAAAGGAAGCTTAGATAGGCTCTTTATATTCTTTTGGTTTAAGTAATCCAGGATGCTTTAAAGCAGACTGGGTTCTCTCCGCCCACCCCGATGGCGGCCTCATTCCTTGTCATGGTGTTTCCTGAGTCTCAGACGGAAGCGAGCGTTTACTGTGTGAAGTAGGAGTTGGAATCTAGCACGGTGATTGGTCAGTTTTGTTGTTACCACCTCCAATGGTGGCTTCCTTTCCTTTCCCGGTATTTCCTGAGTCTCAGAGGAAAGCGAGTGTTTAATGCGTGAAGCAGTGTGGAATGTGGATGTCTGGAATCGGGAAGATGTTAGTACACACAACCTCATGCCAATGTGGATGTTACTGCGAGCTGTCAGCTGTGTAATATGAGGTAAAGCATGTTCTTTGTACTTCTGTCCATTTACTGTATTTATTTCCCCCGATTTGAACTATAAAATGCTGATTTTCTTGAGTTAAAATATGCCCTCCCCCTGTCAGGGCACAGTAGAGTGTCACTCAGAGATCTCCCTAGCAAACTTACAGGAGCAGCTGCTCCTATCATGTGCCTATCTAGCAAACTTCCACATCCCTCAGAAGTTCAGCCCCTAAGTTGTGGAATGCCTTCTGCACCTGGGTGCGTCTGGCTTTCCCACTATACTGCTTTTGACAAATAACAGTATCAATACATGACATAGGTAGCTAAATAATGGAATTGGCTCCCACTAGAAGTAATGATGACCACTGATTTGAATAGCTTCAAAAGAGGATAAATTCCTGATGGCTAGGTTCTCCCTCTACTGTGGAAGGTGGTATCCCTCTGAATAAAAAGGTAAAAAGGTAAAGGACCCCATGGCGGTTAAGTCCAGTCAAAGGCGACTGGGGTTGCGGCACTCATCTCGCTTTCAGGCTAAGGGAGCTGGCGTTTGTCCACAGACAGCTTTCCGGGTCACGTGGCCAGCAGGACTAAACCGCTTCTGGTGCAACGGGACACCGTGACGGAAGCCAGAGCGCATGGAAATGCCATTTACCTTCCCGCCGCAGCGGTACCTATTTATCTACTTGCACTGGCATGCTTTCAAACTGCTAGGTTGGCAGGAGCTGGGACAGAGCAACGGGAGCTCACCTCATGGTGGGGATTCGAACTGCCAACGTTCTGATCAGCAAGCCCAAAAAGCTCAGTGGTTTAGACCACAGCGCCACCCACATCCCAATCCTCTGATTACCAGCTGCTAGGAATCACAAATGGTGCTCTATTCCTGCTTCTGGGCTTTTCCATTGGGGCATCTGGCTGGCCATTCTGAGAGCAGGATGCTGGACTAGGTTGGCCTGATCCAGCAGCGCTCCTCTTCTGTTCTTATAGTCAATATGTTTTAGTGGTAATTCACTTAAGGCTTCAGTCCTATGTGCTTTTATTTTTGAGTAAACATCAATAGAATTGCCCTGTAAAGTGTGGTGCCAGAAATATCTCTATCTGTAAATTCTAATTCACTGAAGAGCAAATAATGATCACCAAGGGTGGCTGGTTAATATCAATATCCATAATGCTTAACAAACAAACAATATTCAGACCTCTGCACCTGTGCACCCAACTCTAACTAGGACCAGCCTGTCCTTGGGTTTGACTTCTTTGTCCCCTTCACTATTTTAATATCAAGGAGAGAAACTGAATTAAGCAAGAATGAATTGGATTTAGCATAACCTGCCAACCTGACCTAAATGCAGAGCCGTACATGTTCTCGCACTAAATTAAGGCAAATCAAATTAAGGCAAATTAAACGATAGCTAATTGGATGCAATGTTCTCAAAGGGTTGTTAATGGAAATTTGAATAAAGAATCCAATATTCAGGTTGTTAAAACTTGTGAATTGTGCCTGTTTCAGCCTTTTTACTCTAAGCTATCCTAAGTGATGGGAATGCAAAACTCCTGCCTGTTTTACGGTTGAATGCATAGATGCTTTGCTGTAGGAATTCAGTAGGACTGGGCATGGTGAAATCAAGACTGGCCCCACTACACCACGGGGGGTAAGTTTATCGTGCCCACACCAGACATGTGGCACTTTCACCAAAGTGGCACCCAGTACTATTTCCGCAGTCTTTAAAAAAAAATGGATTCCAGTTTCTGTCTTCAGCTTTGTTGTTGTTGTTGTTGTTGTTGTTCAGTCGTTCAGTCATGTCCAACTCTTCATGACCCCATGGACCAGAGCACGCCAGGCACGCCTATCCTTCACTGCCTCTCGCAGTTTGGCCAAACTCATGTTAGTAGCTTCGAGAACACTGTCCAACCATCTCGTCCTCTGTCGTGATGGTTGGACAGTGTTCTCAAAGCTACTGACAGCTTTAGTAGCACCAAAGGAGAAATTCAGCTTGTTGTTCCAGAGAGAGAGAGAATGAGCTGACTCCCCCTCCTCCACACATGAAAGCAGACAGGTCGTAAAAACTAGCAGTGCGTATTCTGCTTACCCTCTTGAGAGTTCTTCATCCAGAAGCTGGTGATGTCATCCCAGAAGATGGAAAACAGGGAGAGAATACGAGCTCATGAAACCAGATCTCAAGTTACACTCGCAAGTGCAAAGTGTTCTGGGAGTTTTATTTGGCATGGGTTGGATTGGTTGTTTTGGCCTTAATTTTTTGGTCAGGAAAGACATTCCGAATGGCTCTCTTTGCAGTGTGCTCCTGTCGTTACAATTCAACTTCTGTTCATCTGGACTGTTGCTCCGAAGCTGTCTCCAAGGCTGACCATGCCACTTCATCCAATACTTTATCTTGGATAGTATTTCACAACATCGCATCCTTGGCATCACAGATTATTTGAGCAAGGAAATTTAAACCAGGGAGCATGTTGTTGTTGTTTTGGTGGTAGGACATTGCAACTCCAAATGTTGTTGGAGTCCAACTTCTATCAGCCCCAGCCAGCAAAGGCAACGATTGGGGATGACTGTTGGTTGTACACTAATAGCATCTGGTGCGACACAGATTTCCTCTCCCCCTTTTAGTTGTTATTAAGATGTACATCACTTGCACATCTTTGTTTCATGATAAGCTAATAGTGGCTTCTCCAAAAGACATGCAAAGGTATGAAATGGCCCTTGGCCCTCTGCCCCCCCCCAGTGCCCTCCATGTCAGTGGACAGAAGGTCCCTCCTTATAATCATCATCATCATCACCACCATTTATTGCATTTAATTCATTGCTTTTTACGAGGTCTGGGTTGAGCAGGCTAAGTGGTTTTAAAGTGTGTGTGTGTGTGTGTGTGTGTGTGTGTGTGTGTGTGTGTTGGGAAGGAATAATAAATATCTTAAGCCAAAGCAAATGATACATCATAATCCATTCACTCTTATTGACTTGGCTCCCCACCTTCATTCAAATGCTCTTTTTTATTTCTAATCTAATTTTTGACCTCATCACAAACAACTGTGTGTGATTTTTTTTCCAGAACTCAAGGACCAAATGGTGGTTTTGTGAAGGATAAATAGCTCCCCATTAATTGACAGAGATGTGAAAAGCTGGAAATGTCATAATAGCTACAAAGGCAGCTCTAGGGGGAAGTAGTGAGGGGTGGGGAGGCTCAGAGGAGGTAATTATACCCCAGAGGATCAGAGGCACAGCTGCATATTATGCCTTGAAAGCTCTTTCCCCACCCCACCACTGGGATACAAGTATTGCGGTCCCTGTATGTATCTTTCCTCCTAAATAATGTGGGTGTTTTATAACAGGGATGGGGAACCTTAGGCTCAGGAGCCAAATTCTCTTTCTGGCCATTGCAGCCATTTCCCCAGGCTGCATCCTACACCAACCTTACTCTTCTCCCTCCTTGAGTGTTTTTGCCTGGTTGGAATGTGTCCTTGAGCTCTTGACTGCCGGGATGGACGGTAGAGAAGGATTTGCGACTGTGCTGTACAAAGGTAACACCTGCAGCTGTTTCTCTACCAACCTTTGCCTCTGGTCCCACCCGCCACTGGCTTGTGGCCCCTGGAAGGCTGCCCAGAAGAGAACATGGTCCTCAAGACTGGAAAAGGTTCTCCATCCTTGCTTTCGAAGAGATGAGAAACAGCCCATTGGGAGATGTGCTGGTGCTGCCTCTCTTCCCTGGGAAGGATGACAACTTGCGTGGGTGATGTTGGCAAAACCCTCAGCATCCCCAGCTATTTGCTTTGTGTGATAATGACTCACTTGTCACAGAGTTCCAATCTGTTCGCCCTTCCCTACATTTCCAGTGTGCAAAATAGGAGTTTCCTCCATCCGTTATATTGCACTCACTCACTCGCTCCTCCACCCCACCTCTTCTTGAAAGGAGCGCTCTTGGCAGGAGGACGTTCTGGCAAGGAATGACATTGTGAAACATTCCAGGAGGGAGCAGCTTGAAGCTCCAAGCTGGAGTCTGGATTCTAGCTGACTAGTAGCTCCACAATGGAGCTCTGCCAGCACGGTGCAGTGTTTAGACTGAGTACTGGACAAGGACCCAGGAGACCAGGGTTCAAATCTCAATTTGGCCAAGATGCTCACTGGCTTTGGGCCAGTCACCAGCACTCAGACTAACCTATCTCAGAGGGCTGTTGTGAGATAATATAGAGAGGAGGAGAGTCATGGATGCCACCTTGAGCTCTTTGGAGGAAAGGTAGGATAGAAATCTCATGATACAAATGGGAGGGATTTCCTAAATCTGCCCTTCCTATAACAGCAGTTATTTTTTTGCTCTCTGTATTCTCTGTGGGTAGGATAAGCAATTCTCCTTTTAATCATGATCTTCCTTTATCATACCATCAATGCACTTGCTGCTCTATGAAGTGCAAGAGTACTTTTGCAATCAGAAATTGAACACAACAAATACAGAGATGGAACATGGCTAGAGGGGTAAATAGGGGGTGTGAGTTCAGCCTCCTAAATTCAGGATTGTAGCGGATCCTTCAAGCCCTTATGGCTGCAATGAAACTTAAACTTCAAGGCTGGAAGGAAAAACACATCCATTTCTCAATGGTCTGAAGATCTTACTGCCCTTTCTACACTGGAATGTGTATCTTACAATCATCAATCTTGTTTGGACATCAGTTTGGGCATACAGACCTCTTTATATGTGGATCAATGGACCTCTTTATATTAGGATTGATGGAACATTCTTATTGTCTTATGGTTAACACGTGAGGACAATCTTTTTTCTCCCTCCACCTTCTGTTGTATTCGTGCTGTATTCTCTCCCTCTCTCTCCCTCTCTCTCTCTCTCTCTCTCTCTCTCTCTCTCTCTCTCTCTGTAGCTATAACTATAGTTCTGATTTCCTAAGATTAAATATACTGAACATATGGTTGGGGTGCAATTTGCCAGCTCATAATGGCCAGATGGATTCCAAAGAGAGCTCACTTCCTTGACTTGGAATTTTGAAACGGAGACCGTGATGAGATTGTGTACTAATTTTGCACCTGCATGGACTGCTTTCAATGCATGAGACACTTAAAGCTGGCAGATGTTGACGGTGCATGCTCAGAAGCTGATCACTCCAACTCTGGATGAAACTGTGGTTGACTGGCTTTTTAGTAGGGGAAGAATGAGACATGTTACCTTATATTTCTTGGGAGAAGAATGAAATAATTCATAATAAATATACTAGTTGATCCCAGTATTAGGGATGCTGCCCCTTGTGGTTGATTAGGAGAAAGGGCTGTGGCTCAGTGTTAGAGCAATTGGCTTTGTATGCAGCAGGTCACAGGTTCAATCCATTGGATGCCTTGAGCACCTGGTACGCGAATTCCTCAGTGTTGGCCTGGTAAGAGGAAGGGCTGTAACTCTGTGGTGGAGCACCTGTTTTGTATGCATAGCACCCCAGATTCAGTTCCCAAAATCTCCAGGTATGGCTAGGAATGAAGTCTAGGGATGCATCTACACTCATGGTTTTTAACGTTAAGAAGGGTTAAGGAATGGTTTTAATAACCATATGGACATATGTTGTTCTAGTTTTAACATTCATAATGTGTTATTGAAATGTGACACCAGAGGGCACCAGCGACCAGGGATGAAAAAAACAAAGGTAAGGAATGTTTTATTTTACAAGTATGCCCTGTGACATTTTGGAACGATATATTTTATATTGTTCTAATAATGTTAAACAGGCCAGTGTAGATCCAGCCTAGGAATGCCAGAGGGCTGCTACTAGTCAATGTAGACAATTCTGAACTAAATGGACCAATGTTCTGCCCTGTTATAGGACAGTTTTCTATGTTACTAATACTTCGCTTTCCAAGTTGGATTTAACAAGCATAAATCTGTCGTGTTAAATCAACAGAATTTAAGCAGGGCTTTGACACTTGTGATTTCTGCAGAAGGGACCCTGCTGTTCCACCATCCCATTCATTGACCCATTTTTCTTTCTTTCTCCTCCTGCCTCCCTTTCTCTCTTTTTTATAGTAAAAGAAAAATGTCTCCAACATGTTGTATTTTCTAAAAACACTTCTGCGGAGAGACAGATTATTTTGCATTTCTGAGAAAAAGCCAGACACAAAGCGACATTGACATGCAGGAAATGCAACGGCAAAGAAAGTGGTTTCCTTGGCAACTGCATCCAGGCTAGAAGTCCTGTGCTAGGTACCACTATCCTATCTACACCCAGCTTCTAAGGAGGTTTGACAGTGAATGCTGAAGCTGTATCTAACATGGGAACATCTAAGTGGGAAACGATACATTTCCATAAGAGGTGTTTCTTAGGTCATTGGGGGAGATGGGATCTTCTTTGTGTCCCACCACTCTCAGATGTCTGGTTGGTAGCTAGGTGGGAAGTGGTCTTCCTGCAATGGCACCCAAACTTTAGCAGTGCCTTTCCTGGGAAATCCAACTGGCCCTCTTCTTTGATGCCATTTCAATACCAAGTAAAAACTATTTTATTTAAATGGGTTCAGTTGATTGATTTCGGAGGTAGAATAATAGAATCATAGGGTTAGAAGAAACCCAAAGGGTCATCTAGTCCAATCCATTGCAATGCAGAAATCACAGCTAAAGAATTCCTGAGAGATGGCCATCTAACATCTCTTTAAAAGCCTCCAGTGAAGGAGAGACCACCATCTTCTGAAAATTGCTTTTTGTGGGTCAGGAGCGAGCCAGCAATAAATCATACAGAGTAAGTGAAGTTAACTCTCTATTAGAAGAACCAAGGTCTGCTCAGGAGTGCCAGGCCTAAGGAGCACAGCAACTCTCCCTTATGAGAGAGTTGTGGAGACTGAAGGTCTTTGCAAAACTCCCTTTTCTCCTTCCTCAAGCCCTCCCCATGCAATCTGAGACTATGCCAGTGCATCTGTCTTTGCTCCTTCCTCCTCATGCCTCTCCTGGTTCTGGGAGACCAAAGGAGAGGAGAACTTGTCACACCCTGGCTTCTTCACCAGCCTGAGTAATCTCTGCCTCTTGGCCTCCCTCGTCTCCTGATTCTGCCTCCGCTTCTGCTTCTCTCTGCCATAGAATCTCCCTGCTCATTAAACCCAGTTATTTCTTCAGTTTCTGGTACCTCCTCTCAGACTACTCCCTGTGATCCCTCATCATTGTCCCATCACCAATCCCCAGGCTCTGAGCCTTCTTCCCTGGAGGGGGGGGGGTTCCCAGTTGGTGCCTCCCACCATTCCTCTGCTTTCAACCAGTCCATGACATTGTGTGTGCAGCCCATGTGGATGCAGATCACGATCACCATGCTTCTTTAGGCCCTATTGAACTTGATGGGATCATCTGCTAAGCAAGGGTAAACAAAGACATCTGAAGGCAGACCTGTTTAGGGAAGCTTTTAATGTTTGATGGATTACTGTATTTTAATATTTTGTTGGAAGCCGCCCAGAGTGGCTGGGGAAGCCCAGCCAGATGGGCAGGGTATAAACAATAAATTATTATTATTATTTATTACTATTATTATCATTTATTATTACAATGTGGTGCCCTGGGGGCCTTCTAGTATCTCCTTTTGTGCTCACAGTGAATATCCCTTCAAAAATCTACAATACTCAAGAGCAGGCATAGGCAAACTCAGCCCTCCAGATGTTTTGGGACTACAACTCCCATCATCCCTGACCACTGGTCCTGTTAGCTAAGGATGATGGGAGTTGTAGTCCCAAAACATCTGGAGGGCCGAGTTTGCCTATGCCTGCTCAAGAGGCTGCTCTTCCCAGTCAAATCATGTTTGCATTGGTTCAACCTCTTCTACACTGAAACTGTTATGCCATCCCCCCAACAAACACCTATATTGTCACTTCCAACCACAACACTTTCTCAACATTCCACTTACAGGTAGATAGCCGTGTTGGTCTGTCATAGTCAAAACAAAATAAAAAAATTTTAAAAATTAAATTTTTTTAAAAAAATTAAAAAATTAAAAAATTAAAAAATTAAAAAATTAAAAAATTAAAAAATTAAAAAATTAAAAAATTAAAAATAAAAAATAAAAAAATTAAAAAATAAAAAAATTTTTTTAAAGGTGCTACTGGAAGGAATTTTTTTATTTTGTTTCAACATTCCACGTGTGCACCCTGTCCCCACCCCCCAATGTTGGTGGTCCCTTAACGTGATTGAGAAAATCCATTAAGCCCAAGGCCTGTAGTTATGCAAAACTCCTTTCATGATACTCTCATAATGCTGGAACTCAGGGACATTCAGTGAAGGTGAATATTGGAAAATTCAGGACAGATGGAAGAAAGTACTCCTTCACACACTGATGAAATGGAGTGATGGTTACCAACCTAGAGGATAGGACAAATTCATGGGGGATAAAGTTATCAATGGCTACTAGCTGCAATGGCTATAGCTTTCCTCCACTGTTGGTGGTAGTGTGCCTCTGAATACCAGTTTCTGGGAATCGCAAGTGAGAAGACCGTTATTGCATTCAGGTCCTGCTTGCAGGCTTCCCGTAAATATCTGCTTGGCCACTGTGAGAACAGGAATCTGGACTAGATGGGCCTTTGGCCTGATTTAGCAAGGTTCTTTTTATTTATTATGGGTTTTATGATCGGGACCTTAGGATCAGAACCTAGGAAGTCACCCTTCACAAAATATTAGCAAGGGATCTAAAAAGGAGGAGCAAAAAAGTGGGGCAAATAGGGCAGTCGCTTACCAGGGGCAGATAATAGATTTTTTAAAATGACTGCCCCTGTTGAATAGGACTATTGGAACAGAGTAATAAATGCTGGAAATGTAAGGAAGTAGAAGGAATCTTTTTCCATATGTGGTGGACGTGCCCAAAGGTGAAAGACTTCTGGAAAAGGATTTATAATGAATTGAAAAAGGTGTTGAGAAACACATTTAGTTAAAAACCAGAAGCCTTTTTACTTGGAATTGTAAAACAGGATATCCCAAAAGTTGATAGGACTTTTTTCATGTATGCTACAACAGCAGCTAGAATTTTGTTAGCTAAAAACTGGAAGTCAGAGGGAATACCAACGATAGAAGAATGGCAGATGAAAATGATGGACTATATGGAACTTGCTGAGCTGACCGGGAAACTTCGTGACCAGAGGGAGGAAGTGGTGGAGGAAGACTGGAAGAAATTTAAAGTATATTTTAAAAAGTATTGTAAGATTAAAGAGTAGAAGTAAGCTGGAAGACAAAGGAGGCTGTAGACTTAGAGGATAGATTTAAGGTTTATAACTGTTGGAATAAATGATATTGACATTAGAATAGAAGAGATATTTGAGGTTAATTAATTAAAAATGTTCTTAATGATGTCAAGGAATTACTGAAGATGATATACAATGAACACAGGAAGAGAGGATAGGAGGAAGTCAACCCACAATGATAAGAAGGATTAATAGGTTAAAAGGAACTATATGGAACTTGCCAAAATGACCGGGAAACTCCGTGACCAGAGGGAGGAGACGGTGGGAAAAGACTGGAAGAAATTTAAAGTTTATTTAAAAAATTATTGTAAGATTTAAAGATTGAAAAAAGCTGGAAGAAAGGATAGCTTACAGAATTGAAAATTAGGTTTAAGTATAAAGATTTATGAGTATAGTTTAAGACAATGATAAGAAAAGACTATAAGTGATATTATAAGAATATTTAAAGATGTCAAGAAATTACTAAAGATGATTGATAATGAAACGCAGTAGGGGGCGTGAGAGGAAGTCACCCCAACATGATTGGATAGAATGAAAGGGAAATTAAGATAATTGTTTGTTTTTCTTTGTAGTTTGTATTTTGTAGTGTGTTTTTTGTATTATGTATTGTGATTTATATATTGTGTATGTTTGTTTAAAACCCAATAAATATATTTTTTAAAAAAAATAAAAATTAAAAAATTAAAAAAATTAATAGGTTAAAAGGAATTATGTATGTTTTTATGTGTACTTTTGTTGTTGTATTTCCTTTTTGTTGTTTGTTTAATATTGTTTGCTTTTTAATGGTATTATTTTGTTAAAACTAATAAAAAGTTTTTGAAAAAAATAATAATGAATAGGACTATTGGAGTGTGTTGTGACTCCTGTCCCAAATAGAACAGCATATTTTAACATTACTCCCTCAGCTCATCTTGCCTTGCCCCAATGTAAATGAGACTGTGATCTCCCACTGTTTACTTGCTTTGGGATGGTAAGTAACAAGGACACCGCAGAGAACAATGAGCAGGGTTTTTTTTTTTTTTTAGCATTAACAGTTAATGAAAATAAATGCCAGCCTGTGCCGGGCTAATTTCTAAATACAAAGCAAGGGCCTGTACGATACTAATGAGCAATTATGCCTTTCCCCCTTTCTTCTTCAGTTTCCACTGCAAAGATTTATGGTCAATATCCTGATAAATGCCATCTGGTGCTGCCTGATTTGTGCAATGCCGGGGCGGCGGCAATGGCTTCTGCAGCATGGTTCCTTGCACTAATAAGTCAGTACTGCAGATTTCAGCGGAAACTCAATTTTCCTATAACAAGGCATAATGAGAAGCATATTAGAGTATCAACAATGAGGAGCACAAGATCCACAGGAGAGCTGGGAGGAATCCAACGAAGGCTGATCGCAGGCGCATTTCAGGATGACCACCATGCTGTTTACTAGAAATTGGGAGCATAGACTGATGGGAAAAAGAGATGGGGATCTGATCACAACATCATACATGCATGTATATATATATTTGGCACACTTCCCTTTCCTAGTCCCTTTCAGATCCTTTGGACTACAACCGCCATCCTCCCTGTCCATTGATCATGTTGACTGGGGCTGTTGGGAACTGGATTCCTTTTTTCTTTTTTTTGAATAAATTTTTATTATTTTCATCTTTTAACATATTTCATACAAATAAAGTCAACTATACATCCTATAACTCTGCCGAGTCTTGACTTCCCTCCCACCCTTCAGCAGGTATTTTATTTCAATTTCTTCGCGCACTTTATTCTTTAGCTAAAGTCCTTGTTGTAGGATTTATTTCAATCCTGCTAGAGTTGTTGAGGAATGGATTCCAGCAAGACCTGGAGGACACCAGGTTAGGGAAGACTGATGTATAACATGGGTTGGCAAACTAAGGCCTGGGGGCCAGATGCGGTCCAATTGCTTTCTAAATCCGGCCCACGGACGGTCCGGGAATCAGTGTGTTTTTACATGAGTCGAATGTGTCCTTTTATTTAAAATGCATCTCTGGGTTATTTGTGGGGCATAGGAATTGGTCCTCCCCCCCAAAAAAATAGTCCGCCCCTCCACCCCAAGATCTGAGGGACAGTGGACCGGCCCCCTGCTGAAAAAGTTGGCTGACCCCTGATGTATAAGGAGATGAGACGGGTGGAGAATTTGCTAAGAAGAACAAGGCAGGCCAGGGATTAGATTGCTACGGTATCAGGAGCTGGTAAGTCAAGGACCAGCTCTGTGTACAAACAAACAGCACCACACACCAAACCATGCCTGGCAAAATGATAAAGGAGATTAGCCCTCACCCTTGTCACACACTGAATACGTAACCCAAAGAGGCACCAGGGGGTTTCAGTTTGTGTTATCTCCAGCAGAAAGGTTTTTTGGGGAAAGTAATTTTAAACATTTTTTTCAGTTGATTATAAATCATTTCCCAAAACTCTTTTACCTTTTTACATGCCCACCACATGTGAAAGAACATTCCCTCCACCTCTTTACACTTCCAGCACTTATCTGATTCTGTCCTGTAAATCTTAGCCAGCCTACTCAAAGTTAAATACCATCTATGAATCATTTTCAAATAGTTCTCTTTCAAAGAATAAGGTAAAGGTAAAGGGACCCCTGACCATTAGGTCCAGTCGTGACCGACTCTGGGGTTGTGGCGCTCATCTCGCATTATTGGCCGAGGGAGCCGGCGTACAGCTTCCAGGTCATGTGGCCAGCATGACAAAGCCACTTCTGGTGAATCAGAGCAGCGCACGGAAACGCGTTCACCTTCCTGATGCAGCGGTACCTATTTATCTACTTGCACTTTGATGTGCTTTCGAACTGCTAGGTTGGCAAGAGCAGGGACCAAGCAACAGGAGCTCACCCCATCGCAGGGATTTGAGCCGCCGACCTTCTGATTGGCAAGCCCTAGGCTCTGTGGTTTAACCCACAGCACCACCCGCGTCCCATTTTCAAAGGATAACATGCTGTAAAATTCATGTCCTATATTCCTATACTTGTAGATTCACATTTTTCTTGGCCAAAATATGTGGCAAATTATTTCAGATGCTTGAATTACCAAATCGGAATGTGCATTTGCACAACCAATATTGATTTGGGGGTGTGATACTTATGGAACGGGAAGCCACAGACTGCAAAGAGGTTCTTTCTTAAGGGCAAGATTTGGCT
The DNA here is from genome assembly GCA_034642065.1 of Darevskia nairensis. Classification (NCBI taxonomy): domain Eukaryota; kingdom Metazoa; phylum Chordata; class Lepidosauria; order Squamata; family Lacertidae; genus Darevskia; species Darevskia nairensis. The sequence continues at coordinate 523,039 of JAWWNI010000834.1, read as the reverse complement.
GGAACTGATATCTAGTTGACACACATCTCTCATTAGTAAGAGATGGGCTGTAACCTTCCACCTGCATTCTCACCTTTGGATGTATTGCACTTCAGTTTCTCCTGCTTCAAACTCTGCTAATCCTTCTTGCGGATCAGATACACAGTAATCTTCTTTTGCAAGCCAAAATCACAATAGGCCTCAAGGACACTGTAATCTTGCTCTATCAGGCATGATCCTTGCAAACATCCTGTGCTCTTTGACTTGTTTTCTTCTCTCTCCTCTTTCCCCATCAACAGAGTCAAAGTTCGTCGTGAAATTTGCATGCACATTTGTTTTCTTTTTTCAATACTTTGTGGTGTGCTCTGGTTCACCAACAAGCATGTTGCCTTACGCATGTAAGAAAACCACTGCAGTTTAAGGAGGAAAATAAAAAGCTGAGATGTGTGTGCAGAAGGGCTGGAAACCAAGCCTCATGAGAAATGGTGGAAGGAGTTGGGTATGTTTAGCCTAGGGAAGAGATGACCGAGAGATGTTATGATAGCCATCTTCAAAGATCTGAAGGGCTTGTCACATGGAAGATTGAGCAAGCCTGTTTTCTGCTGCTCTACAGGGTAGAAACCAAACCAATGGATTCAGATTGACTGCTCCCTTATTGTAGAATTGCCTCCCAAGAGAGGTTAGACTGGCTCTCTCTTTGTTATCCCTCTCCTGGCAGGCAAAGACTTTCCTATTCAGACAGTTACAGGTAGGTAGCCGTGTTGGTCTGCCGTAGTCAAAACAAAATAAAAAAATAAAAAAATTCCTTCCAGTAGCACCTTAGAGACCAACTAAGTTTGTTCTTGGTATGAGCTTTCGTGTGCATGCACACTATTTTATTTTTACTATTTTATTTTATTTTAATTTTTTATTTTGTTTTGACTATTCAGACAGGTCTTTGACAACTGAGTTGCAGACAATGTTGATCACTGGGCTACTATCAGGGCAAACTGTCATTTAATTGCTGCTTTTAAACGTGTTTTATGTAATTTAATTATTGTGTTTAACTGGTTTGTTTTCATTCATTTGTATTTTATCATTTAGGTTTTTGAAATGTTGTAAGCCACCTTGAATACTAACTTGGAAGAAAGGTGGGTAAAATATAAGTAAGTAAGTACAGTGATCCCTCGACTTCCGAATGACCCGACTTACGAGTTTTTCGAGTTGCGAGGGATCAAAGCGGCAGCCGCGTCCGAATTTTTTCGATTTCCAATCGGAAGTCGCGGCCGCTTTAGATGCGGTTTCCTCGAGTTGCGAAGGTTTTTTCGACCTATGAATGCGTTCTACCAACGCATTCCTATGGGGACTCGAGTTACGGTGATTTCAATTTACGAGGATTCTGTCGGAACGGATTATCTTCTTAAGTCGAGGGTCCACTGTAAATGGTACTCAAGTGCACAGCTTCCGCTGCTGTTTCAACAACCTAACCCTGAATTTTACTTCTTGTCTGCTGGACAGCTCCTTTGCCTCACTACCAGGCAGCACCAGTGTTGGTAGCGACCAGACAACACCATTTGGCAATGGGGAAGCTGGGAAAACATAAAACCCAAGTCAGCATCCTACCCTAACATTCTGGCGTGTGTTAGAAAAAGCAGCTACACACATCCCTTCCTGATCAAATATTTCCTTTCTAATTCAATCTCTGGCTCCCACTGTCCACCTATAAAGAAGACTAATTTGCTCTACTGTGGTGTACTTGGGTGAAGGGGGGAGGGAATCTTTAACTCAGCTGTGGAGTTGCCTGCTTTCCATCACATGCTACTTAACTATTCACTTGGTGTGTCCTTCGTTGTTGGCAAATGCAATACCAGTGGTGCAAGGAATTAATTGAGGGCATTCCAGAGGAGCTGTGGGCCATGCAGCAAATGAAAGTGGTAATTAACAAATGCTTTCCTGAGAGGCGCGATCAGGGGATTGATAAAGGAACCTAGATTTGTTCCTACCTTGCATCTCTCTGATGGGTGAAAAAGGGAATCACTGCTGATGCCCTGCTTCTTCAGCAGTTGAAAAACAAACAAAGCCAAGGGGTGTATTCATAAGAACCTTAGATGAGCTCTGCTGGATCAGGCCAATGGTCCATCTAGCCGAGCATCCTGTTAACACAGTAGCCCAACAGATGCCTATGATAAGCCTGCAAGCAGAAAAGGGGTGCAACTTAACTCTCCCCACCTGTGATTCTGAGAAACTGGTACCCAGAAACATACTGTGGAGGTAGAACACAGCCATCATGGGCAACAACTTAGTCTCAAACTAAGTTCTACTCGGAATACACCCACTGCTTTTAATGGACATAATGTCTTTGTGGAAAAGGGGGTTATGGGTTTGTTTTGCTCTTGTTTTTATTATGTATTATGTATTTTGTGTTTTATTTTGTATTTTTTTATGCTGTGAACTGCCCTGAGATCTTCAGATGAAGGGTGGCATATAAAATAATTAAAATTTAGTCATTTCCATTCATTAGTTTTCACATGCTGGGGCGGATCTACACTCGTCACTTATAACGTTAAAATGCATTATTAAAATGTGACAGCAGGGGGGCACTGCAGAGCAGTGAGCCACTGGCAATGGAAAACTGCCATTAAGCATTATAGAATGTTGTTGTTGTTGTTGTTTGTTGTTGTTATTTTTTTAAAAAACACGTTTAGCAGATCAATGTCAATTCAGCCTTGCTGAACACATAGGAAAGGACATTGTGAGAATGTTGGGAGTCTGAGCAGGTTTTCTGGGTTTTAATTTCCACTAGGCTATAGAGACTCGCTTTGGTTATCTTGAGTAACACATACCCTAGTGACATGGGAATTTGTCTTATGCTGAGTCAAGCTATTGGCCCATTTAGCTCGGTATTGTCTACACTAACTTGCAGTCTCTCCCAACCCTACCTGAAGATGCCATGGGTAGAACCTTGGGCATTTTGCATGCAAATCAGATGCTTTGCCATGGAGCTACAATCCCTGCCCCATCTTATTTTATGCTCTCAGCTTATCTTTCCTCCCCAGGGAAGGAGGAGAAGTTCATTTGGTTCTCATTTTATAAGTAAACACACCTAATCTGCACCTCCCAGACTAACACATGGATTGGAGCACAGAACCTTTGGTTGCCACTCTATGTCAATTTTGGCAATGCCGTACCAAAAACACATAGGGAAGTGTGCATTTTAGGGGCTATGTGTACAATGATGTGTATAATGTGTACTTTAGGGGAAGTGTGCATACTTTAAATTAGATTATTTATGTGTTTGTATAGTTCTGACACCGCCCCCAAAGCCCTGCACAAAATGCAAGAGAGCGGACTTATGACTGAACATATGGAAATGGACTAATCCAGGCATAGGCAACCTTGGCTCTCCAGATTTTTTGGGACTACAATTCCCATCATCTCCGACCACTGGCCCTGTTAGCTAGGGATCATGGGAGTTGTAGTTCCAAAACATCTGGAGAGCCAAGGTTGCCTATGCATGGACTAATCCTTACTGGGTTGTTGAGAGAATAGAATGGTGCTGTATCAATGAACTATAATTAGCAATATTCAGAAGGAATAACTTTGTGGCAGGAGCTGCCCTGATCTTCCTTGCCTGGATGTTGTCACCTGTTGCTCTCCTGGATCTGATCTGGGGGAGGAAGAGAGCTTCCGGGGAGGGGCTGCTCTTTATCCAGGGCAAGAAAGCCAAAGCCATCATTGGCATTGACTAACTTGAAGAGGTTGTGCGCTTGAGCTTGCTATTCCCTCCTCCCTCCTGTTCCTTTTTTCTTTTTGTGCCATGGCCCCTTTAGACTGTGTGCCTGATGGTAGTGACTGGCTGCTCTGATATAATTTATGTGCAAAAGGACAGGGTAGGTATACTGCTAATAATAAAGCAATATATTGTAAGAGAGATGGAAGAGGGCAGGATGTCTGCCTCAGCCTGACAGTGCCTTTTGGATATCTCCAAATTACAAAAACTCATTTACCCAGTGCTTTTTTTCTTTAAAAAAAATGTTTAGGGGTACTCTCATTTTCCTACTCATATTGAAATACTGCCCCTCAATGAGGCCAAACCTAAATTCACAAAATATTTAGGGGTATGTGTACCCCTGCGTCCCCCCAGAAAAAAAGCACTGCCTCTACCTCTTTGAAAAGCCACTGTCTTGATCACTGAAACACCTTTTAAACCTGTCAATTGTGTAGTGCTTTTTTTAAAAAACTGCTCTGAGGACCATAAACAGCTTCCTAAAGCAAGGGGGAGAGTGTTATTAATTACATTGCCTAATGAACTCATTTGGCTCTCTTCCCGGCTTCCAGAAGAACACTCATACCAGCGCTTGGGATACTGTTGTTTCCTTGTAATTATGTTTATATGGAAAGTTAATTTTTGTTTTCATAAATTGATTTGAGGCTTCTGGAAGCTATTTTGGAGATAATTAACTTTGCCCACACAGACCTGCAGGAGAAGGGTTGTTTGTTCAGCTTATGAGGTACGAAGGGAAGATTAGAGGAGGGTTTGTGTCGGCAGGGAGAGGGTATTGCGTTTGAGGGTGGGAGCAGGAGGAGAATAAAGTATGGATGCAATTGGGCCCCCCCAAAAACACAGGTGGGAAACATCAGGACTGGGCACCAAGGGTATCCCACCAAACATCTCTATCTCGTCCTTAGGGTTGGTACAATCTGTCAATTTGGGGTTTCCTTTTGCCCTACAGCAGTTCAGTTCTCCACATCCCCACCTTGATTTGTGTGGGGTTTTTTTTAAGTGCTCATGGAAATTCACCAGCATTTTAGTGCAAATTTCTCCTGCTATACACATTTTTGTATGCAATTTTGCTTAATATACACTCCCCCCCCCAAGCACAGGAAGGAAGAATGTTTTTGTGTTTGGGTCCTGCTTGAAAGTTTCCTTCAGCCATTTGCTTTGCCGCTGAGAGAACAGGATGCTGGACTAGATAGTCCACTGCCTAGATCCAGCATGGCTCTTTTTGTGTTCTGATGGTCCTAATTACCCCTGTTTTCACCATTTGTATGCAGTCTGCCTCATTGTGTGCTTTTTTGGCGGGGGGGACACATTACTTGACTGGAGAACTGCATTGCAAAATTCAGAGAACTGCAAATTTCAAAGGACAGATGCATTTCAGTTAGTGCATCGTTACCGAAAGTGTGAATTAGGTCGGTTCGCTTTTGAATGGAAATTGAATTGAATTTCCCTTCCAACCACAAGACTCTGCTTGGGCCATATTCCCTTCCTCCCCATCACTGACCCAAGGGTTTTGGCCTGGCTGGAATGTGTCCTTGAACTTTGATCATGCCTTTCAATTGCCCAGATGGAAAGGGGGTGTGCGTGTGTAAAAATTAGCATACTTTGCAAAAGTAAATGTTGCCTTCATTGGAAAGAAGAGAATGTGGCCTATGTGCTGGAAAAGGTTCCCCATCTCTGTCTTAGCTGAATCCTGTCAGCTACGTAGCATCACAACAACATCCCATTCATTGAAAGCTCCCTGGTTAGGTATGATAGGGTCACCCAAACAATAGTGACAAAGCAGCAGCTGCTGGGGAGGGAGACAGCATAGAAGCACCACACCCATAGGGTGAAATAATGGCGAAACAAAGTGAATCTTGATGCAAATGAGGTGTCCAGAGTAAAAAGAAAAGTCTGCCTCATGTAAGTGGCTCATTTCTCCCCCCAAATCAGACCCAGCAAATATTCAGCATAGCTCTAATCTCCGTACAAATACATGAATTTATGGGTGGGGGGAGGTGGAGGGATTTGCACAAAAAACGCCCAGAGCACCAGAATGGGGTCTGACCCAAGTAACCCTGCTGAAGTCCATATCTGCAGGGCTAGGTCTCATTAAGTCATCAATCACAAGTTTCTTAAGGAACCTGAAGACCTACCCTTGGCTTTAGCAGCCATCTCTTTCCTCCCAGTCAATCTGGTAATGAGCAAATTCATTATGCATGGAGATCCATTAGGGAAATGCAGAATAACCTTGGGATGCTGACCACCGCTGCTGCCTGGATCTAGCCGGAGAGCAGGACAGCGCTCGAGCAGCTCCTGACTCTACAGATATTTGGCCAGCAGCCCATAATCTGTTCAGGAGCTCAAGCATGACCTCTTTGAAATGCAGGGGGAAGACCTGTGGGAATTCAGGTCATGTTTAATAAAGCTAATGATGGCCCAGTTGAATAAAGCAGCTCTTACTAGTGGGCACCCAGTGTCAGCTCTTAAAGGAGCCACAGCACCAATGGTACCAGTGTTGTGGAATGCCCTCTCTGCTGAAATAAGCAAGGCCCCATCAGTACTGGCATTCTGCGGGCTCTGTTTAGGCCAGCACTCCCCTGAATTTGACCTTCCTGATCTCATTTTTTCCAATCGTTCTTTCAACTCCTTTATCTCTTTAAATCAAGTTTGTCTTATTGCAAATGTTAATTAAAGATATTTGTAGTGCTTTGATGGAATTGCTCTAGTGCATATTTTAATTATGTATCAATTTTATAATTGGTTTTATACTTGGAAACCACTTAGAAGCCATTTATGCTTGTATGCGGCATATAGGCAAGCTAGAGAATGAATTTGGCCTCTGCGCCTGAGGTTCCCCATCCCTGACATGGATGAAATAAACTACTCCCCCCCCAGGGGAGTTATTTGGTACTGCAAAATCACGCCAGTGAAACCACCCCGGGTCCAAAGTTGAATACAGTATTACCCGGTTTTGAGTGCAATGCTTTTTAATAGATTCAGTTCATACCTTCGGCTACCAGTTATAAAGTGGTGTTTAATCACAGACAAAAACCTGCTAAGGGACCCAGAATCATAAAGGTAAAAGGTAAAGGACCCCTAGACAGTTAGGTTCAGTCAAAGGTGACTATGGGGTAAAGCGCTCATCTCGCTTTCAGGCCGAGGGAGCTGGCGTTTGTCCGCAGACAGCTTTACGGGTCATGTGTCCAGCAGTACTAAACCGCTTCTGGTGCAATGGAACACCGTGACGGAAACCAGAGCGCATGGAAATGCCATTTACCTTCCCGCCACAGCAGTACCTATTTATCTACTTGCACCGGTGTGCTTTCAAACTGCTAGGTTGGCAGGAGGTGGGACAGAGCAACAGGAGCTCACCCCATCATGCGGATTCGAACCGCCGACCTTCCGATCAGCAAGCCAAAGAGGCTCAGTGGTTTAGACCACAGTGCCACAAGCTCCCTCCACCTATACCATACCTGACTCTCAGGGTCAGGAGACCATCTCTGTTAGATTCTCTTGGAGAATAAGAAGTCCGGTCATTTCTAACTGAATGCAAATTATACTTTGGCAGGCCTGCCTATAAATGCTGAAAGAGGATCAGAAATTATAAGAATGGACATGCCAGGATTTGTCCCCTTTCCACCCCTCATTTATACTTATTTGCCACAAGAGCATTAGCAAAAAGGAGCGGGTATCCTTTCGTTAGAATTGTGCATGGAGACCAAAACTACACATCTTGTAAGCAGTCCGCGTACATGCTCATCAATTTTAGAGTTGTCGATTTGCATTTTTACACTCCGTGTCTCCTGGGCGAATTCCCAGGTTTACCATTTCATGAGTTACATCGAGTGCTTCAGTCGAGAAGTGGGGGCAGGGGGAAAGGAATTTTGCATATCAAAGGCGAGCATGCTGGAACAACAGCCCCGGATGAGATCAGAAACAGAACTTCCAGGAGACACTTGTAGTGTTTCATCTGCAATTCATGTCGCTAGAAAGAGGCAGTGTGTGTTATTCAGAGTGAGACTGCTTATTTCAAAGGCTGATCTTTCTTTACCCCCTCTTTAAAAAAGAAAAAAGTCTGGCCTTCATTCAAACATGAATGCAACGTGTCTTGCTCCATACAAATGTGTTCACTTTGGGGTGGGGGATGGCTAGATTACTTCAGTGATTGAAGGATCCAGCCGCCACTGTTGGGCTCAGGTGCAAACCCTCCTGGCCCATGAGATAGGGAGCGGGAGTATGTGAGCATGGTAAAGTTCTTACGCTTAGAGGACTTTGTGGCATGAAGGGCCCTTGACAAGGGTCATAATCGTTGGTAGGGATGGGGGAGAAATTTGCTTTGGTTTGCATTTTAATGCAAACATACCCAATCTTCAATTCCTGAACCAATATAAGAACCAAATTTTCAATTTATCAAAATTTTTACTTCTTCAAATTTGGCTATGCAGAATTCTCCAACTAAATAAAGTCTATAAAAATGTGCCCATTTGCGGAAAGTGTGTATACAGGACCAGGAGAAGCATGAAGCTGGAGGAGCAAAGACAGGTGTGTTGGCGTAGTCTCGGATTGCTTGAGAAGGGTCCAGGGACTTCCAGCAAGGGCGCGCTAGAGACCGGGTCGAGAGTCGGCAACCTTGGAGATCGAGGCAGCCGGCAGTGAGCGGTAGCGGAGAGGGGGGGCGAAAGTGCCCAGATAAACCCCCCTATTAGCCAGAAACGGCAACCAAAGAAGGTGAGGGGTACGGGACCCCAACCGGAATAAGACGGCGCAAATAAGACTCACCCAGAAACGTGCTAGCACAAGCTAGGTGGAAGGCACGGAGGAGGGTCGAGCGCAACCAACAACAGACGGCTACCGCCAAGGCACCCGAGAACTCGGACAGCAGACGGCCGAAGCCCACCAGACGTGAGGAGAATAAAGAAAGAAAGAAAGAAAGACCCGTGAGTGTTGAATGAAATATATTCCTTTTCTTTTGAGGAAAGAGATAGGAAGACCACGGGGGGCCAGAGAAGTCTGGGGACTGCTTTTTAAACCTCAGATTAAAGATTCGGGAAACGGAACGACTTTCCCAGAGAGAACGAGCGGAGGAAGCAGACATACGAAACGCGCCAGTTAAATAAGCTTAAGAAAACGCCATACTAACCTGCTCTGGGCGGAGAGGGGAGGAGGAAAGCCACAGAGTGCCCGGCGTAAAGGAGAGGAGAGAAGTGACGAGGAACGAGAGGGCAACGAGGAAGCGGCGCAAACTTCTTTGTTTTTTCTGTTTATTGCCTTCCTAAGGCGGCGATAGAGAAGGGGGAGAAGAACGAGGGGAGAGGAGAGCTAAAGCGGAGGGGAAGAAAATGGAGGTTTGAAGGGTGGAGGTGAAGATTAGAGAACATCCGGCTTCACTGTGGAAGAGAGAGGAAAGGAGAGGAAAAGAAGGAGCAGAGGAGAGAAAGCAAGCGAAAGGCTAAAGAACGAAACAGCGACACCCAAAGGTGGGAGATAAGAAAAACAGCTTCCAGAGTAACTTATAAAGAGAGTGAAACCCCTAGACCCCTCACAGTCAAGCCAAGACAGTAATTAGACCCATTCCAACCCAAATACAAAGGGAAATGAAAACAGATGTGTGAATAAGGAAAAACGACAAGGGAACTCCCAAAAAGGAGCGACAGAGTCATCCAAGAAGTAGAGAGAAAATAAGTAAATATTGCGAAATGGCAGGGAAGAATCAACAAAATGCGACAGCACTAACGCAAAATAAAAATGCACAAGCTAAAAGACAATCTATATCAGCTGCAGGTGGAACAGGAGGAGCAGGAGATACAGACATTGCGGTGGATATTAAAGATATTAAAGAGACGATAGCACAAATGAATTTGAGCTTAAATGAGAAAATGGACATAGTATTAAACAAAGTAGAGACAAACTCTAAGAGAATAGATGAAATGACAGATCAGATTAAGGACTTATTTGGGAAAAATAAGGAGATGGATAAGAATATGAAGGACATAACTACCAGAGTGGCGAAACATGACGATGCAATTAAGAAAATAACAACGGAACAGAAAGAGGTCAAGAAAATACAAGGAAGAGAAGAAGAGGAGAGAAAAGAGATTATTAAACAACAAGAAGAGCTCGCAGATCAAATAGCGATGCTCGAAATGAAACAGAAAGCACATATTCTGCGTCTGAAGGGCGTGCCAGACCTAGGGAGTGAGATCATAGAAGAAAGAATCAGAAAGGAATTAGCCACCTGGCTGGGAGTTGAAGAAGACATTTTAACAATGGATGTGGATAAGATCTACAGACTGAGAGCAGATAAAACAAGAGCTGTCAAGGGAGTAAAAAGACCGCCAGATTGTCTGATTTTCTTAAACTCGATGTTATTGAGAGAAAAAATATTACAAAGAAAAAAACAACAAGACTTGATTATAGAAGGAAGAACAATTGCCATATATAAAGAAATCCCGAGAAGATTGACTCAAAAGAGACAGAATTATAAAAGACTGACGGAGGCTCTAAGAAAAAAAGGGACTTGGTTCACGTGGGAGTTCCCGGAGGGGATCTCTTTCATTTTTAAGGAACGAAAAAAGACAATAAGAACAGTAGAGGAAGCAGATCGATTCTGTAGCAGATATAAAAAAGAACTATTTACAGAAATAGAAGAGAGAGAAGACGATACGCTAGCAGAAGAATAAAAGAAGACGAAGAACCCCAATACCTTTGATTAAGAAATCGATACAAGAATCTGAAGTGTAAAAGTTGTATCTCTGATTGCCGCTAAAGTGAAGAGAGACTATATAAAACAAAAGGAATTGTGTTTCCCCTTTTTATTCCGATATAAGAAATAAGTGAATAATCCTTGCCTTTTTTTAATTTTAGAGTGTGAATTGAAATTTAATAAAGAAATGAATCTTAACATAATTTCGTGGAACGTAAATGGCATGAATGATAAAAAAAAACGAAATAAAATAGAACATATATTAAAAAAAGGTAAATGGGACATAATCTGCCTTCAGGAAACCCACATACCCAAAAAACAGGAAAGACTTTTATGTAATAAAAAATTAGGAGAAGAATTTATGGCCCTAGATGAAAAGAAGAAAAGGGGGGTAGTAATCTATGTAAAAAAAGAAATTAAGGCAGAAAAATTATTTCAAGATAGCGAAGGCAGGATAATAGGAGTAAGACTATACACAATGAGAGGAAACATAGTTTTGACAAATATATATGCACCAAACGGATGTAAAAATTTGTTCTTCCAAAAATTGGGAGAACAAATTGGAGAGGTGATAAAAGATGAAGAGTTGATTCTAATAGGAGATTTAAATGCAGTAGCTCAACCGGAATGGGATAGAATAAGTACAAGAAAAGGAAATAAGGGTAAATTACCGAATACCTTTTTTCATATAGTAGAAATGTATGGATTAAATGATGGGTGGAGAACCAAACATCCAAAGGAGAAACAATTTACATATTATTCGAATCCCAAAAAATCGTTAACAAGAATTGATTCAGCATGGCTATCGACAGGATTAATGTCGATAGCAACAAATTGCGAAATTATGGAAAAGTCAATATCAGATCATAATCCAATAAAAATAAGATTAAAAGGTAAGGAAAGAAAGAATAGAAGGTGGAGATTGGATGAGAGCATATTGAATGATAGTGGATTCAAAGAAAAATGTAAGGATCTAATGAGAGAGTTTTATGAAAAAAATTCAGAGGAGGATACAGATTTGATAAATATTTGGGAAGCTAGTAAAGCCTTCATTAGAGGGATATATATCCAGCAAAAAAATTATGTTAAGAAAAAAGAGAGAGAGCGATAAATACAATAAAGGAAGAAATGGAGAAAAAAGAAAAAGAATTGGCAAAAAACCCAAAAAATGAAGAAGTGGCGAAGCAGATAAAGATATTACAAGAAAAACTAAATATAATAATAGGGGGGGAAGTAGAAAATAGATTAAAGTGGATGAAACAAAAAACCTTTGAGTCCGGGGGAAAAGTAGGAAAGATATTGGCGTGGCAATTAAGAAAACAAAGAAGGGAAAGAACAATCATTGGGATAAAGGAGGGAGGTAAGATATGGACAAATATAGAGGATATAAAAAGAAGCATAAACAAATATTATAAAAAATTATACCAAGGGGAGAAAATAGAACAAAATAATTTGGAAAAATATTTCGAGAGTCATAAAAAGAATAAGATAAAGGAGGAAGAGAGAGGGATGTTAAATAGTCCAATTTCGGAACAAGAAATAAAGAAAGCTATAATGAAAATGAAACAAGGGAAGTCCCCGGGGACAGACGGCCTACCTGCACAACATTACAAGATGTTAAAAGAGGAAATAGTAAAAATCTATCAAAAGATGGTGAACAAAATATTAGAACAGGGGATATTTCCACCAAGTTGGCAGGAAGCATATATAAGTCTTATACCAAAAGGGGAAGAACAAATTTCAGAAGTAACAAATTTTAGACCAATATCCCTACTTAATGTAGATTATAAAATATTCGCCGAAATCCTAGCAGACAGATTGAAAAAGATCTTAAACAAGAGAATTGGGGAAAGTCAACAAGGCTTTTTACCAAAAAGAAAAATGTCAAAAAATGTTAGAATATTATTAAACCTAATAGAGTATGCGGATTGGTGCCCAAGTAAGAAAATTGCTTTTATATTTCTAGATGCCGAAAAGGCCTTCGATAACTTAGAATGGGACTTCCTGAAGAATGTGCTGAAAGAAAGCGGAATAGAAGGGGAATTTGCCATAGGAATAAGAGCAATATATAATAAGCAAATAGGAAAGATTATAGTTAATGGAGAAATTTTAGATGAATTTCAAATCTCGAAGGGGACACGTCAGGGGTGCCCCCTGTCGCCCTTATTGTTTATATTGGCGCTGGAATATTTAATAGAAGACATAAATCAAGACAAGGAAATAAAAGGAATAGGAATTGGTCATAGTACCTTCAAAGTACAAGCCTTTGCCGATGATATTATAATCATGTTAGAAGATCCCGGGGAAATGATAAATAAAGTAAATAAAAAAATTAAAAATTATGGATTGGTCGCAGGATTCAAGGTAAATGGGAAAAAAACAAAAATAATGGTTAAAAATATGAGGGAAAAAGATATTGTAGAATTGAAAAAAATCACAGAGTGGGAGATAGTTAAAAAGGTAAAATATTTGGGCATAGTAGTATCGGAAAAAAACGTACATTTATTCGAAGAAAATTATACTAAATTATGGAAGGAAATCAAAAAGGATTTAGAGAAATGGAAGTTATTAAAACTTTCAATGATGGGCAAAATAGCGACAATTAAAATGGTGATATTACCAAAAATTTTGTTTTTATTTCAAATGATACCCATAGTAGAGAAAAAAGAAAATTTTGACAATTGGCGAAAGGAAATAAGCAAATTTATATGGGGGGGGGGAAAAGGCCCAGAATCCAATATAGACTTCTAACAGATATTAAAGAGAGAGGAGGTTGGGGAGTACCCGATCTGAAATTATACCACGCGGCGGCAGGGCTTTGCTGGATAAGAGAGTGGATAACATTGGAGGATAAGAAATTATTAGAATTAGAAGGATTTAGAAATTTGGGGGGCTGGCACAAATATCTGTTGCAAGAAAACAAGGGAAGTGGAAAAGAATTCACGGACCATATCTTCAAAAAACCTTTATTAAAAATATGGAAGGAATATAAGAATTGGCTGGAACGAAAGATCCCATGGTGGATCGCCCCACTGGAGATGGTATCTATAAATAGAATACAAAAAGATAGAAAATGGTTAACATATAAAGATTTACTTATAAAAGAACAAGAGCAATGGAAATTAAAACCTTTTGAACAACTGCAAAAAGAAGGGTTAAATTGGCTGAATTATATGCAAATTACAAATATTTTAAAAAAACATTTGGAGATAGGATTTGAAAATAAAAAATCAAAATTACAAGAAATATTAATTGACAATAATACCAAACAAATGGCGAAGGTTTATAAGTTCCTATTGGAGTGGGAGCTAAAAGACGAAGAGGTTAAAGCAGTAATGATAAGGTGGGCGCAGGATATAGGGAAAAATATTTATAGAAACCAGTGGGAGGGAGTATGGAATATAAGCATGAGATTCACAGCCTGCACTAGAATAAAGGAAAACATGATGAAAATTGTATACAGATGGCACCTAACCCCAACAAGATTAGCAAAAATTTATAAAGATCAGACCAATGTTTGTTGGAAATGTAAAAAAGGGATAGGAGATTACATACATTGTTGGTGGAGCTGCCCAAAAGTTAAAGAATATTGGAACTTAATCTACGGAAAAATGAAGAAAATGCTAAAATACACTTTTGAAAAATCGCCAGAAATGTTATTATTGAGTATATTGCCAGAGAATATCCCGGAAAATAGAATTAATACATTCCTATATGCTAGCGCTGCGGCAAGGATGTTACTAGCACAATTTTGGAAGAGAGAGGAAACACCATCTTTGGAAGAGTGGTATGGTAAATTAGTTGAATTTATGAATTTAGCCAAAATGACTGCGGCAATCAGAGATACAACGAAACAGAAAATAAGGGAAGAATGGAAGTATGTAGATGAACATTTAAGAAAGGAAGGAATATCTACAAATCTAATGATCTGCTTAGAATAATATACAGGAGAAAATTAACGGTGAAGGAACTGAAAAATATACTGTATTAAGGGAAAGTTAGTGATAGAAATATGTAAAAAGATAGAAAGATAACGAAACAAGTTAAAGAAAGAAAAAGTTAGAAAGAAGAGGAAAAAGCAGGGGGAGATAAATTTTAGGGGGAGGGAGGGAATAGGGAAAGTCAGAAAGATGGAGAGGAGGAGGAGGAAGAAGGGGGGACGGGATGAGTGGATGGGATGAGTGGAAATGAAAGGTGATTGAGCAAGGATGAAAGAGGGGGAGAGGAGGGGAGGGGAGGGAGGGAGAGGAGGGGGGAGAAGGGAGGGGGAAAGGGGGGAATGAATGCAGAAGAGAAAGATGGTATGGGGGGGTATATGTGTATGACTGTATATATGATATATGTGAATGATTGTTTTAAAGTTTATTAAAATCTAATAAAGAATTAGAGAACAAAAAAAGAGAGAAGGGTCCAGGGGAGGAGGGGACTTAGGAAGCTGTGGGGAAGCAGGGAATTTTAGTCTCATGAACTGATCCATGCGGATGAGTTCCTGTGCTCATTAAGCCTGATATTCTGCCAAGTCTGTGCAGATCCTGTTCTTAATAATAAAGGGTTAACTCCAGTATGCACAGTGTGATTTACTGCTGGTTCACTCCAGTCATATGCTCATGGTTGACGGGAACTCTAGTTCAGCAACATTTGGAGGATCACAGGTTCCCCAACACTGCCTTAGTTAGAACTCACTGAAAATTCTTCTCCATAGTGCAATTAAGCTCTTCGACAGGTGCATCAGCAGAGAAAGCAACTTCCCTGAAGATAAGAAGTATAACAATTCAATACAGTGATATGGAATCTGTGGCCCTCTAGAATTTGTTGGTCTATGACTTCCATCATCCCTGAGCATTGGCCAAGCTAGATGGAATGATTGGGAATAGGATCCCAACAGCACCCTGAGTGCCACAGATTCCCCATCTCTATTCTTGGCCATGCTAGACACTGAACAACCACAATTTGGGATTAAACTACAACAGGAAAGAATGTCTGAAAAGGTTGACAGCAGAGATGGGGAGCCTGTGGCCCCTCCAAAGGTTCTTGGGACTCCAACTCCCACCAGCCCCAGAAAGCATGGCCAATGGTTGGGGATGGTGGGAGCTGAAATGCAGCAACATCTGGAGATCTACAGGTTTCCCATCCCTAGTCTAAGAGATGGGGATCAGATAATGGTGGACATGGCACAGGATCTTTTTTTTTAATGGTCATTCTCTTCCTACAGTGTTTCCCCTGCACAAGTGCTTGTATTTCCCCTACCAAAACAAAAGGCCTTACTCTCCCTGAAAAACACTGACATGCTGCACCGACCTTATTGACAGATCTGATACAACTCAAGCCATCTCTTCCAGTGGGTAGGTAGGAGAAAGATCCATCCCTTTTGAGCATTGATTTTTCTGTCCTTGTATTTCTGGAATTTATGGAACCCGATGCATGAAAGGGCAAATTCGATTTCTAGGCCCTTGAAAGACTAAAGTGGGTAGTATTTTACATCCCTTCCACCCACCTTCCACCATAAAGAAGAAGAAGAATAATAATAAAGAAGATGCTGGGACTTGAAAAGACAATAGGAACAGCAAAAGGAAAGCCCACATTCTCTTTGCAAGACATTTGATTGCTAGACAGACTTTGGGGGTTTCTCTCCCATATTGTTATAAAATAGTTGCATTGGTGCC
This sequence comes from Darevskia nairensis, assembly GCA_034642065.1. Taxonomy (NCBI): domain Eukaryota; kingdom Metazoa; phylum Chordata; class Lepidosauria; order Squamata; family Lacertidae; genus Darevskia; species Darevskia nairensis. The sequence continues at coordinate 506,949 of JAWWNI010000834.1, read as the reverse complement.
TTAGGGGAAATCCCCAAATATCTGAGTACAGATCAAGAGATGGTACAAGTCCTCTTAATCCAGAGAACATAGGAAGAGCCCTGCTGGATCAGGGCAATGTCCCATCTAATCCATCATCCTGTTCTCACAGTGGCTGATCTGATCCTTATAGGAAGCCCGAAAGCAAGACCTGACTGCAGTTGCAGTCTCTTCCCATCTGCCTTATTGCAAGGAAGATTCGAGGGTAAACCATATGCGGAACGAGCCTGCCCCTGCGGCTTGATGGAGGTAGAAACTGTCTCTCATGCCTTGTTACGCTGCCGTTTCTATGGGGAGATACGTTCGGTATTCATTACCCCTACTATGCAAAAATCTCTAAATGAATCCAAACTTCAATGTCTAAATTCCCTGGTAGAGGACAAGGATCCTGAGATCACGTTAAGAGTAGCCAAATTCTGTTCGATTGCCATAAAACTTAGGGAACAAGCGGTGTTACCAGTATCATAATGATTAAGGTCTTAAATGATAATTTTAGTGACTAAGTTTTAATTTTTATACATTTTTAATTGTTGCTATATCTGTATTGTCCCTATCGTGTTTTATTATTATTATTATTTTATACTGTATGTGGGTTGGTACTGGTCTGTGACCGTAATAATAAATTTGAGTTTGAGTGCAGTCTCCTCCAACAATGGAGGCAGAAAATCACCATTATGACTAGTAGCGATTGATAGCCTTGTGGATTTGTGGCATCCTCTTTTAAAGCCATCAAAATGTGTGATTCTATCATTTAACTATGCTTCATTGGATGACCCTAAGTTCTAGTATTATAAGAGGGTTCAGGCACAGTGCTATGGGTGCGCAAGGGGCTTGTTCTCCAAGCCTTAACCTATTGTCAGTGGCCTGACATTCCATTCCAGGTCTCTGCCCTGCCCCCCATGCATAACTAAAATGAATTTATTATTTCAGGTGCCCCCAGTGCCCCCTTGGGTACTCAAGGGTACACAGTACCAGCACCTCCCTGCCCCATGTTAAAAGTGTGGCACATACTGTAACGGCTTTATGGTGAGTACTGGCACCTTAAAAAAAACAAATCACCGGGTACATCACATATGATCATTGTGTGGAGAAGGTGCAGGGCCAAGGCCCTTGGCAGAACTGCTATTGAAGTTGAATTTGCTGGAATTTGTGAATCCCTCCCACAAAAAAGTCAACAAAATGAAAGTGCCTATTTTCTCTGAAGTTGGAGGTGTCTGTCTTATGTCCTAGAAAGCCTTTTCCCTGTATACCTGAAGGAGCATCTCTACCCCCACCGAGATCTAGCTTTGAGGGCCTTCTGAAGGGAACCAGGCAGAGGACCTTCTCAGTAATGGTGCCCACCCCATGGAAAGCCCTCCCATCAGAGGTCAAGGAAGTAACTATACAGTGGAACCCCGGGTTACGCATGCGATCCGTTCTGGGGTCGCACTACGTAACCCGGGCATGCGTATCAATAAACGCACGTAAACCCCCCCGGAAGAAGCGCAATTTGAGCGCTTCTGTGCATGCGTGAAATGCACAGAACGCTTCTGCGCTCCGCGGAGGACTTCCGGGTCACCGCAGTGTGTATCCTGAACGTACGCAACACGGAACGTACGCAACATGAGGTATGACTGTACAGCCTTTAGAAGGCATCTGAAGGCAGCCCTGTATAATAGGGAACTTTTAAAGGTTTAATGTTTTGTTGTGTCTTCATATAGGTTGAAAACTGCCCAGAGTGGCTGGGACAACCCAGTCAGATGGATGGGGTACAAACAAACAAACAAACAAAACAAAACAAACAAACAATAATTCAGAGAGGGAGGTCTGATGTAACCTCTGCCCCTGTCTAGGGGCCATAGGATAGGAAATTAGGCCAGAGAAGCATCTTCTCTCGCTTTATACTTAGCAGGGATGGGGAACCTCAGGTCTGAGGGCAAAATGTGCTGCCCTAGGTCTCACAATCTGGTCCTCAAAACTTTCTCTAGCCCACCCTCTCGCACCCTCAGTGTGAAAGCTGCCTGGCTTCTTGCTTGCCTGGAGGGAGGATAGAGAGGGCTGGCTTGAGTGTGTAGAAACTAGCAAAGTTATGATTGATATTCGCTGCCCACTTTTGCAGATGCCCATGGCCCCCACAGGCACATGGCTCTCAGAAGCTTACCCTGAAAGGAATGTGGGCCTCAGGGTGAAAAGGGTTGCCTGAAACTGATACATAGTCCCACGTAGCCCTTCCCTGGGTTGACTCATTCTTCGGTAGCAGAAAACGTTGATGTTAAGAGAACTGGCTTTCTGCAAACTCCTTTGCTTGAAACCAGTTTGTAGAGAAGCCATTCCCACTTAGAGCAAAAGCCTGATTAGATGTTTCTGTTGTCTCTGAAATATTTTTTTTAAATATTTTGGGAACAAACACATGAAGGGGGGAAAACACACACACACACACACACACACACACACACACAATAGTATATTCTTGTAATTAGTCTAGAAATGGAAGCAGAATTCTCTCTGTATTTGCTAATGCATGCTTGGCCCCCCCACTCCCCCCTGCTGAGAGTGAAGTGATAATGTGAGTATTATGATTAAATTACGTTAATGTGCAAATATGTACTGATTTCATCTAAAGAGCACTTTACGAGTTTCCTCCGTAAAGCTGTATAAACACCAGTAATCTGTACCGCAGCGGGCCTCGTTAGTCATCGGCCACGTTTAAATCTATCAAGCTGGGAGGCTGAACTCACTCTGACATCTTTGCTTTCAAAGTAAAGCGCCTACCCCTGGGAATAGAAAACTCAGTTATTACCACTTAAACGTGAAGCAAACGCTCCGTTTTCGGAAAGGAATCAGATTCATGGTTCCCCCACCCCCACCCCACACAATTCAACGTTTTTTGGGTTCATGGAACAAGCTCACGGCAGCACAAATGACTCACTGGACTTTTGTTGTTCTTTTCGATGTGCACAGATGATGACCTTGGGGCTATCTCCTGGGTGTGCTTCTCAGCTCCAAAGGCTGATTGTGCGTCAGGGGCGGATAAACTTTTTAAAGCTCAAGGGCCACATTGCCTCACAGGCAACCTTCCAGGGGCCACATGCTGGTGGTGGGTGGGGCCATAGGCAAAAGGTTACCTGTGTAAACTGGCTTACATTCCATACCCACCAACATTTCTCTGATGAAAATAATGGCGCCCTATTCAATAATAATAATAATAATAATAATAATAATAATAATAATAATAATAATAGCAATTTTATTCAGGTAGGTAGCAGTGTTGGTCTGAAAAGTAGCACCTTAGAGCATAGCTGTCAACCCTCCCCTTTTTTGCGGGAAACTCCCTTATTCCAATGCCGTTTCCTGCTGCTATCCCGGATTGTTGATATCCCTTAAATTTCCCGGATTTCAAAGGAAGCAGCTCCTCTCCCTCCCTGCCGGCCAGGGAGGCTCCTCAGCTGCGTTGCTCGGCTGCCAATAAGGAGTCTGAGACCGACTGGGGGCGGAGCTTGCATGCCTTGTGCTGCCAGACCCTCACGCCCAACCAGACAGACAGCCTGCCTACTTGGTGCCATTGTACCGCCCTCGCGGCATCCCTTATTTTCAAATCGGAAAGTTAGAAAAAATCCCTTATTTTCAAATCCGAAAGTTGACAGCTATGCCTTAGAGACCAACTCAGTTTGTTCTTGGTATAAGCTTTTGTGTGCATGCACCCTTCTTCATATACCAATTTTATTATTTATACCCTGCCCATCTGAATGGGTTGCCCCAGCCACTCTGGGAGGCTTACAACATAAAAACATAATAAACATCAAACATTTAAAAAAACTTCCCTGTACAGGGCTGCCTTCAGGTGTCTTCTAAAGGTTGTATAGTTACTTATATCCTTGGCTTGGGGGTTGCATAACTCCAACATCTCTCCAATGAATAGAGAGACGTCCTAAGGAAAAGCGGGACATTCCGGGATCAAATCAGAAACTGAGAGAGCTTCTGTAAATCCAGGACTGTCCCTGGAAAATAGGGACACTTGGAGGGCCTGCCTCTAAGTTAATGGAGTCTCATAACTCCATACCCTCCAGCATTTCTCCAATGAAAATAGGGCTGTCCTACCAAACCCTCCAACATTTCTCTGATGAAAATAGGAACATCCTAAGGAACAGTGGGACATTCCAGGATCAAATCAGAAACCGGGACGGCTTCTGTTATTTGGGGAAAATAGGGACACTTGGAGGATCTGATATTCCAGCAAAAGACAGGTCCCTGCCACTGGCAGAGGAAGGGGGGTGCAGTGGGTGTGGTCTGCCCCGGGTGTCATCCCTGAGGGGGGGTGACATTGCCGCCCCCCTGGGACACTTGCCGCGGACGGCTAGCCCCACCCCCGGGTGCACAGCTCCGCCTCTGGTCACTGCACATACCCCTTTCTCTATCTGGGCAAGTGAGAGGCACTATGTTATGCCCAACCAGGCAAAAGCACTTGAGGGAGTGAGGCAGGGCTGGGGCCTGGTGAGGGTGTGTGGGATCCCTCAGGCCTGAGCTTCTCCACTTCTGCCCTTTATAGTAGCACTTGTTCTCCGAGGTTTGCTTAAGGTTCCATTATTTGTTGACATGGTCCCAATTCTTGCATTGCCAATAACACATTCCCTTCCCAGGCCAAACCCATTGTACCACATCAGAACACTGGACCACCCAAAGATAGCTCAGTTGGTAGAACATGAGACTCTTAGTCTCAGGGTCATGCGTTCAAGCTCTACGTTGGGCAAAGGATTCCTGCATTGCAGGGGTTGGACTAAATGACCCTCATGGTCCCTTCCAACTCTATAATTCCATGATTTAATAGATAGCACAGTGTCGTCTACATGAGGGTTACCAGACGTCCCCATTTCCCGGGGATAGTCCCTGGACAAATTCCATCCCCGGAATGTCCCCGGATTTCATCTAATGTCCTGGGGAAATGCAGCAGCGGCAGTCTCAGCAGCCCGGAGCAGTTGGCTCTGGCGAGCTTCAGGAGCTGCTCGGAAGTCCCCATATGATGGTGGTGCTGCCTCCACCTTCCCTGACCCCAGCAACTAAGCTGTGAAGGGAGGCTTCACGCTGCCTATCAGAGCTTGTGTGCATGCAGAAGGGGGCAGGGATCTCTCAGTTAGGCAACGGGAAGCCTCCCTTCCCAGCTGAGGGATCCCTGCCCCCTCCTGCTTGCACGCAAGTAGGAATGGGATTAGGGCCGCTCTGATGGGAAGGGAGGCATTGCGCTGCCCGAGCTTCGCTGCTGCTGCTGCTCTTGGCCCTCCTTCTCCGCCTTCCATGCCTGACCCACCACACACCGCTTCCCCACCACCACCACTGAAGAACGAACAACTCGGGGGTTGCCCAGGCTCATGGAGAAAGGAGATAGAAGCCTCAAAGGAAGGGGGAACCGTGGCAGTTGAGGGCAAGGCAGCGGCCGCCCCTCTGCCCCCTCCATCACTGCAGCATCAACGTCCCAAACATGTAGTATTTGTTTGTTTGTTTATTTATTTAATTAAAGTGTCCCCGGATTCATTGAAAAAATCTGGTAACCTTAGTCTACATCGATGGTGGGGAACCTTTGGCCCAATGAGATCCAGAAAAGGCCCAGATTTGGCCCCACATGCCATGCTTTCCAGACCTCACAGCTGAAGGCATATGTGGGCATGGCTGCAAAGGAACAATTGGGAGCTTAAAGGGAATCCTGATGGTTCATTTGCAAGCAAGGCTCTCTGTCAGCACTTATCAGAGTGGATCTGCATTAGGGAGCACCTTCAAAGGAGGTTGCTGAAACAGCTGATTCCGGGTGCCAATCACTTGACATCATTACTTCCAATAACCTCTGATGTTATTTTTTGCAGCTAACCAAAGCAGTTCAGAAAAAGCTATTTAACTGATGCTCTGAATTTTTTTTTTAAGCTGTTTCTCTCTCCCCTCCCCATTCCCCCAGGCTTTGGCACTTCCATTATCTCTAAGCTGGAGAAAAACCTAAGAGGAAGAACTTCATGAAAGAAAGCAAGATTGCATGTGGAGTCGAAAGAAGCTCATGGATCCCTCTCCAAAATAAACTGGCTGTCAGAAACTGGCTTGGCAAGATCTCCTTGGAGGCTCTGTGGACTGTTGTTACTGATAGGCTAGTGGCAACTGAAAGAGCTGTGATCGGGTGAAGAGGAGGGGGTGAGGATTGATGGTTTTCCTCCATATGCAGGGGGGCAAACAACAACAGCAGAAGAAACAAAAACAAAGTTTATGTGACGCATACCTACCTGCTGTTTCTCAGTCTGTTTAGAGACTGCAATGGAACACAATACCTTTGCAATCTACCAGCTCTGTGCAAACACTACGGTGTTGATATACAAAGCATGCTGTCTGTGAGATTGTGGCAGCAATGTAGGGCAGAAGACTTAGTTAGACTTAGTTTGCTAAGGACCAGCTCTATCTGGCTCCTCCGTCCATGAGCTGTCACTAGGCAGCAGGCATTCCATCAGGCAACAGCAGTGAGAGCAGGGAAGCAGGACCACTACATCCGCTCTGCTGAGGGACCACCTCCACCAGACTCCCCTCCATCCATCAGCTGTCACCTGGGAGTAGAGGTGCTTGAGCAAGTTGGTTGGGGTTTTTTGTGTGTGAAATCAAGTATGAATTGAACTGATACTCAACTCGTGGGCTAGCATGAAGATCATGCTTGTGGGCTTTCCACAAGCATCTGATTGGTCACTGTGGGGCCAGAACGCTGGACTAGACAAGCCTTTGGTGTGAGTCATTTCAACAACAAGGAGTCCTAGCTGGACTGTGCTCAAGTTACTGAAGTAGAAGAAACACTTCTTTCTTCTTTGGCGATCACTCGTAGCCAAGTAATATTGCCTTCCATAAACACGGTTTTAACAATGAGTCTGTAAGTGACCGTGGAGGCCAATTCTGGATCCACACGTCCTTCCACAGTGGGGACATTGGTTTCTGGGCGGGAGTTGATCATGGTGTGGATTTGCCAAGCATGCCTTCCTCTTAGCACGTTTCTCCTTTGCGTCCTGAGTTCGAGTGTCTTCAAAGCCCATGACACCTTTGGTAAAGACTGTTCTCCAATTGGAGCGCTCGCAGGCAAGTGTTTCCCAATTGTTGGTGTTTACACTACATTTTTTAAAATTTGCCTTAAGACAGTCTTTAAACCTATTTTGCTGACCACCAGCATTACACTTTCCATTTTAAAGTTCGGAATAGAGTAGTTGCTTTGAAGATGATAGGCATCCGCAAAACATGACCCGTCCAACGATTGTTGATGTTTTCAGAGACACCGTTGATGGAATCTTTCGAGGAGTTGGAGATGGCGTTTATAAGTGGTCCATGTTTCACAAGCATACAGTAAGGTTGGTAGTACAATAGCACACACACACACATACAAACAAACACCACAGGTTTTTAAAAGTTATCCTGCTCTGAGCATGCTCAAAGGTTTTGTTCCTGGGCTGTCCAAATTCCTGAAACTGAATAATTCCAGCCCTATACCCACAAGCCAAATATAGAGCAATTCCTCATGTTCCCCAATTTCAGCAGAAATTCAAATAATGTTTTCAGGATACTGCCGTATTTTAAATTTATTTCTTACCCTTCCTCCCAGTGAAACTCATATCTGTTTTGCTCCTCTCTAGAGACAGAAAACAGACACATTTTGCACAAGTGAGTCAAACAGCTAACTCAGGATGCTTGAAAAGCTTGTGTCCATAAAACACGCCTGTATATTTTAGAAACGGTGGGGGGAACTTTGACAGTGTTTGAGTGTTCCTCTGTGGCTGATCACAAGTTAAGTTCACCAGGAGTGTTATCTTTAGCAGCTGCTGCTGCCTGACAAATTAAGTTTACAGCGTATCTTGTAGGTGCTCAAAATATCTCTGGTCTTATGGGTCAAATATCATAGTAATTCACTTTATTACTGAAGGATATTCTGGCTGGCCTTTCTGCGATAACCTCTTGGACAAAAAGAGAGCCCTTCACGTGGTAGGTTCAGAAAGCACCAACCAAGCCAAACGGATGCCACAGAGATGCTGAAATATGATACATGTTCAAACCATGTTTTGAGAAATCAACTGTTCATTTTCAGTACAATCTCATGTCTACTCAGAAACAATTCCAATTGAATTCAATGGGGCTTACTCTCAGGTAAGTGGGGTTAGGATTGTAGTCTTAGTTATTTTTCACCCACCACCCTGGGTTTTGATCAGATCCATGGGCAGCACCATCAGTTTCTTTGGTTTTTTTGGGTGGGGGGGATGGTGCCTTTCATTTTCTTTAACCCCCTGCCCCCATGGCTGGTTCCAGTACCTTCAGAGAGCTTCTGTGTTGGCAGCCCAGTCCTTATTTGTATTCCCACTTGTTTGTGATAGTGTCCCAACCTGTCCCCAAAAGAAATGGGAGAATGTTGCCCTCCCTCAGAAGAATTATTCAGTGAGATCCCTCCCTCCAATTTTGCTGCTCATGAATGGGGTACATAATTGGGAGGGGGCATTTGTGTTTCAAATCATGCACACTCATTTAGGAGAAAATGCTTGGCAACAGCTCCTTGTTGAGAGTAAGGATGGGCCGAGCAGTCTGTTTTCATGCCAGGTCAATTTTGCACATGCTCATTCCATCCCACTTTATCTGGTGGATTGTTTTTTTTTTTTTTAAAGGCACAGAAATATTACATTTAAATTGTATGCACGTTCCCTTAAGGTAAGCACATTATATGAATTTTGTATGCATTCTCCTCCTAAAATATGAATTGCTTATGCTTCTTCAATGCATTTCCCCCTTAAACACACATTTATGCATGCATTTCCCCACGAAATATGCATTTTCCGCACATTTGGGTGGGGGCTGAACTGCTCAGCAAAAAACTGGAGAAGCGTGTGATCTGATGAATAGCTGCTTTCCATTCTGTAAGTCAGTCCAGAAACCAATGAATCAGGCTGGTTCACATCGAAATGCAAACCAAACCAATTCCTCCTCTCTAGCTGACAACACACTTAATGGTGAGCATTGGTTTGTTGCAATGCAATGTGTGAAATGGTCCAAAGGATTGGCCAGTGGCGACTAATGTCCTTTGGGACTGGTAGGGTGGAAGGCAGAGAGGCTGACAGTAAGTGGAGCCAGAGCCAATGACAGCCAAAGGTGGAAGGCAAGAAGGCCAATGGTAGGTGGAGCCATGATGCAGGGCCACAGCCAATGACAGGCAGAGCCAACACATTCGAGTTTTGTCTCTATCCTCCTGCTTGACGAGTTCTGCAAAGGCAACCTTGATACTAAGGAGGAGGAAGCCCACAGGCAGTGCCACCCTCTGGATGGCTGAGGGCAGGCTGAGGTTGACGGGGCAGTGCCCTGTTTGCCTTTATGGACTAGACCTGTGATGGCTAACCTTGGCACTCCAGATGTTTTGGGAATACAACTCCCATCATCCCTAGCTAACAGGACCAGTGGTCAGGGATGATGGGAGTTGTAGTTCCAACTTCCGGTCGGCGCGCCGGAGCGGACGGTCGGGGGGACATGTCGCTTGTGACATTCCCCAACCCGACTGGGAAAAGGGGCTACCGTGCCAGCGCCGCGGCCCCCAAAACCCCCGGGAAGGGCGTCCCGGGGTCTTCAGGACCCGATTGAGCTCTTTTCGCCGATCCTGCTCCCCGGAAGACCCCCGCAAGGGCTCCCAAGTGCGAGCGGGAGGCGGAGCTCCAGGGTCTGCAACCCCCGCCGGGTAAAGCTGCAAGACTGTCCGTCGCTGAGCACGCTGATTCCTCCAAGTTATCAATTGGACAAGTGAGTAAAAGCACTGATTTGGAATTAATTCGAGATTGGCTGGGGATTTCAAAACGGAGGTCCGTCCCCTTGCCATTGAGACATTGATACAGGAAACTGTAACCGAGGCATTTGAACTGTAACATAAGAGTGACTTTGTAACGGAGATTTAACCCATTCACCACCCCTGGTCTTGGGGGTAGCTGAGGGGAAGAGGAAAGTGACAGATACAAGGACTAATTTGGATAACTGAATTTACTGATAAGAAAAGTTGGAAAAGTGATTATTGGGACTGTGGGAAGCTGTGCCCTGAAACATGGCGGAGGAATGTGACGTAAACTTGTGGAAAGTTTTGGAAGCGTTGGAGGAGTACAGAGCGGAAATGAATAAATGGGATGCTGAAACCCGAGACGCCACCAACAGGATAAGACAAAGTCTAAACAAAGTGCATGCCAAACTGGATGCCCAGCTGAAGGAGGAGGGGGAGTCTGGTGCCAAGGCCAAAAAGAAGAAGAAGGAGAAGAAATCAACAGTACCTAGCTGCAAGAGGAAACTTTATAAACACAGGAAAACTGGAGCTGTCAAATGCAGCAACAAGAAAGTAACCATAAGGAAAATCAGCAAAATTAATCTCAACAAGAAGCAGCAGAAAGAAGATTCAAAGGGCCTGACCATGCGAGAGGAGGTTTGGCTAGGAACTTTGGAGATTGCTACAAAAGAGAGACAATGGTATTGGACAGCACAACCGACTGGGGTGGGCTGAGGGACATTGCAGAAATATTCTTCTGTTTTTGGACTTCTGGACAAGAACCATGGACACGGCAAAGGAACGATTAAGAGACAATAATAAGATTATATATGATTAAGATAAGATAAAGAGTTAATATCAAGGCTACGTACCCAGGGAGAGAGGGGAGGCGGAAGGGAAAATGTATTTGAAGTGAAACATAAGTATGCTGAGGAGGATGTAAGTTATTGTAAAGGCTTAATATTTGGAGATGAAGTAATGAAAGATGAATTAGAAACCTGTTTAGATTTAAATTTTTAAAGAATATGGAAACAATGGGGTGGATGTGAGGGAGTCTTATGAAAATGTTAGTATATGGATGTGACCTGGCCTGGAAAAGGGCCAGGCCCAGGCAAAGTTAAGGGAATATCAATTAAGGTCAGGAAGGAAACCTGACTGTGAAAAAATGTGAAATGCCTATAAAATTGTAAAACCAAATAAAAATTATTAAAAAAAAAAAGATGGGAGTTGTAGTTCCAAAACATCTGGAGTGCCAAGGTTAGCCACCACTGGACTAGACTCCACTGGGATTGGCTGCCCTTCCCTGCCAAGCATCCTTGTGGCTACAGGAAACAGGTCTGCAGCCGCATAATGTGCGGAGTCACCTTCCATCTTTGACTGGATTACTGCGTTCTGCTTATACTGCAGTTCATTTCTTGGAAGATCAATAGAACAGTAGGGATGATGGTGACAGGAGCCACCAAGGGGGGCGGAGATAAATCCCACACCCATCTGCTTTAATGGAACTATTTAGAGCGTTATCTCTGGGAAAACAGAATGTTGAAAGACTGATGATGTAATTGGAAAGGAGACAAATTAAGATATGTTTCCCTGGTGAGTTTTTTTCTTCCTCCCTCCCCAAATAGCTCTGAGGTGCACATTTAATAATACCACGGAGTCCCCAGCCTGCACAGACACTCTTGTCACTTTGAGTTAGACTAGAATCTTTAACGTTGCTACTCGGGAATATAAAACACTCTTGCTGGGGAAAAGGGATGGAAACCCAAAGAGGCTAAATGCAGGAGGTGGAGAAGGAGGATATGAGCAGTGGAGACTAGTCATTTAAGGCAATTGAGGCAAGTAAGTCTCAGTCTGCCCACAGCCAACCTCCCCATCAGCCTCCCTCCTTACTTAGAACCAGTCCAGGAGCTACTACTGGGTGTCAGCTTCCTCCTCAGTCATAGTGTTGCTTTTGTAGAACTCGGCAGGGAGGAGGATGGGGACAAAACCAGAATTTGCTAGCTCTGCCTGTCATTGGCTGTTTCCTTGCCTGCTGTTTGGGCTCCCAATGGGTACCAGTCTCAACTGAATATGAGCAATGGGCAGAGAAGGCAGGACCTGCCCAAGGTACTTTGGCACCTGAGGTGAACCACAAAATAATGCCCCTTCCTAGCCAGGGAAGAAGGAGTGAGTGAAGTTCTGAGGGAGATTTGCCACCAAATCTAACAATGCATATTTTTGCAAGTTAGCATGTGAAGGGGTTAAGACCACAGAGCCACATTGCTGATAGGCAGACTCAGACTCAGCCAGATGCACTTCCTGTCATGTGCTCTCCTCTCCCCGCACCCCATGTTTAGCCCAGTGTGTATGACAACATGATGGTTCTGGGGAGACAGGGGAAGCCAAATATGTCAAGCTCAGAGGGGGCAAGTGAATAAATACTGTACTGGTATATTGTGTGTGTGCATGCGTAATGTTTTAGGACACAATTTTGCTAAGTATATGCATAAAAAGGTAAAGGGTAAAGGGACCCCTGACCATTAGGTCCAGTCGTGTCCGACTCTGGGGTTGCGGCGCTCATCTCGCTTTAGTGGCTGAGGGAGCTGGTGTACAGCTTCCGGGTCATGTGGCCAGCATGACAAAGCCGCTTCTGGCGAACCAGAGCAGCGCACGGAAACGCCGTTTACCTTCCTGCCAGAGCGGTTCCTATTTATCTACTTGCACTTTGACGTGCTTTCAAACTGCTAGGTGGGCAGGAGCTGGGACCGAGCAATGGGAGCTCACCCCGTCGCAGGGATTCGAACTGCTGACCTTCTGATCGGCAAGCCCTAGGATCTGTGGTTTAACCCACAGCGCCATCTGGGTCCCAAGTATATGCATATTTGCAGGCAATTTCTCCTTGAAATAATACACTTCTGTATGTTATTTTCACTAATCTATCCAATTTTTGGGTATACATTTTTGGGTTGGAGATCTGCAATCACAGGATCTGGAGAAGTGCAGATTTCAAAGGAGAGCTGGGTTTCAGTCTGTGCATCGGTTAAGTGTGACTTTGGAACTTGCACCTTAAATGATAAACTAAATGAATTTCTCCTTTTTCCCTGCTCACACTCCTGTTGATTCTCACCACTGTTGCTTGCTCTCTAGCCCACCATTTTCCTCTGAGCCAGGGAAAGTGAGCAAGCAAGCAATGACAGTGAAGAGGAGGAACACCTACTTCCTTGCTTGCCTGCCTGGCACTGTTCCCAGCAAGTGAGCAAGAAGCAAGAAGTGGGTGGCAAGAATTGTTTGGTGAGAAGGAACAAGAGCAGCAACTGCCAGGCATCATAGCCAATGTCTGGTAATTAATTTACACAGAGGCATACTGTATATAGGTCCTTCTGGTCAGTGGAATCCCTGCCCCGTGTGTCCTGGAGAATGGAAGAATCACAGAACTGAAAGAGACCTCAAAGGTCACTGACTCCCACCAGCACTGAATGGAGGGAATCTTGTCAATGCCAATGATAGCATGTCCCTTAATGATCATAAAAAGAGCCTGGTGGATCAGGTCAATAGCCCATTTTGTCCAGCATCCTGTTCTTACAGTGGCCTACAAGATGCTCCAATGCATGGGTGGCCAACTCCCAAGAGACTGCGATCTACTCAGAGTTAAAAACTGGCAGTGATCTACCCCCTTTTTTAGGGGTTCAGGTCTAAATTATTGAGCTTCTTTTAGGGGAGCCAAAATTCTTGAGCTTATTTGGGGGGGAGCCAGTGATCTACCAGTGATCTATCACAGACGTCCATTGATCTACCAGTAGATCACGATCTACCTGTTGGACATGCCTGTAAGTCTAATGGGAAGCTCACAAGCACAGCATGAGCACAACAATGCTCTGCCCACCCATGAAACATAGTTCCTCTGGCAGTGGAGACATGGTTACTAGTAGCTATTTATCTCTCTCCTGAATCTTCCAATATCCATCTTCAGGGGCATGCTTGCCTCTGAGGTAGTGGATGTAAAACATAGGCATCATGGCTAGTAAAGGTAAAGGACCCCAGAAGGTTAAGTCCAGCCAAAGGCAACTATGGGGTTGTGGCACTCACCTCGCTTTCAGGCCAAGGGAGCCAGTGTTTGTCCACAGACAGCTTTCCAGGTGATGTGGACAGCATGACTAAGCCACTTCTGGCACAGTGGAACACCGTGACGGAAACCAGAGCACACAGAAATGCCATTTACCTTCCTGCCGCAGCGGTACCTATTTATCTACTTGCACTGGTGTGCTTTCGAACTGCTAGGTTGGCAGGAGCTGGGACAGAGCAATGGGAGCTCACCTCGTCACGGGGATTCAAACCGCCAGCCTTCTGATTGGCAAGCCCAAGAGGCTCAGTGGTTTACACCACAGCACCACCCACTGATAATAACCACTGATAGCTACTTGAATTTGTCGAATCCTTTTAAGAACATAAGAACCCTGCTGGGTTAGGCCAAAGGCCCATCTGGTCCAGCATCTTGGTTTTGACAGTGGCCAGCCTGTGGGAATTCTACAAGCAGGACCTGAGTGCAACCACAGTCTTCCCTCCTGCAAATTCTACATTGTGATCAGGGCTGGCCCACCCATGACACTAGGTGAGGCAACTGCCTCGGGTGGCAGGATTCACAGGAGCAGCCGATCTGGCCCCCAAGGAATGCATTGCCTGCAGACTACAGTGTGGGCTGGAAGTTGGTTGCCCACCAGCTTTCACTCTTCCCAAATGTTCTGCCACAATTTTCAGCTCAAATAAAATATACTGAAACATATGAAGGAATTAATATTTTGGAAGAAAAATATGTAATACTTCTGTTAATGGAAGCTCACACTTAATTTTTTAAAGGACTTTTGCATGTATTTAGTTTTAATTACATTTATTTTTTAAATTGCATTTAATTTTTAAACAGTGTAATTGAATAAGATTGCATTTGTTTATTTAAAATGAGCAGATTAATGTAGAAACAGGATGGAAATGTTATTACAGGGAACAAAAATTGACACGACATGGAAGTAGACTGATTTGTCTGTCCCAATGGACAGTATGAAGCCTCCCAATTCACCCCCCTGAAGCTCTGGGCATTCAGTATGGTGCCCTCCTGATGTTGCTGGACTCCCATCTGCCACAACCAGCATGGCCAATGGTCAGGGGTGATGAGGGATGTGGTCTGCAACATCTGGAAGGCAACACCTAAGACCATGGCCAACTAAGTCCTACTCAGAGTGGACCCACCAAAATTAATGAACCTGCTAATCAATGAACATTGATTCCATTGGATCTACTCCAGGTAGTTAGGTGGATGCATGAAACCCCCCACCCCAGTATAGCTGTAAGAAAAGGAGCCATCACAAAATGAGGGCAGTGAACCTCAGTGAGGGGTTTTGGGTGCTACAAGTTTGTCCGGGTTTTCACCTCTTCAAACGTGGGGAAGCCATGAAATCGTTAGCAAATTGACGGCACTGCCTGTGTCATTTTCCCCAGCCTAAAAAAAAATCCCTGTTTTAACGGGGGGTATCTCCCCTAAGTGTTCAACAAACACGGGGGTTAATCAAATCTTCTTATATCTTGCCCTTTGCGTAATTAAAGCCACAACAAATGGCGCAGTTGACGTTTTGCATCTAATTGTGTTTAATGAAACATTAAAGACAATTAAAGGCATTACGGTGGCAGGCTCCTCTTATACCCTCCAGAGTTATTATGGGCTGACGAAGTGCTCTTATTGACTCACTTGGCAAGGGTTTGTTAATTGCGTTAGAAGCTGATCGCTGTCTGGTGCTTGTCCTAAGCACAACCAGCCGAATGAGGACAAACGGCAGCTAGTTTAATTCTTTATTGAGAAAGCACACACTTATAGTAGCTCCTAAGGTGCCCACCCACCTCTGGTGGTTAAGTAGCTGGCATCCCCTTTCCAGCATAGCTGTCGACCCTCCCTTTATTTGCGGGAAACTCCCTTATTCCAATGCCGTTTCCCGCTGCTATCCTGGATTGTTGATATCCCTTAAATTTCCCGGATTTCAAAGGAAGCAGCTCCTCTCCCTCCCTGCCGGCCAGGGAGGCTCCTCAGCTGCGTTGCTCGGCTGCCAATAAGGAGTCTGAGGCCGACTGGGGGCGGAGCTTGCATGCCTTGTGCAGCCAGACCCTCACGCCCAAGCAGACAGCCAGCCTGCCTGCCGTCTATGCGCTCGCTCTTTCGCTCACCCGTTCGCATGCAGCCTCTGGAGCGCAGGGTGGCGAGGCTACTTGGTGCCATTGCACCGCCCTCGTGGCATCCCTTATTTTCAAATCCGAAAGTTTGGGAAAATCCCTTATTTTCAAATCTGAAAGTTGACAGCTATGCTTTCCAGGCTTTTGCTCTGTGCTGGACCCTCACCTGATGGGGTGTGTGCAAGCCACCTGTGACTTCTCCTGCAAGGCAAGGAAGTTGCCACTGTGCCTACCTCTTCAAGACCCTCCCGGGAAAGGGGATGAAAGGGATTCTACCAGCCCTCCCCTTTCAAAAGCAGTCTCTTCCTCCACTTCTGATTTATCCTGTAGCTTCTTCCCCCATCTCTGACTGCTCTGACTCTTCCCCTTCCTCCAGCTCTGGCTCCTGCCTCCCACGTAGTACATGCAGGAATGTCTATGGAAGGCAGGAGAGGATATATTAGTTAGATATGATTCTTCCTGACTCACGTTAGTGGGCGTAGAGCAGAGTACATTCCTTTGCAGCAAATAGGAAGCTGTTGATAGCTGGTTCCAGCCTTTGGGGGTGGATCTACACACAGGAAAAAGAAATGCTATAAATAAGCCAGAAATTAAGTCATTATAACAAAAGAAAAAAATGCTATGGAAAATAGCATAGATTTTTGTTTTTACTCTCCAGTGCCATCAGGTGTTGCATGTTTATAACGCATTCAAAACGCTGCTTTTTAACCAATGTAGCTGAGTCCCTGATGAAGCAATCCAGGATGCCTTAGTGCAGCCTGGATTCTTCCTTATTTCCCTCTTCAAACAATAACAACACAAAAGTCCTCTAAAAATAAGAATAAAGTTTACTCACAGTTAGTTCATATTCAGTAGCAATCGGAAGGCAGGCTTAAGCTGCAGTAACAGGCACATTTTGTAGATTAGATTGAAGAGAAGTCTGAGCTAAGCCTCAGACTTACAATATGGGCCTACATCTTTTGTTATGGATGTTATGGATGAGCCATGTGAACAGCAGAAGAGAGAAGGTCAAGAGACCCAAGAGGAGAAATGGCTACATGCCCAGCCATTTAGGTCACGTCCATCTACCTGGTTGCACCCAGGGGTGTGTGTGGCTCTCATAGGTTTGACAGGAAGTACTCCCTTGTTGGAGCCACATTCCTCTGTGTGCCCAGTCTGGCAAACAGGAAATGTTGGACTTGACCGCTCTATCTGGATATCCCAACAGTACAAAACCCTATAAATTGCCAAGCCTTTCTCCTGGATCATCATCTGCCCCCCCTGCCTCTGCCACATACCCATCAGAGCCCTGCCAGTCCTTACCAGTGCTGCATACTTACATTGCCATCTAGTTATGTTTTTTTTGAACAGGCACATGATCAGCCTTTGAGATGTTGAGCGAGGTTACAGGTTATCTTTCCATAAGGTCAAGGCTGTGCCGTGACAGAGTTCTAAGGTACATGGTTAGGAGTAGTCTAAGACATTGACATGGCTGGCTCACTATCCAATCCGGTGTCTGCCTGGAGGTGGAGTGACATTCACTGACGGATAGTGGTGTTGGAGTCACATCAAGTGGCTCTGCCACCAAGTCCTCCTGTTTTCCTATTGAGAAGTCTCCATGCAGACCATGACATCTCCAAAGATAACATTCACATTGATTGCTCTGGCCACTGTTGGCTCTGGCCCTGTGCACCACTGGCATATGGAGCTCACAAGGTTTCTGAGAAGGGAAGAATTCTGAGGGGATGATAGAGAAGACTCGAGTGTCAAATTCAGCCCCCAGGGCCTGAGGTTCCCATCCTTGCACGCGGTGGCTACTACATTAACCAATTCTACCACCAAAGGATGTGCAAACTTTTTAAAGTTGGTTTCTCATCTTTCCTATCTTAGGGAAGATGGAAGTTGTCGTCCCAAAATATGTGGAAGTTCTTGAAGTTCACCTTATGGAAAAAAATTGCCTCCTCTTTTTCAAAACATGTCCAGTGGTGACTGAAAGCCAGACTCCTAAATGTGTGTGTGTGTGTGTGTCTGTGTGTGTACCCATACTTTTTAAGGAAACTAGTCAGGTCTCTCCATCTCTGATGGAATGACTGTTGTTTAAATCTTAGTCAAGGATGTCGCTATTAGATGACTTCTCTCAAGATGAAGGGGAGAAAAGAGGATGATCGATGACCAAATTGTGTCTCCGGAGCTTTTCTGTCTAATTTTTCAACTCTTAGGAAAATGCTGCCAGTTGAACTGTCTCCATTCATCACAAAGAAAATATGGAGAGAAAGTTTAATTTATTTTATAAAAGAAAATATTCTTCCTCCTTGATTTTTTTTTCCTGACAGAGGTTATATTGTCACTGGTCTGACTACTTTGAGGCAAAAGAAATTCTCTGGATTCTCCTGCTGGGTAATAATAAGCCCCTTTTTGTGACAGCTGTAAGCAGAGATCCTAGGCTTATACACATCTACCCTGAACATAATTGCAAGCAGTCTCTGCACATGTCTAAGTCTTTGTGTGAAAGTGTGTGCACTTGTTGACTTGGTACAGTTCCACTATTGTGTACACAGATACACACTACATCTGTTAAATGTTACAAGTATGAGTGTACAGCCTTACTATTTGTGTACAGAGCTACACAGACTGCACACATGTTACATGTGAATAACTACATGAGTGTAGAGCTTTACTATTTGTGTACACCAATTGTACACTCATTCAACATGTTGTGTGTACTCTCCTTCTGAACCCTCTGTGACTGCATCTCCCACACCTTTTTAAAGGTGAAGGCAGATGGGCACCTCAAGGTATGAGCACCTCAAATTATGATCTCCATCCACTTGGAGGAGGCAGGAACAGATGGAGAACCATTGTCTTGCTCTTGGCAGTGGTTGCTGGAATATCAAGGATGAACTATGAGCAGGTGCTCCCTCCTGGTTTACCTCTTTGTTCAAACTGTTAATGGAGATTCTCATGATGTCTAAGTCCTTGTGATTTGGCCCATGGTGAACCCCCCCCCCAACTTATCAGAGGATGGTGGGTAGATTTATAGAAGTGTAATTGCCTCCAACTATCCTGGTCCCATGGGACACGGGTGGTGCTGTGGGTTAAACCACAGAGCCTAGGGCTCTGTGGTTTAGACCACAGTGCCACCCGCGTCCCTTTTTGAAATAATCCATAGGCAGTGATTAATAAATTGAATTAATAATAATAAGGCATTCAGCTGGTGGTTGCCTTCAAAAGGTACTGTTGTCTGGATAACTATTTGGGCAGGTTATTTACAGTGCAGTATAGGTGTTTAGGATTTTTGTTTTAAAGAAATAGATCTTTTGTTTACTCTTTGTTTATTAAATGACATTTAATAAATGCAATGTCATTTTCTGATTTCGTTTGGTCTATTTGAGTCCTCTAAATCCATTTAAGTTCCTTAGACTGTGAGCCCCTAGGGGATAGAATTAATATATTTTTTTGAAAACTGATGCAAGACGCTACGAGCATGAGATACAAAATGAACAAACAACTAAATGAATTGAACTCCAAAGTGTGAAAATGTTGAGCTCAAGAAAAATGCTCCTTTCCTCCTCAATGAGTCAACAATCTCTCACCATTTTCCCAGCAGATGTTTGTGTATGCACATTTGGCAAGCCAGTAATATATAAATTTAAATAAAATGAAATAAAAATAGGAGACTGGATCCAGCTGACAAAACTATCTCCCCTGACCCCACAGGCTAAGATGAGGCAGGGCTCTTCCCCACTTCTGTTATTTTATTTGGCGCTTCCTGCTGTATTTGAGCCACCATATGTCCCCTAGAAGGGACGTGGGTGGCGCTGTGGGTTAAACCACAGAGCCTAGGGCTTGCCGATCAGAAGGTCGGCGGTTCGAATCCCCAGTGAGCTCCCGTTGCTCGGTCCCTGCTCCTGCCAACCTAGCAGTTCAAAAGGACGCCAAAGTGCAAGTAGATAAATAGGTACCGCTGCAGCGGGAAGGTAAACTGCGTTTTCGTGCGCTGCTCTGGTTCGCCAGAAGCGGCTTAGTCATGCTGGCCACATGACCCGGAAGCTGTATGCTGGCTCCCTCGGCCAATAATACGAGATGAGCTCCGCAACCCTAGAGTCAGTCACAACTGGACCTAATGGTCAGGGGTCCCTCTACCTTTACTTTACACATGACATTAGGTACATTCCATATCTGTCCTATTGTTTATTGAGGACTGCTATTTGATTTTGATACATTTTCCTTCAAACCAACTTCCATCCGATTTGGAAACGCAAGTCACATTCACTTCGTGGGTAAGCTGAGGTTTGTACATTAGAGGCAGCATGGTCAAATGACAGCTTCAGCTGGAGAGAGCGCCTAAGTGCCCCCTAGATATTACCGTATATACTCGAGTATAAGCCGACCCGAATATAAGCCGAGGCACCCAATTTTACCACAAAAAACCTGGGAAAGCTTCATAGGAGCCACTGCCTGCCTCACTCAAGTATAAGCCGAAGGCGGCTTTTTCAGCACAAAAAATGTGCTGAAAAACTAGGCTTATACTCGAGTATATAGGGTAATCCGTTTTCATTTAGATTTTCTAGTCCTGTGGAACTAAAGCATTTTGAAAATAAACCTGTTGTGTGGGTTGGGACATTCCTCAGCCAAAGCAAATGGAAAATTTGCCTCTGAAAAACAGGAGGACCAGGAATTGATTTACTGGATATACTCTGATCTGCTATGGGGAATAGAATAGTTTGCCATTCAAGAGGGGACTTCTATAGGAAGAGGGGGGGGGGGAAACTTAGACCTAAATGTCGCAGTAAGAGGAACCCACTGCCCTGACATGGTGTCTAATGTTGGAGAAGCATTTGGAAATCAGCAGGTCTGGGAATATAAACTTCCCCAGTTTGGATGATGATGTTGTTGTTGTTGTTGTTGTTGTTGTTGTTGTTGTTGTTGTTGTTGATGATGAGGATAGAAATAATTTATTATTTATACCCCGCCCATCTGGCTGGGTTTCCCCAGCCACTCTGGGCGGCTCCCAACAGGATATTAAAAACATGATAAAACATCAAACATTAGAAACTCCCCTAAACAGGGCTGCCTTCAGATGCCTTTTAAAAGTCAGATAGTTGCTTATTTCCTTGACATCTGATGGGAGGGCGTCCCAAAGGACAGGCACCACTACCGAGAAGGCCCTCTGCCTGGTTCCTGTAACTTCGCTTCTCGCAGGGAGGGAACCGCCAGAAGGCCCTCGGAGCTGGATCTCAGTGTCCGGGCTGAATGATGGTGGTGGAGGCGTAATAATAATAATAATAATAATAATAATAATAATAATAATAATTTATTATTTGTACCCCGCCCATCTGGCCGGGTCTCCCCAGCCACTCTGGGCAGCTTCCAACAAATATCAAAATACATTAAAATATCACAGATTAAAAACTTCCCTAAACAGGGCTGCCTTCAGGTATTTTCTAAATGTCAGGTAGTTGTTTATCGCTTTGACCTCTGATGGGAGGGCGTTCCACAGGGCGGGCGCCACTACCGAGAAGGCCCTCTGCCTGGTTCCCTGTAGCTTTGCTTCTCGCAGTGAGGGAACCGCCAGAAGGCCCCCACCGCTGGATCTCAGTGTCCGGGCTGAACAGTGGGGGTGGAGACGCTCCTTCAGGTATATAGGACCGAGGCCGTTTAGGGCTTTAAAGATCAGCACCAACACTTTGAATTGTGCTCGGAAACGTACGTTCCTTCAGTTATATCGGGCCAAGGCCGTTTAGAGCTTTAAAGGTCAGCACCAACACTTATACTATGCCAATAAAATCCTTCAGATTGGTGTGTGTGTGTGTGTGTAGCTCTAACAGTTGCACTTTTTGGGGGGCGGGAGGGTATTTCACCTCCCATGAAGCCCCAATTTTGCCCCAAATTTTCTGCAGGTCAACACTTCAGCTCAGCTGTAATCCAAATGTAGTCTATCCATGCAAAATTTCTATTGACCATTAAAACCACATTCTTGTGTGAATCTGTATCCTTAAACAAACAGAGTAAAGAAGAGACACATAGCTTACCTCTCTGATTGTCACTGCCGTACCATGAGTACATCAGTCATCCATTACCGAGACGTGGGCACTGAGCCTACGCACACAGCCCTTTCTAACAGAGAGATCCATCTTGGCTTTCTCCATGCTGCCTGCTCCATTTAGAAATTTCCAAACCACTTTTGGCAAATATCACTCTTCCCGCCATCCTGCTCCCGAGGCTGATGAATGGCTTCTCGAATTAACACAGAGCCCTCTAACAAAAGTCGGGGTGGCTGAAGGCGAGCTGTCTGCGCAATCAGAGCTATTTATGAGCTTTGATTAACTGAGAGTGTGATTTGCGTGTAGCTCACTGTAAATCCTGTTCGGAGCTCCAGAAATGCCAATGGTAGTTTAGAGCAACTTTTCTCAACCTGGTACCCTCCCAATGTCCTGAACTCCAGTTCCCATCATCCATGGCCATTAGCCCTGTATAGGGAAGCTTTTTAAGGTTTAATGTTTTACTGTGTTTTTACATATGCTGGAAGCTGCCCAGAGTGGCTGGGGCAACCCAGTCAGATGGGAGGGGTACAAATAATAAATTATTATTATTATTATAATTAGTCACACTAGTTGGGGCTGATGGAGGTAGGAGTCCAAAAGACCAGATTGGGGAAGGTTGGCTTAGGACAATGAAGTTGTGATGGGGGTAGAGTAATGTGCACCTTTTGGTCTGCCACTCTTTATGAGGGCAGTCTGTATGCTGGTCTAGGAGAATGTCAGGATCCATTGCCTTGTTTCAATGTAATTCTGCACACAGATAAATGCTAGTGTGTGCAGAATAAGGGATTGCCACTATACCTCAGTGGTAGAGCATCTGCCTTGCATGCAGAATGTTGTGTATTGTTTCAAAGTGTTATCATATCTGTATTACTATTGTCTGTAATCACATTAGGGTAAAGTAACTGCCTTCCTGTCCCAGAAGGAAAAGTTATTATTGGTGCATTCAAGTTGCTGTATTTGGATCCTCAGTCTTATTGGTTCCCACCAAAAAGCAGTTGTGTGATTGCTTGAGATTGTTCCCTCCAAAATGTATCTTTTCCTAGTCAGTCCTCTGTCCCTATAAATGTAGCTTCCCTGCCCTCAGTTCCCTCAGTCTTGTTTGCCTGAATAAAGAGCTGTTACATGAAGAAGCTGTCTCCTGCCTGCTATGTCAGAGAGCTGAAATCACTTGCTGAAATCATTAACCCACGCTATAACAACTGGCGACGAGGATGGGATAGTATCTAAGGGACTACATGTGCTGTGCTCACTAGGGGGGAAGGGAGTTGTTGTAGCTTCCTCCTCCTTAGTCTTCCCATTACTTCTTTTAGAACTCAGCAGGGAGCAGGAGGATAAAACCTGGAATTAGTTGGCTTCCTGTGTCATTTTTTAAAAAAAATATATTTATTCATTTTATAAGAAACAAAAACAAACAACAAATAAAAAAAACATACAAGATTCTTATAACAAGCCATCATTTTTACATCTTAAGTTGACTTCCCCTGGTTCCCCCTTCTGGGCTTCAATATACTTCTTCTTTAGCAATTTCCTAAAACTTAACCAATTGTCCCTTATTTCTACCATAAACAACTCCCTTATTTCTATCATATTCATTATAATTTAAACATACTTACTACCTAACTCCTAGAATTTTTTACCGAAAATCTATCCTATACTTCCCATAGGAATCTATAATTTTTACAAAATGACAGGCTCCCTCTGTCATTGGCTCTGGCTCCACCTACTGGTGGCCTCCCTCTTTTCTGCCCTACCAGTTCCATTGGATGCCAATCACCACTGCTAGTTCCTTTGGCATTAGGAATAAAGAAGTAAAAAAACAAAACTATACCAGAGAGATATGTGTTTGATTTTCACTTCTATTTGCCTCTGATCCATATGCTACCTGACAGCGAAGCATTTCAACACCACACATAGCAGAGGATACATGAGCCCAAGTATCACCTTCATTTCCATGCCGTTCCCAGAGAATCTTTGAAGGTTATTCTCTGCCTGACTCGTACAAAGTCAGTCCATCAATAATGATGTTAAGGGGGGAAATGCTGAAATGGCATTATCTGCCTAAATATTGCATTGCTGGATATTAGCATACATGATCTCATTATACACCCAGCATCTCTCTCTCTCTCTCTCTCTCTCTCTCTCTCTCTCTCTCTCTCTCTCATGTTACAATGCTAGCATGTGTCTTGTTCAACCATGTATAAACCCATGAAACTTGGTCATTTCGCCTGTGATCCTGTATCCACTTGCCATTGAACTTACAGGGACTTACTTCTGAATAATTATGCATAGGTAAGCAGTGCTTTTAAAAAAGAAAAAAAGGGGGGAAAGCTGCCGGTACTTACCTTGAAGTTGTTACAGTAAGTGCCACACTTTGAACATGGGGTGGAGGGGAAGGTGCTGGTATTGGGTACCCTTGAGTACTCCCAGAAAAAAAAAGTACCGTAGGTAAGGATGGACAAATCCATCATTTTCGGTTTCTCATTTCCCCAATCTGAAATTCAGTTCCTCACATTTCTGCAGCAAATTACTGAAGATTCTCCAGCATTTTTTGCATGCAGCTGAGATTATTTGCAGGTGGTTTCCCTAACATAATGCATTCTTGTATGTTATTTTCACTAATACATGCATTTGTATGAACATTCTCTTAAACATAGGCATTTTTTTGGGTGGGTGGGTACACATTAGAGAATAGCATTGCATAGGAGCGAACTTGTAGGAATACACTTGTGAGATCTCGTGGGACAACCCCCCCCTACACACACACACACACACACACACACACACACACACACACACTACTGGAAGAGAGCTCAGTCTGATCATTTAATGCTTTTTTGACAGGTTCTTTCAAAGACAGTTGACCTGACAGGTTAAGAGAAAATAATCTTGTGTGATAACGATCCCCTCTTTTCTAGTAATCGCCCCCCCCCCGCTTGTTTGTTTCTTCTGGCTTAGCAAATACTTTTGTTATCTCTGCTTTCTGTCCAATCCCCCCCTCCATCTCCCTTCTGTATGCCTTTGATTCCCCCGCCTTTCTCTTTCATCAGTTGCTTGTAAATCTTTCCCATGGTAGAGATTAGAGCAGGAATGAGTGATAGATGCTGTCAGTAACAGGAGCTAATTTTACCCCTGATAACAGCGCTGTGATTTATACAGGCTTCACGCTGCTGATACAGATGTACATCTACAGGCTTTTCTTCCTGCCTCCAATACAGACCGGAGATGCATCTCTTTAGAGTAAATGGGATTTTTGTTATTGATGGAGGAGGAAGCTAACAAGCATTAAACTCCTGATTGGGAGACAATATACTGTTTCGTGGCTTCCCACATTTCCAGTTCCTGGGGCAGAGCTGTCCGGAGTCAGTTGCTTTCTGAGGAGACAATGCAGAAGACCTATCAGTGTGTTGTAATTGCTCCATATTTCCAAATATGCAGCCTCAGGTCCCCTGAAAACAACAGCACAATGCAGCATCTCCAGCCCCAAGGCGCCTTCTCACTAGCTAGCTTTGAAACCAGCTCCTCTGAGCTAAACACTGCTCCACTGAGCTAAACACGGAGGAACAGGCAAGCCCTAGGGCAGTGGTGAGGGACATTTTTTTTTTTTGACCTGAGGGACACTTCTAGGTAATCATCCAGAGGTCATGTGCCAGGAGTTTGTGGGGGCAGAGGCAAAAGTGGGCAGAGCAATGGTGTCAGGATGCTGTCAGCAGCCCCCGGTTGGTTGCCCAGGAAAGTATACAAGACAAGGGAAACTTTCTTACCATCCCTTTTTATTTCAAACTTTACAGAGAGAGGCTATAGAACCCAGCCTCTTGGATAATGGTGTTGTCTCCATCCCCTCCGTCTCTCCAACTTCCTCATTTGTCATTCTCATCATCTCCTCTAGGGGTGCTGCTACGTGCCCTCTGTCTTTGAGCTCTGTGCTCTCCTACTTTTAAGGCTCGCCAGGTTCTGGGAGATGGTGGATCTGGAATGTTCTCTAGTGACAACATATCAGCCAGCTGCTGCTCTGTCTCTGCCTGCTCCTCCTCTCCCATTATTTCCCAACTTTCCCTCTCATCTGCCTCTGAGCTGTGACCTCCCCTAAACCCCTGTTGTAAATCTATACTGTCTTCCTCTTCCTCCCCCCTGGAAAGGTCAGGATGGGGAGGCGGTCTCCGCCACTCCTCCTCCTCTGCCCAGTCCCTGACAAAAGGATGCAAAGTTTACCTTTGCACAGTGGGCTCATTTCTGCACACACTCAGTCACCCATCTTTGGCCTCCATCCACTTTTGCCTCTCACCCCACGCACCACTGCATGCGGCCCCTGGAAAGTTTCCCAGAAGGGAATGTGGCCCTTGCTCTGAAAAAATGTTCTTCACCTATGCGCAACCCATCATTACAATGGTGCTTGTCGCAACCCTTCATGTCTTTGGAGTGTGCCATTTGGGGTGCAGGGCAAAAGAGATTGCCTGGCAAAGGCCCACTGGCTAGCCCTTGCAATAAAGGAATGGAACTTTGCAGCTTGGATTACTGCAATGCGCTCTATGTGGGGCTACCTTTGAAGGTGACCCGGAAACTACAACTAATCCAGAATGCGGCAGCTAGACTGGTGACTGGGAGTGGCTGCTGGGACCACATAACACCGGTCCTGAGAGATCTACATTGGCTCCCAATATGTTTCCGAGCACAATTCAAAGTGTTGGTGTTGACCTTTAAAAGCCCTAAACGGCCTCGATCCTGTATACCTGAAGGAGCGTCTCCACCCCTATAGTTCAGCCCGGACACTGAGATCCAGCGCCGAGGGTCTTCTGGCGGTTCCCTCATTGCAAGAGGTGAGGTTACAGGGAACCAGGCAGAGGGCCTTCTCGGTAGTGGCACCCACCCTGTGGAATACCCTTCTATCAACTACATAACATTTAGGAAATACCTGAAGGCAGCCCTGTTTAGGGAAGTTTTTAATCTGTAACATGTTAATGTATTGTTTTTTAATATTTGCTGGAGACCCAGCCAGATGGCCGGGGTACAAATAATAAATTATTATTATTATTATTATTATTATTATTATTAGATGTCAAGGAAATAAGCAGCTATCCTATTTTTAAGAGACATCTGAAGGCAGCCCTGTTTAGGGACATTTTTAATATTTAATGCTGTATTGTTTTAACATTTGTTTAGGAGCTGCCCAGAGTGGCTGGGGAAACTCAGCCAGATGGGTGGGGTATAAATAATAAATTATGATAATATTATTATTAACAGAGAGAAAGGTGATGGTGCAAAATCTGATATTTTTCTGCTTTGGGAGGAATGGCCATTTTCCTCTTCCACCCTCCGCCTGCGTTGCTGCCTTGACTGGCCTCCACACCTTTCAGAAAGTCTTTCCCTCCTGCTATTTGCCACATGAGTGCCCTTGGCTCATGGGCTGGCCCTCTTTCCCCTCACCCCCCACCCCCAATATTTTGACACCTGTTATCGATGATGGAAGGAAGAAAGAAAAGCCTCTTGCTTCAGTGCTATCCACTTTCCGCAGCAGGCCTGGCGGGGAACCGGACCCCCTTTCCGGAGGCATTTCAGGCATGGCGAGGCTTATTCTTCTTGGGGACTGTTATTAGTTAGTGAGGCGGAGGGAGGATAATTGTGCAGAGATGTAGCACAGCTGCTCCAGCCCTCTTTCATTATGGTCTCAGCGCAGCTGACTTCCTTGGATTGCTGGTGATTTTCTCAATTACGGCTGGGGTGGGAGGAGAAAACTGGGAGTGGAAAACTTGCAGGCGTCAGTCATGGGGCCAAAGTCTTCTTCTGCTCTCAGGAAATCCATGTGTGCTGTAGCCAGGAAGGTGTAAAGGTGTAAAATGCAAGCTGTTCTCCCTTGGAAGAAGCCAGAGGCTCATTCAGTGCAGATATCAAAGGCATTCCTGCGCTTCTCAATAAAGGTCTCAGTCAGGGCCAGCCCAAGGCATTTTGGCACCTGAGGTGGACCCCAAAATGGCACCCCCATCCCCACCAGGGAAGATCTCCATCAGGAAGAAGCAGAGAAGACAGATCAGCATCGAGATCTACTGCCCCTGTGGATCTTGCTGCCTGAAGCAATCGCCTCACCTGGCCTCATGAGCAGGCCGGCCCTGGTCTCAGTGAACTTCCCCTCAAAAATTCTCAGTGTACAATCGACTGTTTGCACTTGTTGGTCAGTTCTTGCTTCCCCTGGCTTCATCTCTCCTACAACGAACTATTGCTGTTATTGGCATCCAAGAGGCAATGGAGTGTTCCTCTGGGGGTGAAGTCAAACTGTTGCGTCAGCAGCACTGAAGTGGCCTCCCCAGGGTGCAAACCTGAGCAGTGTGTATGGAGATCTTGGGCTGCCCAGATGACAAGAACCCCCTTCTCAGCCTCGCTGGTGTGGTCCAAAGCAAAACAGAACAATATGTTTGGCACCAGCTTGGCTGCAGTAGTTGCTGGAAGGAGGCATATAAGGTGCAATCCAACCACCTTAGGGACTCCACTCTGGATTTGTGTAGGGTTTACTCCTTAAAGGTAAAGGTAAAGGGACCCCGCCCTGACCATTAGGTCCAGTTATGTCCGACTCTGGGGTTGCGCTGCTCACCTCCCTTTATTGGCCAAGAGCCGGCGTACAGCTTCCAGGTCGTGTGGCCAGCATGACAAAGCTGCTTCTGGCGAACCAGAGCAGCGCACGGAAATGCCGTTTACCTTCCCGCCGGAGCGGTACCTATTTATCTACTTGCACTTGACGTGCTTTCGAACTGCTAGGTGGGCAGGAGCTGGGACCGAGCAACGGGAGCTCACCCCGTCACAGGGATTCGAACCGCTGACCTTCTGATCAGCAAGCCCTAGGCTCTGTTGTTTAACCCACAGTGCCACCTGGGTCCCTTTGTAGGGTTTACTCCTTAGCCTAACCCAAAGCAATCCTGCAAGGAAGCAGAGATTTAGGGTCAGAGTTTTCCTTCTCCTAGATAGGCTACCTTCCCAGGTTGACAAGCTCCACCCGCCTTTCACTTCCCTCTACAGCACATGCAGAAACCGCCTTCTTGACTGTTGGACCCACTATTGAACATGCCCACATTCCACTGGATGCCAGGACTGGACACTCACCTGCCCATCCATTGTGAGCAGAGAAGAGGTCCATGGAGCTTCTCTCTGTAAGGGCAGTGGTGGATGATGAAGGTGCCATTTTGCATGCAAAGCAGCTGCTCTACCACCAACGTTCAGCCCTTCCTCTGACTGGGGGCAGATAACAAACTTACTGGCCTAGAATAGCTGTCCCTAAACTGGTATACTGCTGATGTTGTTGAACACAAGCTCCCATCATCAACAGCCAACAAAGCCAATGGTCAGGGTTGATGGAAGCTGGAGTCCAAAACAGATGGAGGCATGTTGAGGAAGGCTGCTTAAGGAGTATATATGAATTCTGGGCAGTGTTATTTACATATAAATCCTCTTCAGATTATACTCAGTGAAATTAAGGGATCTAAGTTAGTCATGTTAGTTAATTTTAATGGGTCTAGCCTGAGTAGGACCAAATATGAATTCAGAGGTAGGAAATACTGTGTTAGTTTCCCTGATTATAACGTTGGGACTTCTGTTCTGTTACTTTATTCTTGCATTGTGGGACTGCGGCTTTTTGACCAATATACCACCAGGTCATGCTTAATTTCATCCACACCAGTGGGCATGATGTGGCACAACATTGAACGGTAATGTTATGACTCCCCTGCCCTTTCCACATGTGAATTCTTTGGTTTCCCCCATGAAAACTTCAGAAAATAACTGCATTCCATCCCAAATTTTGTCACTTCACTCCCACCATTTTTGGGGGGATTAAGGGGGCTGCGAAATGATTGTTTTCTGGAAGCAATTAACGCAGAAATGAATGCTGAACTTTCATTAGATTCTGCTAGGTTTCCGGAAGTGTGTTTTGCATCGTGTGAAAGCTCAACTGTATTATGGAAATGGAATAAACTGTTGTACGAATGCAGCCAACCTTGGGTGCAACCCTGAGTGTGTCGTTACACAATCGTTTGAAAGAATGCAGAGATATCAAAAGGCTGTGCTCAGAATGATAAATGTCTGAACAAGTGGTGAAATTTACACGAACCCCACCCCGTACATTTACATTCCCATCTGAAATGCAACTTCATTTTGATCTGAATGCTGGCAGAATCCCAAGCTAATTAGAACAACAAGCCTCTTTCTCTCTCTTCTTTCTCTAATGTAGACAACGTGTGTTAATAGGATGCCAAATCCCCAGCTACTCCTTCCCTTCCATTAGGTTCAATTTGTCAGGCAATCTCACCTTGGAAAGTAATTAAATAGACCCCAGTTCTTCTAATTACTATTTGCCCCTTGGTAGATGTACATGTGCAAAGGTGATACGAAGGGCACGGGGATATTCCTTGGTGGGGCATGCAGACCCCCCAGCCAAACCACCAGGAGACAGAGGTCAGAGCATGCAACTCTGGCGGCTCAGCGTTGCAATTAGCTCTGAAATCTGTCCGAAGAGATTGAATCATGGGAGCAGGAAAATGGACTGAAGGAAAAGGACTGCTGAGCTTGAGATGGACACATAAGGCACATAATCCAGGTCTCAGATCATCTCATAGTGATTCTCAAGCCAGGTACCACAGCATGCTAATGCGTTGCAAAGAGAGGCTGTGAATCCCATCTTGCAGGCCTTTCCCCACCTGGCCTGGGAGGGTGGAGCCCTGACTGACTCCAGCTACAAAAACTAAGGCTGCTACACAGACTCCTGGGATGGGGTGATGTTTGAGGGTGGGTGAGTTGCTGTTGGGTTTTTGTATCTTTATTTCAGATCTTGTTGTGATTTATGTGGAAATTGTTCGGTTCGGTTGTGTATTTTTTAAAAAATTATGATTTACACTTTTATACAATTCAATAATTTTACAATCATTTTAACATTTTGAAACTCAACTTCCTTCCCCCTCTTTCTGCAGTTCCTTAAATTTATTTTTTATATTTTCTGCATATTCCAAATTAACTTCACTTACTCATTTATTCATCTACTTTAAATATATACTCTTATAAAACTGCAGATTGCAATAATCCTGCCAATATTCTTATCTGTTTACAATTTGTTTGTAAATATTCAATAAACCATTTCCATTTTTTTATTTAAAAAGTTAGTTATCTTGATTTCTTATTTTTCTGGCAAGTTTCACCATTTCTGCATATTCCATAAGTTTTTGTATCCATTCTTCTTTCATTGGGATTTCTTCTTCTTTTTATTTTTGGGCTGGTTGTATATATATTTTTGAATGTTTTGTTTATTGCTTATGTTAAGGTTGCCATATTTCAAAAAGTAAAAACCAGGACACCCCGAAAGTTGCTTTTGGCAGTCCTAGCTTATGTTGCGATTATGTATTTTTTTCAGGTTGCGAACTGCTCTGAGCATGGATTGAACTGTGGAAATTATGGATATACTGTATTGGCCTGAATATAAGCCGCAACTTTAAAATTCAAGGCGGGGGGGGGGGGAGAAAAAAAAAAGACAATACCTGAATAAAAGCCGCTCCCTTAAAATTCAGCAGGGACTCAGACCCGTTCCGTTTTACCGTATGTCTGCGATATCTTAAAAGCCAATTTTTGTAAGGTCGCGAATTTAAGCCGCGTTTTAACTTTTCACGGTTGGAATTTGGGAAAAAAAGTGAAGCTTATATTCAGGCTAATATGGTAAGCATGTGTGTATATATAGAAAGCATCCCACAATGAAACCGTGAACAGGATAACAGGGTCAGCTACCTATTGAAACCCTTCTGAGGCATATTAATCAGGTTTAACACTTACAGCAGAGTTGGGAAACTCAGATGCCCTAGGGCCAAATGCAGCCTTCTATTTAGCCCTCTGAAATCTCCCTAGAGATCACATCCTCCTTGCGTGCTTCTGTCTGTCTGTCCTTGACCTGTGATAATGGAAGGAGAGATGTGTAGAAACCTCTGACCTTTGCAAGGTTGGAAGGTAAGCTATGATACAAAGGTCCAAGTCGCATCCATTGTCCTGCACATGTTTACATTTGGCCCCATCCATCACTGGCATTTGACCCTTGGAAGGCAATTTTCAACTGAAGGGCTAAAGGGCTCTCCAGCTCTGGTCTAAAGCAATTTAAGAAAGATGGAGATCCCTGGGTAAGGAAGGACTCCTTCTTAACTCAAGGTTGTCACCTAGGAGGCAATTCTCTCTAGGCTCTGCACCCTGGTCAATAGCTCAGATGAGCATGGGATGAGACTCCCAGGAACGACAGCCTCTCCTTCCCTAGTGAAAACTAGCATGACATTGCCCAAGCCAGATTCTTTATTGTCGGGCACAGCAAATTCATCCTCCTAAAAGCATAGCTGGGAATGCGGGGCTGGGGAGGGGGCAGTGAGAGAAGCAAACCACACTACAGATGGTGTGTTACATTTTTGCTTGTTTACTAAACCTGCTTGGGTGGTTCAGAAAGGGATGAGTCAGCCACAGAATGGAATGCTAGATCCATGGAAGATTCCAGACAAATATCCCAATGCCCCCACCTCTCTCTGTGTATGTGTGGTTTGTGGGGGAGTGAGAGGAAGAGGTAGGGAATGGATTTATTGCCACCATCGCCTAAGAGTGCCAACTTTTGAGTCAGCCTCTGTAGCTACACCTTTCACAGCAGTTTAGCATACAGGCTGTGGCAGGTGGCCGCATTAATTTCCATGCTGTGAAAAGCACATTTCCCGAGGCTGTTGAGATTCAAGTTACAGTGAAAGGAACAAGAGCAGACCAGGGTGCATCCCCCCCCCCAGTAAGCTGGCAACCTTGCCGCCATTTTAAAAATACTGTTATTATACGTTCTCTTTTTCATAGATCCACTTCCTTCTCCTTTTCTCTCTGCCCACACCTTCATCTCCACTCCTGTAGGGGCATTTTAAAGCCATGTGGGGTTAATAAAGCAAGGGAGGCTTCCATTTGATTGCCATGTGGTTTATGGCTAGGGGGGACTTTTATTGACATGTGGGTTGTGCAAAGGGAGAGCTCAGAATGAAGTCAGAATGAGCTGCTGACTGCAGTTTACCTGCTGTTGTATCTCACAGCAGCTGGAGCTAGGGAGGCATTCATCAGCCGAGCTTTCTGCTGGGTAATAAAAATAAATAAGAAGTGGGATTAGAAGCCTTCTCCTGGCTCAGTGTTCTACAACAGGCTGCCTGCACAAGAAGATTCAGTAGCCCAGAACTTCACGTACATATGCCTTGCATTCTAAAAGAACCACATTATACAGGGCTGATAGGATGTTGGTCACAGCCACCCTTCTGCAAGGACTCCTGGGAACCAAAGACTGTTGGGAATTGCAGCAGTACTTCCCAGGTTTCTTTGGGGGAAGCCAAGAAAAGACTGCATGGAACTCAGTGGCTGGATGCATGTGTTGAAGTACAGCAACATAAGGAAAACCCTGCTGGATCAGACCCATGGCCCATCTGGTCCAGCATCCTGGTCTCATAGTGGCCAGCCAGTTGCCCATGGTAAGCCTGTAAGCAGGACCTGAGTGCTCTCCCCACCTGCAACTGGTACCAAGAGGCAGAGGGAGAACATAGCCATCCTGACTAGTAGCCACTGATCACATTATCTTCCATGAGTTTGTCTAATCCTCTTTGAAAGCCATCCAAGTTGGTGGCCATCTCTACATCTAAGCTCTGTGGAGAGGCACTTTTTTATCAGCCCTTTCTTATCAGCATTTGTGTTATGTCCCTTTGAAAGATTAAGCTATGATATGAATGACACCTTCCCCTGTGCTACGACTGATATCCGCTATGATAATCTAACACCCATTGATGTTAACTTCTGCTGTTCCTCTTCAGAATAACATGACAGTCTCAAGAAGAGTTTAGAAGCTGTAGGCTAGTTTGTCCTGAGGGTGCATAGGAACAAGATGTTATCTGAAGTGATTTTCATCAGTACTCCATTTCTATTTCTCTGTGAGAGTTATTGCCCTTTTTATTGAGAGCAAAGCTGCTAAACAGCTACCAGACACCTCTTCTCTTCTCTCAACCTCTGATGGCATTGTATGGAGAGAGAGTGTACAGGGCTATGGTAAAGGGGGAGGGAACTGTTGTTGGAAGTTTGGGTGCAACTCAGGTTGAAGAGGGTCCTTCATGGGTTAAGACATAGAGTCAGGGGCCTTCAAGTTCCCAGATTGTCCTTGTATCTTTAACCTCTTGAGCCAGCCTTTCTATTTCTTTGATGTTAAACTGATACAGCTTAGGTTGAATCTCATTTTACAACTTCCTCTTCCTCACACCTTCCTTTTGGACCTCAAGATGAGAGGTCACCTTGGAGTCAGCTTCTGAAAAAACAAGGAGCAAGCATGGCTGACTTTGTCTTCTCCAGTCTAGTTAGTTACAGTAAAACTAGAAACTTTCCTACCCAAGCAGGGTTGGCCCACCCATGAGCCAAGGTGAGGTGACCGCTTTAGGCGGCAGGATCCACAGAACCCAATGAAGATCTTTATCCCCCCTTTGTTCCTGATGTAGATCACCCCTTCTTCCCTGGCTGAAAGGGAGGGCACCATTTTGTGGTTCCTCTCGGGTGCCAAAATGTCTTGAGCCCTGTATCCAAGTGATGTGTTTCCCATAATACACTCTTTTGCTATTTTCTTACTCTACAAGCATCTCCGTGTGTGATTGCAACAAGTAAAGTCTACTCCTTAACCAAGAGTCATTTACCAAATGCTACTCATACTGTGTATGAAAAGGTTTCAGTAAGGCAATTGACCCAGTTGATCCCAATTGCTGTGCCAGATTCTGAAGTTAGTATGGAGGGCAGTTTGGTCACAGATGGTTACTAAGTTGTTTTTAGTTGTTTGAGCATCCCAGAGAGACATATCCCTTGTACTTGGGGACAGAGACCAGTCAAGCAAACCACCAGCAAATAACAGCAAATGCAAATAGACACAAAGGTCCAGTTTCAATTGTAGGATGTGGCTGAGTGCCACCTGAGGGTAAGCAGCCATGGCTGTTGCTGCATCTGATTGGCCCATCTGGGAAAATGGATGCGAAACAAGAAGGACCATTGGTCTGGTCCAGGAGGGATCTTCTTTACATTCTTAGAAAATGGCACATTAGATAGAGTGGTTGGCATGAGTTTATTTCACAAAATTTATGCACTGGTTACTTGACAGTACTGTAAACTTCTAAGGGAGCAATTCTACGCAGAGGAATCTGGCATAAAGCAAACTGGTGTAAGGTAAACTGGTGTGAAGTTGCACCAGCCCCAAATCCCATTCATTGGCTAAGTTCATCCTCTCTGGTCCCATCCCACCCTGCCTTTGGAACACCCCCTTTTGGGGGACTTACAGGGGCCTCGGCTTAGTCAGCGGAGCCCCAGCTGAGCAAGTTATTCTGGTTTATCTTCAGCTGGGCTAGCCCTGCCTCCCAGCCCTCCCATTCTATGTTTTGGTCAAATGTACCCTCCCTGCTTCATTGACTACGCAAAAGCTTTTGACTGTGTCGATCACAGCAAACTATGGCAAGTTCTTAAAGAAATGGGAGTGCCTGATCACCTCATCCGTCTCCTGAGAAATCTCTATGTGGGACAAGAAGCTACAGTTAGAACTGGATATGGAATAACTGATTGGTTCAAAATTGGGAAAGGAGTACGACAAGGCTGTATATTGTCTCCCTGCTTATTTAATCATGCGAAAGGCTGGACTGGATGAATCCCAAACCGGAATTAAGATTGCCGGAAGAAATATCAGCAACCTCAGATATGCTGATGATACAACCTTGATGGCAGAAAGTGAGGAGGAATTAAAGAACCTTTTACTGAGGGTGAAAGAGGAGAGCGCAAAATATGGCCTGAAGCTCAACATCAAAAAAACTAAGATCATGGCCACTGGTCCCATCACCTCCTGGCAAATAGAAGGGGAAGAAATGGAGGCAGTGAGAGATTTCACTTTCTTGGGTTCCATGATCACTGCAGATGGTGACAGCAGTCACGAAATTAGAAGACGCCTGCTTCTTGGGAGAAAAGCAATGACAAACCTAGACAGCATCTTAAAAAGCAAAGACATCACCTTGCCAACAAAGGTCCGTATAGTTAAAGCTATGGTTTTCCCAGTAGTAATGTACGGAAGTGAGAGCTGGACCAGTGGCTGATCGCTGAAGAATTGATGCTTTTGAATTATGGTGCTGGAGGAGACTGTTGAGAGTCCCATGGACTGCAAGAAGATCAAACCTATCCATTCTTAAAGAAATCAGCCCTGAGTGCTCACTAGAAGGACAGATCCTGAGGTTAAGGCTCCAGTACTTTGGCCACCTCATGAGAAGAGAAGACTCCCTAGAAAAGACCCTGATGTT
This sequence comes from Darevskia nairensis, assembly GCA_034642065.1. Lineage (NCBI taxonomy): Eukaryota > Metazoa > Chordata > Lepidosauria > Squamata > Lacertidae > Darevskia > Darevskia nairensis. The sequence continues at coordinate 470,638 of JAWWNI010000834.1, read as the reverse complement.
GGGAAAGATGGAGGGCACAAGGAGAAGGGGACGGCAGAGGATGAGATGGTTGGACAGTGTTCTCGAAGCTACTAACATGAGTTTGGCCAAACTGCGAGAGGCAGTGAAGGATAGGCGTGCCTGGCGTGCTCTGGTCCATGGGGTCACGAAGAGTCAGACACGACTGAACGACTGAACAACAACAACAACACCCTCCCTGCCCCACTTGCTTGGGCTGAGCTGTTGCAACCCCTTAACACTACACTGCAACATTATTGCCGGGTCCACCTGTCTAATTTTGATTGACAGCATCTTTCTGGGGGATAGGGCACAAGCCTTGTCAGATTTTGCTTCAGATGCTGACATTCCTTCAACTGGAGATGCCAACATGTAGCCTCACACATGTGCTATAGCATAAAGCTTTGCTTTCCCCCATAAAGAGGATGGAGAACTTTTCACTCAGGGACCAGCTTCACTGCTTTAATCCATTAGGCAGCAAAACAAATATCGCACAGAGGGAAATCCTGTCCATTGGATACAGTGAAATCCGGGCAACTAATGCCAACTTGCAAATGGGGGAGAGGGGTTGTGGAAAAGTATGCCTTTGTAATTAACTTTTTTATACCTGTCTTAATTTTTGAGAGGGACCCAGGTGGCGCTGTGGGTTAAACCACAGAGCCTAGGGCTTGCTGATCAGAAGGTTGGCGGTTCGAATCCCCACGACGGGGTGAGCTCCCGTTGCTCGGTCCCTGCTCCTGCCCACCTAGCAGTTCGAAAGCATGTCAAAGTGCAAGTAGATAAATAGGAACCGCTCTGGCGGGAAGGTAAACGGTGTTTCCGTGCACTGCTCTGGTTCACCAGAAGCGGCTTTGTCATGCTGGCCACATGACCTGGAAGCTGTACGCCGGCTCTCGGCCAATAAAGCGAGATGAGCGCCGCAACCCCAGAGTCGGACACGACTGGACCTAATGGTCCAGGGGTCCCTTTACCTTTAATTTTTGAGAGCTGTTTTCTGCAGCCTCAGCCAAAGTACAAAATTTAATCTGAGGTTTCTTCTAGAGTCACGCACCATATTTTTTTTAAAGAAATGCTCATCAGTTGTGACAGCTTCAGCTACTTAGGCTGGAGTGAGAAGCTAAACAATGAATCACTCTGAATATTTGCGCTGTGAATCATTTATCTTTCCCACCTAACCCTCCCCCCCTGCAAACTGATGATTCATGTATTTAGTTTGATATGCATATAGATAGATATGAATATGGAAAGTATTGAGAAGGGTAGATCTACATAGACAGAGGGGGGTGGAGTCTAGATCAGAGGTAGTAGAACAGGGATATCTCTAGATGCCTTTAGATAGGGACAGATAGGGAAAGTCTTGTTTGGGGTAGAACTAGGCAGGGGTATTTAGATATGGGGAAGTCTAGATCAGGGGTAGAAGAACAGGGGTAGATCTAGATAGGGATAGATAGATATGGATATGGAAAATCTTGACCAGGGGAGGTCGAGATAGAGATAGATGGAAATGGAAAGTATAGATCAGGGTAGCAGAATGACAAAAGGTTTGGATGGTTCTAGATAGGGATAGATATGGAAAATGTGGATTGGGATAGGACTAGATAAAGATAAGTAGATATAGATACAGAACATCTATATTTGGAGTAATAGGATGAATAGATCTAGATAGGGATAGATTTGGGAAATTTAGATCAGGGGTGGTCAATGCGGTGCCCTCTAGATGTACTTGGACTCCACCAGTCATTTGCGCCAGCCAGCAGGTCAGGGTGATGGAAATTGTGCTCCAACAATAGGTGGAGGGCACCACATTCATTGCTCTTGGTCTAGACCAGGGGTAGGCAACCTAAGGCCCGTGGGCCGGATGCGGCCCTATCGCCTTCTCAATCCAGCCCATGGACGGTCTGGAAATCAGCGTGTTTTTACATGAGTATAATGTGTGCTTTTATTTAAAATGCATCTATGGGTTATTTGTGGGGCATAGGAATTCATTCATTCCCCCCCCCAAATATAGTCCAGCCCACCACAAGGTCTGAGGGACGGTGGACCGGCCCACGGCTGGAAAATGTTGCTGACCCCTGGTCTAGACTATTACTTTTGCCCAGTAATACAATAATTATACGTTGAATAATTGTATATCTAGTGCTTAGGGATGGATGAATCTGCTCATTCTGGTTTCTCCCAGTTTCTCCTTGTTCTAATCTTAAACTCAGTTATCCACATTTCCACAGCAACTCTATATCTTATCTATCATCTATCTATCTATCTATCTATCTATCTATCTATCTATCTATCTATCTATCATCTATCTATCATCTAATCTATCAACTATCTATCTATCTATATCTGGCCTTCTTAGGTTGCTTTGACTCTTGTTTTTAGTGTATAGTACAGTATCAACTTGATTTATGTGTGGTGCATTACAAAAAAAAAAAAAGGAATAGTAGAAGTACCTACTATAACAAATTAGTAGCAGATCTAGACTCTTGCTAGGAGAAACCCAGAGAAGAAGGGACACAGTATATCACTGATAACAACACTAATCATGCTAGAGTCAGACTATGACCTGGGAAACCAGAGTTTCATTCCCCCACTTGGCCATGAAGCTCCCTGGGTGACCTTGGGCCAGTCACTGCAAACAGTGGTCACCTTGATTGTAATGGTTGTACTGCAATCTGCGAACTGATCACAAATAGTATCAGCCAGGGTCCAACTTGCTTTTAGCATTTGTTTCTGTAAGTTGCACTGAGTCACTTTTTTGTGTGCGGAAAAATGGACTAATGAACACAATGAATAATAGCAATTTGGTTGGAGAACAGCACTGCAAAATTTAGACAAGGATGATTGTGTTTTGGTTTGTGCATTGGTTCTGGTAGTGTAAATTAGGTAGTTTCTCATTAAAATGAAAACGGAATGAATTCCCTCCCCCATCCCTTGTTTGTATGCTAGGCAAAATTGCATACAGAAATCTGCACACACTAGGGGCTTTTAAGAAAGTATACACTCTTAAACAGGTGTAGATGAGGAACTGAATTTAAGACTGGGTTGGGGGGGAGAAAAAGAAAAATTGATAAATTCATCTGTCCCTAGGCTAAATCCCTCAAATGTTGGGTCAAACATTGATACTTGCCATCCTTCTTGGTTGTACCCCCTATTCGGGTAAGGGGTTTGTTTTTGCCTTGATCAGCAAGATTATTAGAAGCGGACAGATGCTAAAGATGGCTTTCACATCAGAGTTGTATAAAGCAGATGTTTCTTAGTTCCCCTGAGGCACAACAGATCAGTTTTGTGTCGTATAATGTAATGTCAACTATACTTCCAGCCCCTACCCCATCCTTCCTCCAATGTTGCTATGAAGAAGATGCCCTTTGGTAGTTGAGAGAGGCTATGCTTCTTGGGAGAAAAGCAATGACAAACCTAGACAGCATCTTAAAAAGCAAAGACATCACCTTGCCGACAAAGGTCTGTATAGTTAAAGCTATGGTTTTCCCAGTAGTAATGTATGGAAGTGAGAGCTGGACCATAAAGAAGGCTGATCGCAGAAGAATTGATGCTTTTGAATTATGGTGCTGGAGGATACTCTTGAGAGTCCCATGGACTGAAAGAAGATCAAACCTATCCATTCTTAAAGAAATCAGCCCTGAATGCTCACTAGAAGGACAGATCCTGAAGTTGAGGCTTCAGTACTTTGGCCACCTCATGAGAAGAGAAGACTCCCTAGAAAAGACCCTGATGTTGGGAAAGATGGAGGGCACAAGGAGAAGGGGACGACAGAGGATGAGATGGTTGGACAGTGTTCTCGAAGCTACTAACATGAGTTTGGCCAAACTGCGAGAGGCAGTGAAGGATAGGCGTGCCTGGCGTGCTCTGGTCCATGGGGTCACGAAGAGTCGGACACGACTGAACGACTGAACAACAACAAATGCTTTGCGAGAGATTGAGCAAACTTTTTTGTGGGTGGGAATTCCTCATGGGAATTGAAGGGAGCAATCTAGAAAAGAGGGGGAAATGTTAGGCAGAGCCCATGTTTCAAGGGTGAAAATAGGCAACAGCCTTGTCCCCCCGCAAAGGATTGCAAGTCCAAGGCCCTCTTTCAACCACAGAGAAGTCTCAAACCCAAGCCCAACAACATGCATATTTCTCAGACATCTTTTCCACTGTTAAATGCAACCTTTTCTTTCACAGTGAGGTCCAAGAGAAAATTCTGCCTGGGTTTCGAGAGCAGGAAATGTCATGGCCCCTGAGGCCAATAGAATAATCTTGTTTTGTGTGTGGATGTTGACACCTGTCTCGCCTTTCAACAAATTAAATAAAGACATTGTACTCTCATTGCAAATATCCCTCCGGTCCAAGATGCTTTGATGGCAGCATGATTCCTTCTCTCTGCCTTCCTTGTGAGTTTCCTCTTTTTCTTTCCCTTACATCCAGTCAGATTTCCTGAAGGCGCATTCTGTGCTTGCAGGTTCGTTAAGTCAAAAAGCATGAGACCTTGGCAGTGCACTGAGGAGCAAGCGCCTGAAGAGGTTCTGGCATGCCAGCGGGCCCTGGTCTAAATCTGTGCCCTTGTTTAAGTGGATCAACTGATCTATCAGCGGGCACAATGCACCTTCACCCAGAATGAGAAAGGCATCTTTCGCATTCATTAAGTGTCTCTGTAACGGCCAGAATCGGAGCCAGCCATCTCCTGCTGACTCTTCCTCCTTCTTTCGTTTGAGCGGTTCCAATGATCAAGAGCTGCTTTTGCTTCAAGAGACAGACTTGGGACACATTCACACAATACTTTTAAAGCCTTATAATATCCACTTTGACAGTATTTGGCTTCTCCCAAAGAATATGGGAATTGTAGTTTGTTAAGGATGCTGGGAGTTGCTAGAAGACCCCTATTCACCTCACAAAGCTGCAATTCCAACAGCAATTCCTCTTCCCAGGGAACTCTGGGAATAATAAATTTATAAATAAATTAACTTATAACAAAGTTATAATGTAACTTTGTTAATTTCATAATTAACAGTCAATTTCAAACCAACAGACACCATCTGTTGTTAATTATTTGTTTAGTTATTATTACATTTATATGCCAGCGTTCATCTAAGGAACTCAAGGTGCCGAACGTGGTTTTCTCCTTTCCCATTAATTACATATTCACAACAACCCTGCGAGGTAGGTTAGGCTGAATGACGAAGAGTGGCTCAAGGTCACCCAGTGAACTCCGTGGCTGAGTAGGGATTTGAATCCTGGTCTCCAAGCATGTGGGGGGGGGGGGCTGAAGGGACCTTGGCCCCTAGGAGTTGGCTCCTATGGGAGGTTTTATTTTACTCTTTTTGGCTTGAGAAAAGAGGAGGGGGATTTGGCAGGGAAAGGAGGGGTGCAGAAGTGGGGGTCAGCTCAGGGGAGAAGCTGTGCCCACCTTGAATGGCACCCACTCTCAGTAAAGCAGGGGCACTCACATGCTGCAGCCCCCTGTTCCCTCACTTCGGTTACTCATGCGCCGTGAACGTAATAGGGCTGAGCGGCCCAGTTTTTCATTCTGTGTCTAAGCGTGCCATAGTTTTTTCCTTTATTCTGGAGCAATTCAGCAATTTCACAGCCTGTGGGTGCTTTCCTGACAACTCATCCTTCCACATCAAATCCTACTGAGTGACGGGAGCCAGAGGCTATTCATAACGGCAGTGTATCAGCATGTAGTAATCATAATTACATGAAATAATAACTATCTAAAGGGCACTCCGATGAGTGACAAGCTCTAGAATGCACCTTGACACCTGCCAAAGATGTACTAAACACACACAAGGAATTATCCCCCGCCGTCCTGTCACTTGGTCAGCGGAGGCAGCCAGCCAGAGTTAATCAAATTAACCTGACAAAGTCAGGCGGGATAAGTTGTAGTCTTCACCTTGCTGTCAAAGGCATGTTGCTGAGGCGAGAGGTTTGTGAAGACCTCCAGGCCATGCAGCCAAATGCAGAGATGATGAGCTGGTGCTGTGTAGATGAATGAGGGAGAAAGTCCGGGTCGGTGGGCATCTCAGTATGAACTTATGTCATGCCCAAACAGTAGACAACCAGAAACACAACTATCCTTTAAATTCACATTTGACCAAACTTTGCAATGCATTTCTTCACCCACACAAGAAAATTGTGGGGCATAAATAAATATAATAATGATAATAATTGAGGGGAAATGTGCAGCAAGTTGCATATAGTTGCAAAAATGACAAACCCCTTTTTACACTGGGTGCACTTCTAGGGATATCAAAAACACAGCCACTGAAACAGTTGTTCTTCAAATTCACCCTTCTCTGAATTTTGCTATGCAGTTTTCCAGCCAAGTAACATGTGCAAAAATGCATATACCAAGGTAAAGTGTGCACATAAGTATGTAAAGTAGTGAAAATAATACACAAATGTGTGTTATATTACGGAAAGCTGCTTTGCAAAAAAATGTGTGCATGAACCAACTTTGCATACAAAGAGATGTATATTAGGAAAATTACTCACTAAGTTACTGACAAATTTTCACGACCAATTCCCCAACCAACGTAGAAATCTGGAGAACTGAAAGAAAGTCCAGAAAAGTGAGAAATCAAAGTGGGCAGATTTGCCCTTCCCTGCCACTGAGCTATGGTCTTCTAGGGTTGCCAGATCTCCAGGTTGCAGAAGAGAGCTTGCATCTCCAAGAGGACAAGAGTACCTTCAATAATAATAATAATAATAATAATAATAATAATAATAAAGCTTCAGCCCAGCAGGAGCTGGCTGCAAATGATAGCGTGGACACTATGGAGGGTTCTGCCATCTTCCGCTCCCCTCTCCCAATTAACCTCCATCTCCAGGGCCCACCCTGTGACATCACTGTGAGTTGCTCTGTGACATCACCAGGTAGCAGGGTCTGTGGTGGCCATATCCTTCCCCAAATGTACATGCACAAATCTGTAACATGACCAGTGGAGAACTATGGAACCTCAGTCCCACAGGAGGCAGGGTTGGCTACCAACTTGGATGGCTGTAAAAGAGGATTAGACAAATTCGTGGAGCAGAAGGCTATCGATGGGCTACTAGCCACAATAGCTGTGCTCTGCCACCATAGTTGAGTTGCAGGTGTGAGGGTATTGGCAGCGATCCTTTTGGCTCAGGTGGTGGTTAGGAATTGGAATATTGCTGGAAGCGATGAGGGGAGGTAATTGGCATCATTTGCCCCTCCCATTTGAAGGGTATTCCATTAAAGGATTCCGAGGGGTGTGGCCCTGTTCAAAGCCCGGTGGGTGGCTAGGGCCTATGGCACGACCCCTATCAGTAACCCCAGGGGAGCTCCTATTCAATGTGCATTGGCAGGACTCCCCTATTGGTGGTTAACCCTTCCCGGACTCCCTGCAGACAGGCAGAAGAAGAAGAGTTTGGATTTGATATCCCGATTTATCACTACCCGAAGGAGTCTCAAAGCGGCTAACAATCTCCTTTCCCTCCCTCCCCCCCCCACAACAAACACTCTGTGAGGTGAGTGGGGCTGAGAGACTTCAAAGAAGTGTGACTAGTCCAAGGTCACCCAGCAGCTGCATGTGGAGGAGCAGGGAGGCGAACCCGGTTCACCAGATTATGAGTCCACCGCTCTTAACCACTACACCACACTGGCTCAGGAGTCAGATATAGTTGATTAGGGTCAATGCCTAAGCCAATACCACTCACAATCTGTAACCAATAAAGTTGTGGCCTTTTTTAGTCCATTAACCTAAAATACTGGTGCCTACTGTCTTTATTTCAACTACGGGAGGGATCAGGACCTTGCCACGCAATACCAGTTGCTTGAAACCATAGAAGGCTCCAATCCTGCTTGCTTGCAGGTTTCCCACAGGCATTTGGGTGGCCACTGTGAGAACAGGATGCTAGACTAGATGGGCCTTTGGCCTGAGCCAACAGGGCTTACCATATGCTCTTATGTTCTCAACTTTGCAGTGAAATAGCTGGTTCAAAGAGCCAGCAGGAGGCTTGGCTTGAGCTGTGCATAAACGAAGTACCAGATCACTCTTGTCCCCTTCAGCCAGTGTATGGTTTTTCCCTGTGTGTGTTTGGAATCTCGAGTCGCTGCCTGTTGCCACTCAGACTGCCACATTATCAGCTTTCAGCATAAGTATTTGGAGCTGCAAGGCTTCCTGGCTGAGCCCTCTCTGCCGACAAAGCCCTGGGCCTGTCTGCCTTTTGTGAGCTCCAGCTAGTGTTGGCTGGAACGAGATCTCAATTACCCCAGCCCTCTCTACCTCTCTCTCTCTTGCACTGAAGTCTAGGATTTATCGTGCCGCCATGCAGGTTTCCCGGAACACGAGAATACTTGGATAAAGGTGCCATCTACTGGGCAGAGATTCTAAGAAATGGGAAACGGTTGGTGAAAAGGGGAGGGGAAGCAGAGCTATCTCTGGAAAGGAGAGGGAGAGAGTGCTCTTAATAACACACTAGGTGGAGGAAAGCTGAGCAGAGGCCACCCCGGCAATTGCATTGCGACAATGCGGATCACAGTTATTTTGATTTGTAAATGTCTACTTGCTCGGGGGAAGCAGCCTTTACATAGTACTTAGCTGTCAACTGGTTCTGATGCACGGGTTGTCGCGCATCAATGGGGGTCTGTATTTTTCACAGTTTGTGTACAGGGAAAGCATGCAATCTTACTCCCATTGGTTTTTCATTGTGGCCAAGTGCTGGCTGCACCTCCTCTCTGGTGAAACTGGAGCATTTCCCCCTCGGCTACTCATAACAAGAGCATCTAAGGCTGATTCATGTGTGTTTTATTTCTTTAAATATTTATAAGCCACACTGCCATATAGAACAATCACAAGGCAGTATGCGGACCAAAAACACAGTCTTGCAATAAAAATGTCAAACACATCAGTAAGGGTGTGCTAGCAGAGAATCCGAGGTTTGAAAGGCCTGTCTGAATAATGCAGTTCTTAGAAGGCACCTACAAATGAGCAAGGAGTTCCACAGGGCAGAGCCTGCCATGCTAAAGACTTGCTCTCTGGTAGAGGCCAGCTGAAGGACATGTGGGACCGCCAATAGGGCCTCATCAGAAGACTTCAGTGATCAAGGTTGTTGTTGATATCTGTCTGTCTCGAGAGATAATGGAGTGTACCTCTGGGGGTGAAGTCAAACCAGGGCCAGATTTAGGTTTGATGAGGCCCTAAGCTACTGAAGGTAATGGGGCCCTTTATATGTCCAGCTGTCCTTTGTCAACAACAAATTGTCACTGTTTTTTGTGATGAATATATGCTATATGGTAATTTATGGACCTAATAGGTATCTAAAACCATTTGCACATAACAAAAGGCTAGCAGGCAGGGCCCATTATTTACATCACAGGAGCCTATACAACACAAAACACTGTTGCTGTATGTAGGTTTTATTTTTATTTTTTTATCTTATATTTTGGAAATGTACATCCAGTTTTTTTTTCCTTAAAATTTTTTGGGAGCCCCAAGAGAGTGGGGCCCTAAGCTATAGCTTGTTTAGGTAAAGGTAAAGGGACCCCTGACCATTAGGTCCAGTCGTGTCCGACTCTGGGGTTGCGGCGCTCATCTCGCTCTATAGGCCGAGGGAGCCGGCGTACAGCTTCCAGGTCATGTGGCCAGCATGACAACGCTGCTTCTGGCAAACCAGAGCATCACACGGAAACGCCGTTTACCTTCCTGCCAGAGCGGTTCCTATTTATCTACTTGCACTTTGACGTGCTTTCGAACTGCTAGGTGGGCAGGAGCAGGGACCAAGCAACGGGAGCTCACCCCGTCGCAGGGATTCGAACCGCCAACCTTCTGATCAGCAAGCCCTAGGCTCTGTGGTTTAACCCACAGCGCCACCTGGGTCCCTTTTATAGCTTGTTTAGCTTATATGTAAATGCAGCACTGAGTCAAACCACCCCAGGGTGCCAGCCTAGGCAGAGGGTATGGAGGTCCTGGGCTTGCCTCTCAGCCTTGCTTATGTGGTCCAAAGGAAAGCAGAGCAACAGGTCTAGCACCAGCTTGTACAGTGGTACCTCGGGTTAAGAACTTAATTCGGTCTGGAGGTCTGTTCTTAACCTGAAACTGTTCTTAACCTGAAGCACCACTTTAGCTAATGGGCTTCCCGCTGCCACCGCGCGATTTCTGTTCTCATCCTGAAGCAAAGTTCTTAACCCGAGGTACTATTTCTGGGTTAGCGGAGTCTGTAACCTGAAGCGTCTGTAACCTGAAGCATCTGTAACCCGAGGTACCACTGTATCTTTAAACTCTCAAGCTGACCTCTCAATCTCGTTGTTGTTTAGACTGATGTGTCTCAGGTTGCATCCTGTTTACAGCTTCCTCCTCTTCCGCCCACTTTTCTCTCGGACCTCAATTCCACCCCATTCATTTCAATGCAAAGCAATTTGGGGGTGCACTCTATTACGTATCGTATGTGGACCGAAAGCAACAACAGTGAATACAGATTGCATTCGCTGGACTCATTCCCATTCTGGATACGGGATAAATAAGCAAAACTGGGCAAGTTCCAGTTCCTGCTTTTGTTTTTCTTGGGATTCTCCAACATCCCTATCTGTGACTCAATGAGGAGTCCAATTGGCAGCACAGTCCTAGTGACGTCTGGAATTTTATTTCATTTGACCTGTTTTGCTACGGCAGTGGACTCTAGGTCTCTTTCTGCTCCGTGGAGTGGCTGCTGATACTCTCTGGAGTATCTTGGATCAGATTAATTAACGCCTTTCCCCGGACAGAGGTCACATTCTCTTCTCTGCATGTAAACAGGAGCTGCTTAGAGAAACAAGCACATGAGACGGGCTGTGTCAACAAGGGAATGCACAGTGGAAGCATTTCCACTACTCTTCTAGGATCAGTCGGAGCCAAATTTCATCTTCCTTATTTTCTTAAGGGATTAGTGAGGGCCTAGTAAATTTGCCTCAGCTAAGGTTGCAAACATTGGCTCCCTTATTTTGCACCACTGCTTTCTCCCCCACCCCCAGCCCACCGGTGACTCCACACTTGGCTCAGTGACAGCATTTATCCAGTGTCTTTGCACAGATCCCTCTATAACACTTGGGCTATTCCCCCACCCCGTCTCGAAGCCAAACCAAATTCAGGAAATGTGGTTGAGCTGTGGGGAAAGTCTGCAAAGGAGCAAATCCTCTGTTCTGCTCAGGTTTCAGATTTGCTGGGGATGGCTGGCGGAGGGAATTTTTTTTGTTAAAGATCAGCACCAGAAGGCCCCTAAAAGTAGCCACCCAATATGTGCAGCATTTGTGAGTATCTGTGCTTCTGTGACCTTAATGGGTTGTAGGATGCTGGTGGCGCTGTGGTCTAAACCACAGAGCCTAGGGCTTGCCAATCAGAAGGTCGGCGGTTTGAATCCCAGTGACGGGGTGAGCTCCCGCTGCTCGGTCCCTGCTCCTGCCAACCTAGCAGTTCAAAAGCACGTCAAAGTGCAAGTAGATAAATAGGTACCACTCCGGCGGGAAGGTAAACGGTGTTTCCGTGCGCTGCTCTGGTTCGCCAGAAGCGGCTTAGTCATGCTGGCCACATGACCCGGAAGCTGTCTGCGGACAAACGTTGGCTCCCTTGGCCAGTAAAGCAAGATGAGCGCCGCAACCCCGGAGTCGTCCGCGACTGGACCTAACGGTCAGGGGTCCCTTTATCTTTACCTTTATCTGTGCTTCTGTGTTCTTAATGGGTTGTAGGACCTATACCAAAAGGTGTCAGTGTAGAGGGCTCTTGTTCAGGGTTCCTTCCAGCCAGCCAGCCATGCCCCTCTTTAACGATGCTCCATTCCATTCTCTCCTCTCTACCATTTCCCATCCCTTCCCCAACAGAGGGACAGAAAGGAAGTTGTCATAGACTGGCTGAATGCCAAGGAACGGCGGTAGGCACCAGTTGGGGAACCCTCAAGGGACACCCCAGCGGAAGAAGGCTCAGAGCTAGGAGACTGGTGGTGGGGTGACAATGAGTGGTTAGAGCGAGAAGAGGGAGCAGACTTGGAGGAGGAGGTGTTGGAAGCTGAAGAGGTAACAGGGTTTTGTGAGCAGGGAGAGGCTGTGGCAGAGAGCGGTCCAGACTCAGAGGCAGGAGAGGAGGTGGACCAGGAGACAGAGATGAGGCAGGCTGCTGTGACCAGCTCCCCTCCCTGCAGAGGAATGATGTGGGTGGAGCAAAGAGAGACAAGATGAAAGAGCCTCAGGTTGCTGGGGAAGAAACCAGGGGAGGAGCCTTAGAGAGACCGCTCTCTAAGCTGGGGACCTTCAGTCCTCACAACTGCCTCATTGGAGCAAGACCTACTGGGAAGAATTGCTGTGATCACTAGGCCTGAGTTGTTTTGGTTTCTTCGAATAAAGAGTTAACTTCACAGGCGTTGGGTGTTTTATTGATAACCTGCTTCAGACTCCAGCTCCTGATAGAAGCGGAGGAAGCAGTAAGCACTCCAGACTACACTCCGCCAAAGCATCATTGGTGGCTAGTGCCCATTGGGACTGGCAGGGTGGAAGGCAGGAAGACCAACAGTAGGTGGAGCCAGTGGCAATGACAGGCAGAGCCAAAGACAGTCATAGCTACCAGATGGTTGGCTGTACGCAGTGCTTTTTTCTGGGGGGGGGGGACGCAGGGGGACGCATACCCCTAAACATTTTGTGAATCTAAGTCTGGCCTCATTGAGACGCAGTATTTCAATATGAGTAGGAAAATGAGAGTACAGTGGTACCTCTGGTTGCGAACGGAATCCGTTCCGGAGCCCCGTTTGCAACATGAAAAGCCTGTAACCTGAAGGGCTGAATCTGCACATGCTCGTCGCGTGATTTAGCACTTCTGCGCATGCTCGCCGCACGATTCGGTGCTTCTGCGCATGCACAAAGTGCGATTTAGTGCTTCTGTGCATGCTCACCCGCCGAACCCGGAAGTAACCCGTTCCGGTACTTCCGGGTTTGGTGCGTTCATATCCCGTGACAAACGCAACCTGAAGCAATCGTAACCAGAGGTACGGCTGTATCCCTAAACATTTTTTAAGAAAAAAAGCACTTACTGTACGTAAGAAAGCAAGTAGGTGAGTGAAAGGTGAAGGAGGATTGAGGCTGGTGAGGCACTGACAGTTTCCACTGGTTCCTATGTGTCACCTAGGGATGGGTGAATATGTCAATTTAATTTTCTCATTTTCACAGCTTCAGTTCAGTTCTCCATGTTTCCGAAGCAATCTGCGTGCTTTTCATTATTATTAAAAATCCTGATTTAAGTACGTCAGCATTTTAGTGCTATTTCCCCCCCAATAACTACAACTTTTGTACGTAGTTTTGAATAAGGTGCATATTTTGGCAATCTGTTTTCCCTGATATAATGTTCCTGTGCATGCCTTTAAAAAAAATCCTATATGTGTTTTTATGCACACAATATAGGCATGTTTGTACGCATTGTTTGTTTAGAGAAGCACATTGCAAAATTCGAAGAGGTGAGAAGGGTGGCTGTCCTTTCGTCCACGTCTTGATTTGATAAGTGAAAATTAGGTAGCCTCTCAGTGAAATGGAAATTATTGAATTCTCCCCCCTCGCATTACACATAGGATTGCTCTGCACTTGTTCTTCCCAGCTCAAAACCTATAGCCCCAATTCTTGTGCTCCGTTTGTGTTTTGCTAAGATCTGGGTACTGACTTTGATGTTCTTCTTCCTTTCCGGCCCCCCTGGCAACACTTGCACAACTTCTCTTGAGCTGCGGCCATCAGAAGTCAACGAGGCTGGAAAGCAGCTGGGATGAGACAGTCGGCAGATTCCCCCCCGCGGTTTCAACCCTGGCTACTGCTCTTCAACTCTGCTCTGAGGCCACCACTGTGCTTATTAATAGTGATCGTTAGCATCTCCCAAGACTGCACTCAAAGAATCTTGAAAAAAGCCAAGGCGGCCATTTGCTGTTCCGTTTGCTCAGTTTGAGGAAACCACTTCAGCAATTATCACTGCCTGGCTCTGAGCTTATCTTTTCCCCAAAGCTATGCCATTACCAGTGTGTGTGCCTGAGTCATTCATGCTGATTATTCTGTTGTAATTATTTGGAGGTTGAGAGAGAGAGAGAGAGAGAGAGAGAGAGAGAGAGAGAGAGAGAGGAGTTAGCATGACTTCCTGCCTATATAGGCCTAAGAAGAGGGATCTGGAAGGGATGCTGATTATTCCTTGTAATGAGGAAACATTTGTGGCACACCTAGTGCTATTTATTGACTTTAAATAATTCTTAACCCTGCTCTTCAGCCAGCAAAGGCTCCAAGGGCGGCTCACAGATCAAGGAAAACAAGACAGTCCCCGTACTCAGGCTTCCAATCTAAAAAGAGATGGCATGAAAGGAAATGGGACAGAGAGGGAGGAGGAAATAAGAAAACTCAAGCTCTTTAGCTGCAAGTCCTTCTAGCTGCAAGTCCTTCTAAAGATCAGTTACAAGTAGGTAGCCGTGTTGGTCTGCCATAGTCAAAACAAAATAAAAAATAAAAAAATTCCTTCCAGTAGCACCTTAGAGACCAACTAAGTTTGTTCTTGGTATGAGCTTTCGTGTGCATGCACACTTCTTCAGATACCTGAAGATACCTTCAGATACATTCAGAGGTAACTGAAGAAATGTGCATGCACACGAAAGCTCATACCAAAAACAAACTTAGTTGGTCTCTAAGGTGCTACTGGAAGGAATTTTTTTATTTTTTATTCTGTAAAGACCAGCTGCAATGGAAACTGTTCAGGAAGAAGAGTAGCTAAACATTGCTGGTGTTCCTGTCTCTTGGCTAAAGCCTGGTGGAATGGAATGGCCAGGTACTAGTTGGCAGGTATTTGGGGGGGGGTGGCTTCTCAGCAGAGCCAGTGGTGGCCCTGATACCCTTCTCTCTTTCTGCTGCAGCCTAGTGGAATAGCTGCTGACAAGTGGTGGAGGGAGGAACTGGCTTCTCATCAGAATTGACAGAATTCCTTCCCCGATCCAGCTAGCTCCTCTTACGTTCTTACCCTGTTTACGGAACATCCATCCTGATTTGCTGGCACAAAGTGTACATGTCTGGTTTAGATTGGACATTCCTTCTGAATTGTTAGTGGGCGGGGTATACGGCAATAAGCATTCACCTCAATTTGTTTGTGGGGTGTTTACATGACTTCCTGTTAAGCATCCATCCACCCTTCACTATTTGGTGCATTTCCCCATCACTTTCCTAACTGCAAAAAGACTGTGGCTTTTTTGTGGTTTTTAAAGGATTTGTTGTGCCAGATTGACAAAGAGCTTTATTCCACTTTAATTGTGTAAACCTATATTTCCGGGACGCGGGTGGCGCTGTGGGTTAAACCACAGAGCCTAGGGCTTGCTGATCAGAAGGTTGGCGGTTCGAATCCCTGCGATGGGGTGAGCTCCCATTGCTCGGTCCCAGCTCCTGCCCACCTAGCAGTTTGAAAGCATGTCAAAGTGCAAGTAGATAAATAGGTACCGCTCCGGCGGGAAGGTAAACGGCGTTTCCGTGTGCTGCTCTGGTTCACCAGAAGCGGCTTTGTCATGCTAGCCACATGACCCGGAAGCTGTACGCCGGCTCCCTCGGCCAATAATGCGAGATGAGCGCCGCAACCCCAGAGTCGGACACGACTGGACCTAATGGTCAGGGGTCCCTTTACCTATATTTCCGGAATGCCCTTGAATCTCTCCCATGAAACGCTGACAGTCTGGCCATGACCCAGGTTTCTCATTATGTTCTCATTTTAAGAACTCTGGAAGATCTGATCACAGACTTCTTCCTATCACATCTACTTTGGTTCTTAGGAACCTTGGAACTGTATCCTTGGACGTGCATCCCACATTTCCTATCATGTGAGTTCCCTGCTGCGTTCCACTTGCTCGGCTATTTCCTGTTTCTCTGTCTCCATTTCCTTTCAACACACCACCAATGTTCCCATCCGTGACTGTCCTCCAGCCCTCTGGGGGATTCCGATTGACTTTATGGTCGTCTAAAGATCTCGGCAATGGGTTTGGTAATCATTTTGCATGTACACGGCAGAACATTAACGTAACTGGTAATTAATTTGTTTTAATTGTTTTTATATAATCCCCGCGAGCGAGCTCATGTTTTGTTTTGCATCTGTTATGTTTCTGATTCAAATTTTAATGCCTTAATGGGAAGGGTGCCAAGCTGCCTTTGCACTCAACGCTATGAGCGATCTCTTGGCTCCCTTCCAGCGCTTTATTGTCGAACTAACTATACAGCACTGTAATTTAACTAGCAAAAATGTGGCAAATCACTATTATTAATAACAATAAATCTATTTCTGCAGGTTGACAGCATTAAAATAACAAATTACCCAGCAAGGGAAGCTGGTAATTTTGGGGTGCTTGTGAACTCTGCGATCATCGCCAAAGTATAATATCCATTATTAAGAGGCCTTTGGAGACCCACGTAGGAGACGTCTATACATGACAATACATCAGAGGAATAACTACAGGCAAGGATGCAAAGGGCTTGGCCTGAACCCATTGCTGTCATTCATCCCTTTGGTTTAAATATTAAAAGCAGCAGGAGAGAATGACAGTGATGTATTAAAGATGCTTCTGACTTCTCCCAGCAGTTAACTCCCAGCAATTCAGACATGTTCTGCACATGGTGGCTAGTATTTGCAGAGGCTTATATTTTTTAATTCTTTCTCACCAGCTTTCCAGAAGCTGATGCTCAGCAGGGAGGTCTGGAGTCCCCACATCTGAGCATTGGGTAGGGAAGCGGGAGGCTGGCTAGTTTTTGCATGCTAATGATAGGACAGCTGTATAGACAGACTTGGTTATAGAAAGCTGAATAAGACTCAAGATAGATTTTTTTTTTTAGGGGGGGGGGGTAGCATGTGGAAGGTCCCAGGTTCAATTCCTTGCATCTCCAGAGCTGGCAGAAAGACTCTTTAACAGCATGGAAGCTGCAATAAACTATAGCACAAATAAACTTACAGTGCCAAAATATCGCTGGCAGATCACAAGATGCCTTTAAAGGAGAACATGGTCACAGCATGATCTTTAAAGGGGAAGATCATCCCTCTTTTAACAAATATTAAAATGAAACATTAAAATAATATAAAATAGGTTGTAAAAAGGTAAAGGTAAAGGACCCCTGGAAGGTTAAGTCCAGTCAAAGGCGACTCTGGGGTTGCGGTGCTCATCTCGCTTTCAGGACAAGGGAGCTGGTGTTTGTCCACAGGAAACTTTCTGGGCCATGTGGCCAGCAGGACTAAACTGTTTCTGTTGCAACAGGACACTGTGACGGAAACCAAAGCACACGGAAACGCCATTTACCTTCCTGCTACAGTGATACCTATTTATCTACTTCTACTGGTGTGCTTTTGAACTGCTAGGTTGGCAGAGCAACGGGAGCTCACCCCGTCGTGGGGATTTGAACCACCAACCTTCCGATCAGCAAGCCCAAGAGGCTCAGTGGTTTAGACCACAGTGCCACCAGCGTCCCTAAAATAGGTTGTACAAGCAAAGAGAAACCATGGGAAACTACTTTAGAATGAGCCAGATCGCTGACACTTCTGTCCCTGTATTGCTTTCACTAGGCAGTTGTTCCAACTCCAACACCCATTATCCCTGACTATTGGCCACATTAATGGGGGCTGGTGGGGGCCCACATCATTTAGAGGTCTACAAGTTAGCTGTCCCTGGTCTCTTCACCCAGCCTTGCCTGGAGATGGCAGGGATCAAACCTGGGACCTTCTGCATATAAGTGCATGTGCTTCACCCCTGAGCTACTTTAGCTGGTTAGGAAGTATAAGAAACGCAACCTATTTCAAGAAGCACAAGAATGATTTCTGTTTAAACAGAATCTTTCCTTTTGGCTGCGAGTCAAGCGAAGGAGGGGGCGGTTGTTGCTGCTGTTGCTCAGTGAGAGTGCTTCTGCCTCTTGGTAGCACAGACAGCACAGCGACATGTCATCAACCAAGCTGTTCAGAAGGGCCAGGTCAACTTGTATTGCACTAACACCCTAGAGGATACAAGCATGCTTAGCCAGTGCAGCAGCTGCAGATTGATACTATTTCTGAACAATGCCACTGCTAGTTTGCCTTGTTGTAACATCTCTATCAGGGGACAGGCAAGCAGAGAGCTACAAGGAGTCAGAACTCCCAAACATGTGTTTCAAGGATGGAGCCAGAGACCAAAACACAGAAGTGACTGGGATTTCTGGATGAGTGGGGGATGAGTGTACAGACCCCTGGGCTCTCACTTGTGGGGTGCCTCAGGGTTCTGTCCTCTCCCCCATGCTTTTCAACATCTACATGCAACCGCTGGGAGAGATCATCAGGGGCTTGGGCTGGGTGTTCATCAGTATGCGGAGGATACTAAGCTCTACCTCTCTTTCAATTAAGAGCCAGTGAAGGCGGTGAAAGTCCTGTGTGAGAGTCTGGAGACGGTTGGAGGATGGATGGCGGCTAACAGATTGAGGTTGAATCCTGACAAGACAGAAGTACTGTTTTGGGGGGACAGGAGGCGGGCAGGTGTGGAGGACTCCATGGTCCTGAATGGGGTAACTGTGCCCCTGAAGGACCAGATGTGCAGCCTGGGAGTCATTTTGGACTCGCAGCTGTCCATGGAGGCACAGGTTAATTCTGTATCCAGGGCGGCTGTCTACCAGCTCCATCTGGTACGCAGGCTGAGACCCTACCTGCCCGCAGACTGTCTCGCCAGAGTGGTGCATGCTCTAGTTATCTCTCGCTTGGATTACTGCAATGCACTCTATATGGGGCTACCTTTGAAGGTGACCAGGAAACTACAACTAATCCAGAATGCGGCAGCTAGACTGGTGACTGAGAGCGGCTGCCGAGACCACATAACACCGGTCTTGAAAGACCTACATTGGCTCCCAGTACGTTTCTGAGCACAATTCAAAGTGTTGGTGCTGGCCTTTAAAGCCCTAAACAGCCTTGGTCCAGTATACCTGAAGGAGCGTCTCCACCCCCATCGTTCTGCCGGATATTGAGGTCCAGCGCCGAGGGTCTTCTGGCGGTTCCCTCGCTGCGAGAAGCCAAGTTACAGGGAACCAGGCAGAGGGCCTTCTTGGTAGTGTTACCCACCCTGTGGATGTCAAAGAGAAAAAAAAAACTACCAGACTTTTAGAAGACATCTGAAGGCAGCCCTGTTTAGGGAAGCTTTTAATGTTTAATAGATTATTGTATTTTAATCTCTTGTTGGAAGCTGCCCAGAGTGGCTGGGGAAACCCAGCCAGATGGGCGGGGTATAAATAATAAATTTATTATTATTATTATTATTATTATTATTATTATTATTATTATTACTATTATTATTATCATGGATCTCCTGATTATTCAGCACTCACCCACCCACACCCCTAGGATGCCTTCAAAATTCTGAGGCCCCTGGTGGCATTTGTCCATTGGTGTATCAATGTCTGTGTGTCTCTTGGGCTTTTCTCCCTTGCAGATGGGTGTCAACAAGTCAGGACCGTGTGTCAGGATTCCCGAAACCATGAACAGTCCGTTCTCCAAGCATTATGTTAAAACAAGAGCGGTGGTGGTAGTGGGGCCAGTTTTGAGCAAAACAACAGTGTGGATGAATGGGAGATTAATTCTTTCTCCTCCGCCATTTGCCTGATCTAAATCTCAAATGCTCCCCTCCCCACAAACATCTATGAGCTTAAGGGCACTTGTAGTAGCAGCATCAGAGCAGGACTGCGCAGAAAACTGAGCATAACTCCAGGGCCATACTTGGCAGAATGTGCAGGAGGATCCCCAAATCCCCATCTCTTATTTATTCATTCATGTAAATTAATATATTGCCCTTCATCTGGGGATCACAGGGTGATTTACAGTATGAAAACACAAAAATATAGAACATCATAACAAGCAGAACTATATACCCGATATAGTTTAAAAGGCCATAGATTGTTTAATTAACCAAAAGCCTGGGAGAAGGAAAATTTTTTCGCCTGGAGATAAGTAATGACGACAACAGCCACCCGAAGAGAGTCTCCCCTGTCCATAAGACCATTAAGTCCAGAGCCTGCACCCCAGGGTGCTTGAGGAATTTGATCTTTATGAAGTCTGATATAAACTAAACTGAACGGACCTACATCTTTTGGAGTGACGTGCGGATCTGAACACGGCTATTATTCCAGACTTCTCTGAAGGTTTCAAAGTGAACATTTGCAGCTCAAATAACATGGAATGCATTTCAGTGTGCTTATTGTGAGGTCAAATACAGTAAGAACATATTTTTGAAAAATAAATATTGTAAACAAAAGTGCAGTAGCGGGGAATTGCATTTCACTTCATTCAGAACAAGCAATCAAACAAAGGAATAATATTAAGGGGAAGTAGTGCTAACACACCAATATAAACCAAAATCAAAAGAAATTATGAGCCCTCCATCCCTCTGGAGACACGCTCCCCTCTTGGGGGGGGGGTTATTGTTTTACTTGTTATTGTTTTTATTACGTATTTTATGTTTTTATCTTGTATTTGTATGCTGTGACCTGCCCTGAGATCTACAGATGAAGGGCAGAATGCTAATAATAATTATTATTATTATTATTATTATTATTATTATTATTATTATAGTATTATAGCATAATAGTATATGTATTTTTTTCCTGCAGTAGCTGGGGTCCGTAAGTTCTTATACACTACAAAGACAAA
The DNA here is from genome assembly GCA_034642065.1 of Darevskia nairensis. NCBI lineage: Eukaryota > Metazoa > Chordata > Lepidosauria > Squamata > Lacertidae > Darevskia > Darevskia nairensis. The sequence goes on along the minus strand of JAWWNI010000834.1, from coordinate 450,026 downwards.
TGCAGTTTTTTCAAAGTTTCCCATTGCAAAAAGTTCTTTAGAGTGGCAAGCTTTCATGCCATTAGTCTAGACAGCCATGTGGAAGCCGGAACGACATTATTTAGGTGCGCCATATGTGTGTGATAAATGCAGGGTTTTTTCTTTTCTTAAAAATTGCATGTCGATACAAAGTGAGGCGTAATGGACGTAGCAGTCAAAACTTGTGAAGGCAACACATACTGGAAATAATCTGATTTGTCCATCCCTGTACAAAGCCCCCGAGCAGAGAGAAAAGAAATGATCCCACTTGACATGAGGCAGCCTTCTATCTCCCCAGTGTAATTTTAAGTGGGTTTTAAAACCTCCATCTTTTTATTATGGACTATAGTGGTTAATTATGTCCCAAATGTGCACTGATAACAGTGGATTGATTCTGGCATCTATGCTTGTATTGTGCTATATTATGGTGGACTACGGCTGGGCTTCCTGCTGTTAATAATAATAATAATAATAATAATATTATACCCCGCCCATCTCTGGGCGGCTTCCAACAAAATACTAAAATACAGTAATCCATCAAACATTAAAAGCTTCCCTAAACAATGTGGAGCGATATTGTTCTCAAGGTGATTGCAATGCTTTATATGGCTTTAGACTGGGGGGGGGGGTGAGGGGAACCGGGTGGGAGGCAGATCCTTAACCCCCTGCAGGCCAACTCTAACAGATGGGTGGGATTTCTTACCTGTTAATCACTGTGGGAATGTTCAGTGAGGCAAGAGAGGATATATTGTTTATTAATATCCTTCCTAACTTGGGCTAGCAAGTTCCTTTACTTAGCAGAGTTTCACATTCCCCTTTTAAACGCACAGCGGATAACTGGTTGCAGGCTTGTGTAAGCCTCTCACCATCAGGTTCCTGGTAAGTTCCCCTTATATCCCTCTTAAAAGAATAAACACACCACAATCTTGTGTAAAGTATATAAAAGTAGTTTGATCACATTCAGTTCACAGATGGATCCCTGAAGGCAGACTTAGTTACAAAGTATATACATGTGGAGCTATCCCATATGGGGATAATCCCAGTGTCCTCTGTTGGCTGGAAGCCAGCAGAGCATCTCTAGCTAAAAGCTGCTCCAATGATGGAGGAAATCAAAAGGAGAGTGTGCTGCGTACCTTATCCCTTTTGTTACCTGGACAGGTAAGGTCACACCCACCTCTACTCACATATAAAGGGAGTATGTCCCAGCCAGGAGGAAACAGGAAGTTTTTGACTGACTGGACCAAACATTCCCCCGCATGTCCACTCTAGGAAAACAAGGAATGTTGTACTTGACTGCTACTTACGTATCACATCCCACAATCACCTGACATCATACTAACGGCAGCACCAGTGAAGCAGTTCATAGATGACTGGCATTGACCAGGAGCCCCACTTGCAAAGGCACTAGCAGAAGCTTGACTGTAACTGTCCAACACTTGATGCCACATGGTTTCAGGGACTGGTAGTGTGTAGCAGAAGAGCGGGGGACAGAGGTGGACCCAGGATTGGGGGACAGTGATTTATGGGGTTTGGTGCCACCCGGGAGGTGGGAGCCAGGGAAAGGGAAGGAGCTGAGCAGCCAGAGATGAAGGTGGGGGGTACAGCATGGATTGGAAGCAGAGGAAGAGGTTTTTCCAGCAAGTAGTGACTTCTGTGCAGGAGAAGCCTCAGGTTGCATAAGTGCACTCCATTAGCCAAGAGTACATAAGCCCAGGGTAGGGGTCACGGCCCTACTGTTGCTTCAACTGCTCCACTAGTTCAACCCCCTGCAGTGCAGGAATCAGGATCAGATGGCTAAAGGATCAGATGGCCACCAGTCCTTGGTTAAGGAGCCAACTAACGCTATCTTGCCTAGAATAATACTCAGAATACTGTGGCCCCTGGTGGCATTTGTACACTGCATTTGGTGGCATTTGTTGCAGGGACAGTGCTGCTTGCCTTGGCATCTGGTGCCCATTGGCAGTGGGAGATCAGAAGGCAGGGAGGCCAAGCAGTGGCTGGAGCCAGAGCCTATCAGAGACAGAGCCAACTAACTATAGTTTTATTCTCCTCCTTTTCCCTGCTGAGTTTGACAAGGGGCTACACTGAGACTAAGGAGGAGGAAGCTGATAGGGCTGGATGAAAGTCTGAAAGCAGGCAGGTGAGGTGCATTAGGAATGCTGGACCAATCTCATTCCCCAAGCATTATATTTAGCAGCAGAATGCCTAGCTCTTTGACTGAAGCACATTATGCTGATGCTCTGGGCATCTTCCATCTCTTTCTGGGTTTCAGCATGCAGGGTTAAGAGGCCGGTGGATGGACGCTGCAGCTTAAAAAAAGAGCCAGTGTCCTCCAGAGGCTTAATCAGAATCCCCTTCTGCTTTCAGCAGAATACGTGTCTTCATAACGGAATAACTCAGCCTGGGGGAGTCCTGTGTGTCTAAAACTAATTTCTGCAGTGTGAACAATGGAAGCAGAAACATCAGAGGGAATTGTTATCAGAGGAAATATCAGAGGATGTTGCAGCAGCAGCACTGCAGGAAGCAGATAAAACCTGTCCTCCCCTGCCCGCCCCCAGCTTAACCCTCACTAAATCTTAGTAAATTCTGGTGCGAATTGTAGGCAGTGAGAGTGCTGTTGCACTGAGCTCCTGCTTTTGGCCTTTCTATAAGCACTGCTTTTGACCACTGTGAGACTAACAAGATCTAGTCTGCAATGCTGGACTGGATGAATCTTTGGCCTGAACTTTGGCCTGTGGTGGGTCCCCCCCCCCAATGTTCCAATGCCCACAGTGACTGACATCTCATTTAATATGATAGACTAATCAATTTTACTGGATTTTTCTCCATCTCTTTAATGTAGCAGATCTGACTTTGTCATCAGCATGAACTACTGGCTTCTCTTATTCCAAATTCCATAACTGGGGCTGCTATGATCCTGTGCAAGGCCAGGCAGTTTTTAGAAAATATCTTCCTTCTTGTGTAGCTTGGATCCTGGTGCAGATCCTAGATGCGTTCCACAGCAAATGTAAACTCAAGATGGAAACCAACCGTGGCAATTCAATTAGGCAGGGCATTTTGCATTCTGATAAATATGGCAGACCAACTGAAGCTTCAGCTGTGTCTCAGGAACTAGCAAAATTTGTCCTTTGCAATTAAAACAAGGTGCTTCCCAATCATCATGCCCAATGCATCCTTTGCTTGCTCTGTCTTTGCATTTCATCTCTGGGTTGAGTTTCTCTGGTTGTTTCAAAGGTCTTGAATAATGCATCAACCTCTGGGACTGATACACTGAGCACTCGACTTGTAGCACACTGGTGAGAACATAAAATCCATGTTGCCACTCACGGAAAATGCAGCCTATATGGCATCGACAGCTTGACTCTTGTCTAAGCAAGGAGGATGGCATTCCTAGGAGCTGAGCAGGCAGCCATATTGGTGGTGTTTACAGAAAGATAAGAAACTGCCTTATTCCAAGTCAACCTATTTGCCCATATAGCACACGACCGTCTAGTCCAGGGGTGTGAAATCTATAGTCCTCCATATGTTGTTGGACTCCAATTCCCACCAGGCCCAGCCAGTTTGGCCAAGGGACAGGGATGATAGGAGGCGTCTTGTAACACCTGAAGGACCCCAGGACCCCATTGCTGGTCTAGTCTGACTGGCACCAGTTCTACAGGACCTCAGACAGAGATGGCTCTTTCTCATAATTTCTTTTAGGTAAAGATATCAGGGATTGACCTAGACAGCATCTTAAAAAGCAGAGACATCACCTTGCCGACAAAGGTTCGTATAGTTAAAGCTATGGTTTTCCCAGTAGTGATGTATGGAATTGAGAGCTGGAGCATAAAGAAGGCTGATCGCCGAAGAATTGATGCTTTTGAATTATGGTGCTGGAGGAGACTCTTGAGAGTCCCATGGACTGCAAGAAGATCAAATCTATCAATTCTTAAGGAAATCAGCCCAGAGTGCTCACTGGAAGGACAGATCCTGAAGCTGAGGCTCCAATACTTTGGCCACCTCATGAGAAGAGAAGACTCCCTAGAAAAGACCCTGATGTTGGGAAAGATGGAGGGCACAAGGAGAAGGGGACGGCAGAGGACGAGATGGTTGGACAGTGTTCTCGAAGCTACCAACATGAGTCTGACCAAACTGCGGGAGGCAGTGGAAGACAGGAGTGCCTGGAGTGCTCTGGTCCATGGGGTCACGAAGAGTCAGACACGACTGAACGACTAAACAAAAACAACAACCAAGGATTGAACCTGGGACCTTCCTTGTGCAAAGGTTGTGCTTCATCACTGCACCATGGTCCATCGCATAGCACTCCTGTGATTTCTTGCAAAGGCTAAAAGATTGATAACCATCCTTTTCAGCATGGATGCTTGACAAAATTGGTATCTGTGAATTCCAATATAGGGTGAGCTGATCCCAACATCTCTCGGACTAATGTGTGAATTGGAACCTAGTTACCTGCCCAATTTTGCACTTGCGCAGGAAACTGCCTTTTAGAAAGTCAGACTACTGGTCCATCTAGCTCAGTATTGTCTACACTGACTGGCAGCAGCTCTCCAGGGTTTCAGACAGGGTTGTCTCTCCCAGCCTACCTGGAGATGCTGGGGATGGAAGCTGGGAACTTCTGCATGCAAAGCAGGTGCCACACTAACTGAGCTATGGCCCTTTCCCCAAACAATTTCAAGACATATTTAGCAAGAGAGAATATGCATTTCAGTATGAATCAGAACTAGCATTTAAGTATATATTTTGAGAGGTTACGTCTTGAAAAATGGAACTGGGGGTAAAAATATTTGAAAGTGACACAGACTTAGAATTGACATATTCGACTACCATATACTTAACTTTTTATTTAATTGGGATGGCCTACATAGGACTTCATATATTCCATAACTGCAAAGCCCTTATTGAGCCTGACTATAAGAAATGTTGTTGACTTGTATAGTGAAAACCGATGAAGTTAGCCCATTTAATAAGTTGAGAACATAGTGAAGTGGTTCTCCTTTCCCTTCATCCAGAAATCCTGCAAACTTCAAGAGAAGCTGGATACATGGTGAGGGAATCAGGAAAGCTCAGCTCAAACTGGTCCACATGATGCATCGCGAAACATTTGATGACTTCCATCTGCCCAGTTACAAAATGAACCAAGTCAAAGTCGCATGATCAAAGCATGGTGATCGTGGAGGGGGTCAAAAAAAAAAGCACCATGAAATTGGAGGCATATGAATTGTCCCTCAGACACTCAGTTCTCCCCACCCCCACCACTTAAATTGTTGTGCAGCTGGACAACCCACCCCCAGAACGTTGGAAATTCATGCTGTGACCCTTGTATGCATGACTGCAATAACCACATAGACCACATGCTTTTATCCTATTAAAGTTGCTAAGCTCTTAAAGCATTCTATTTAGTATGGTAATAACAAGCCTGAGCGATAAAGCCTTTAGTGGGCAGAGAAATAGCAACTGAGACCCTCTAAAGGGGATCACAATCTGTTTTCTGAATTCAGTTTGGCTGAGACAGGCCAGTGCAGAAGGCAAATGCAGTCCCATAAGTGGGATAAAATTAACTGTACAAAGCTGCTCTGGTTGTCTAAATGAAAGCGGAGGGTGGGGGGGGTTGTGTGGCAGGGCAGAGGTGCTTACCTGACCTCTTTGCAGGTGAGTCATCACTGCTGCTTACAAGGAGGGGTGAAGTGGTGGCGAGGCTGGCACAGTGTCAGTCTGGTGCTCCTGCTAGTGTGTTTACTGCCACCTTGCCTCTCCTCCTGCTGTGCGTGGTGGTGACTCCTCTGCAATGAGGTCAAGTAAGTACCTCTGCCCCACAACACCATCTGCTACCAGATGAAAGACTACCCAAAGGGGTCAGATAATTGCTCTCTACTGCTCTAGAGGTCAGGACTAGACGAACTTGGGCTTAAGTTACAGGAGCAGTTGAACAATAGGAAAAACCTCTTGCTGTAAAGAACAGTATGGCAATGCAACCAATTACTTAGAAGGGTGGTCAGCTTGCAAGCAGAGATGCCCCCCAAGGCATCCTCTAGCTCTGAATAGCTGGACTATAGTGTTATCCCCCCCCCTTATCATAACCACCTGGGCTGCATCTACACTGTCCTTTTGAACAGCGTCACATTTTAATAACACATTATTAATTTTACGAGCAAAACATAATGTGCCCATCTACGTTATGAAAATAATTCCTTATCTATTCCTTAACGTTATAAACCATGAGTGTAGATCTGCCCTGGTAAACTAATGAGTCAATGAATGTTTTATTTATTTACGTCAATACTCCAGCTTTCTTTTCTTACGGAACCTAAGGTGGCATACAAGTCCAGGCAATCAATCCATCCAGTTCCCAGCTAGAACCCTGACGTGCTACAATGACCTTGTGTCAGACAAACACCTGGGAGAAGTGGGTTCAGCTCCGTCAGGAAGCTCACTTGGTGACCTTGGGTAAGCCTCAGTGGCCCGGAGTGCCTTCCATCAGCTTCGGCTGGTGGCCCAGCTATGCACCTATCTGGACAGGGATAGCCTAACTACTGTTGCCTATGCTCTGGTAACTTCAGGGTTAGATTACTGCAATGTGTTATACGTAGGGCTGCCTCAGAAGACGGTTCGGAAACTTCAGCTAGTGCAAAATTCAAGCCAGGTTGCTCACCGGAGCAAGATGGTTTGAGCATATTACACCAATCCTGGTTTGACTGCACTGGCTACCAATTAGTTTCCGGGCACAATTCAGATCTATAAAGCCTTAAATGGCTCAAGACCGCAATACCTCAAAGACCGCCTCTTTCCATATGAACTTACCCGGACCCTGAGATCATCTTCTGAGGCCCTTCTTTGTGTGTCTCCTCCTCGAGAGGTCCGGAGGGTGGCAACACAAGAACGGGCCTTCTCTGCGGTGGCTCCCCGTCTGTGGAATGCTCTGTCCAGAGAAGTTCGCCTGGCGCCTTCAATATACACCTTTAGGCACCAGGCAAAAACATTCCTTTTTAATCAGGCCTTTGGTTGATTTGATTGACAGCCTATGCCCTTTTAAAATGCGGCTATTTTTTGGGGGGGGGTGTTATTGGGTTATTGTTTTTATTTTATATATTGTGATCTTTTCTGTGAACCGCCCTGAGACCTCCGGGTATAGGGTGGTATATAAATTCAATCAATCAATCAATCAATCAATCAAAAAGTCACTGTCTTTCATCCTAACTTACTTCACAGTGTTGTTGTGAGGGGAGAATGGAGAACGGAAGGTTGATGGGGAGAGAACCATGTATGCTGCCAACTTGAGCTTGTTGGGGTGGATATAAATGTAATGATAAAAACATAAATATACAAAAGACTGTCTGAAAGAAGGGAATGTGGCCCTCAGGCTGAGAAAGGTTTCTCCACCCCCTGCAAGGAATCAACACTGTGAAATTTCTCCATGCCAAATCACACGCTTTCCTGTTGAGCTATGGCCCCTTGCGACACAGGAGTGCTGTTTGGGGGCCACATCCCTGAAACACATATTTAATATGCCGCTCTGGTCATCGTAATACTGGAAGACATGCTGTTAAAGGCATTCATTTTTGAATACTTTTCGCAGCTGATCCATGACTCAGATTAAGCCCTGGATCACTGCAAAGGGAATATCAATTCTGCTCGTGCTCCAGCCATACTTTCAGAGCTCTTTATTCTCAGTCCCACTAGGGAACAACTCCAGCTGTCAACAGCGTTGCTTTCTCATTGTACTAACACGATGTGCGATGAATTGTACCGGACACCATTATCTCTTTGCTAAGCACCAACAAAGGCAGCGTAAATTGCTTTGTTGTTGCCCATTTGGTAATGGGCAAGCGTTTGAAAACTGGGGGAGGCAGCACGTCTTCAAACTAAGCTAAAGCAGCAGCTGTCTTTGTGGAACCTTAATGGCGATGCTGAAATCCCACTGATAATAGTTTTATCATCAGTGTTGTGTACCAGACGTTTCCGTTTGTGCATTTATTTATTTATTTTGCCGCAATTTATGAAAGCAATTAAGCATTTGATTAAGTGCTGAAATTCTGCTGTTTTCCCTGCCACCCCTACATGCATGTGGTATGAGTGTAGAAGTCATAGTTGGTGGTGAGGAATTGCTTACTTGGCCTGCCCCCCACCCCAGGAACTCCTCCATCAGACAGTGTAGCTACCCACTGTCAAAACCAAAGAGGTGCCTCAGCCTTTTTCAGGAATGCAGGGCAGAGCCAGTGTGGTGTAGTTGTTAAGAGCGGTAGACTTGTAATCTGGGGAACAGGGTTCGCGTCTCCTCTCCTCCACATGCAGCTGCTGGGTGACCTTGGGCTAGTCACACTTCTTTGAAGTCTCTCAGCCCCACTCACCTCACAGAGTGTTAGTTGTGGGGGAGGAAGGGAAAGGAGAATGTTAGCCGCTTTGAGACTCCTTCAGGTAGTGATAAAGCGGGATATCAAATCCAAACTCTTCCTCTTCTTCTTCTTCTTCTTCTTCTTCTTCTTCTTCTTCTTCTTCTCCTTCCCCCCTCAAAACGTTCAAAATCACACCCTGACTTCATGGGTCTTGCAGGTGTACTACTACATTGTTTGTTCCCCTGGTTCCTTCTTCTTCTTCTTCTTCTTCTTCTTCTTCTTCTTCTTCTTCTTCTTCTTCTTCATAGGAATTGGAGAAAGCCCAGCTGTGGTTTTCAGAGCGTAATGGCTAAGACACAAATAGGAAATGGAAAGCGGGGAAGAAAAATCATTACCCAAACAGTAACCCCAAACCAGCAACATGGCTAAAAGTGTGGAAAAATGTGTCTCGGTACAAGCCTGTCAGCCGAGTGGCAGTTTGTCAAAGAGCTGGATACTTTTCATACACTGCAGTTTTAAGCCTTTATCGTAATGTCAGTTCTTTGTTATGACTGACCCTCTTCTGGATGAAAGCCCACTTAAGCTATTGTAGACTAAACAATGCTATTCCGAGCTGAAAGTGGGGGAAACAGAGGAAGCATTGTTCCCGGGTAAAATGGCTTTGGATGGAATCCCAGATGGCAAGGAAGCCAGGGCTGCAAAGTGGAGCAGGGATATATACGGGCATGTTAGGCAACCAGAACATAAGGGGGCAGATGGAATGGGTCGATTGCCCAATGCCAACTTCAGGCAGCCTAGCCATTCGGTTGCAAATTCTGTAGTCTTACTCGAGAGCGAGGCAGCTTGAGCATAATGGGGCAGGTGGGACACAAAAAGTCAGCTTCAGGGAGCTACCAATCCCATTGCCAATTTCATTGTCTTACTGACTTGATCTGAAGGTCACCCGCCGCTACCAGGAAGATGTGCTAGGCTTGAGCTCTTTTCTTATTTTTAAAATTTAGATCAAACTCCTAAAGGTCATCAGAGATGAGTCCCATGGAGGCATTGTGGAAGGGATGGTCAGATCCTGCAGTGGTGCTCAGGGAGTTGGGGCTGGACAGCCTTGGAAAGGCTACCAGAGGGATGGGTGTGTCTGAAATTGGGGTCCTAATAAGGGAGTATTGTATTTACATTTTATTTTGGCTGTTGATCTTTTTTTATTGGATTATGCTTTTCTTACTATTATCATTACTTCTTCATATTGGTTGGAGTGTTGGACTAGGACCTGGGAGACCAGGGTTTGAATTCCCACTCAGCCATGAGGCTCAGTGGGTGACCTTGGGCCAGTCACCATCCCTTAGTCTAACCTACCTCACCATTACACCACACCAACAACATATAGCATATGTGCAATATGAAAGGCATATGTGTGATGATAATAATAAGAAAAGCATAGTGCAATAAAAAAGGTCAACAGCCAAAATAAAATGCAAATGCAATAATCCCTTATTGGGACCCCAATTTCAGACACACTCATCCCACTGGTGAGCTCCACCATTTCCTCCCTAGGGGTGGGAGGAGACCAGCAGTGCCTCCTATTTGCCAAGAGGCCACTGTTGAGGTGGTGTTGGGAGGAGGGGTTGCTGGGGCAGTGGCAGACCTGAGGCAGATCTACACATCGTTTATAACATTAAAAATACGTTAGTAAAATCTGGCAACAGAGGGCGCTGCAGAGCAGTGAGGCACCAACAATGGAAAACTGCTATTAAGCATTATAGAATGTTTTAAAACGTTTAGCATATCCAGCCCTAGTTTCCAAGGAGCACGCTGCAGCTGTTGCTGCTATTGCGCCAGGAGGCAATGCATTTCTTGGAGGCCAGATATACTGCCTCTGTGGATCCTGCCCTCCCCCCCCCCGAGGCAGTTGCCTCACCTTGTCTCCTGGTGGGCCAGCCCTGCACTTTTGTGGTTCCTTTCTAAGCAGCCTTGAATGCTGGGCTGAAGAGCAGGGTAGAAATAAAGCAGACAAAGGAATAGTTAATCAGTTTCTCTGCCCTCACCTAGAGCCACTGATCATCAACCATTGCTATTTATCAAGCCAGGGTCCTGATCTTTATAAAGCTCCTGGCCTTAATTGGATTAAAGATGCTAAGACTCTGGAGCCTGGAGTTTTTGCCAGAAGGAGCTACTTCACCCAGCGTGCCATTCTTGAGCAGACAATTATTTTTACCTTCCGAGAATGGAACTTGGCTGAAAGATGACTTTAAAGCAAGCAGCCCAGAGTGAGGACAATACCACGTGGTGGAGGAGAGACTTTGTGAGGTTAGGAAAACTGGAAATTGGGGAAGTGGGAACTGGTGAAATACATTTAGCTGCCCAACAGTAAAATCCTATACCTGGGACTTTTTTCCAGCCGGAACTCACAGGATAATAATAATAATAATAATAATAATAATAATATTTATACCCCGTCCATCTGGCTGGGTTTCCCCAGCCACTCTGGGTGGCTTACAACATATCTAAAAACATAATAAAAACATCAATCCTTAAAAACTTCCCTAAACAGGGCTGCCTCCAGATGTCTTCTAAAAGTCAGATAGTTGCTTATTTCCTTGACAGTTCCGGCGCCTCTCAGGTGTGCACCATTGCCATTCTATACCTGTGTATTCACAAATGAGATCGAGGCAGCTTACTTCTCAGTAAGTTGTGTAAGAGAACAACTTTTGCTTCCTATCTTAAAGTCTCAAGTTGCTACACAACCATCTTGAAAACAATGGAAACAACATATGTTTATGGATGTGTTAGTGCAATCCTGTGCATGTCTACTCAGAAGGAAGTCCTGTTGAGCTCAATGGGATTTGTTGCCAGGTATGTGAGCATAAAACTGTAGCCCGTGGGGATAGGAAGGACTAAGAGATCACTCTTGAGTAGGGAATGGAGAGGAATTTAGTTCAATTTCAAGTTAAGTGATTTACACTTTCTGAAATGATACAGGGACCTAATCGCCGACTGGCCTTAGAAAGTTGCATATCTCTGAATTTTGTAGTGCATTTCTCCAGGAAAGTAATGTGTACAAAGATGTGCTCCAAAATGCATATATTCATGAAAACGTGCAAAAATGTGTTACATTAGGCAAAGCATACAAACAATGTGAATATTGGGATAAATTTTCACTAAATTGTCAATGAATTTGCATGAGGACTTTAAAAAAGAACCCAGCTGATCTGGAAATGTGGAGAACTAAAGTAGGGAAATGAAAAACAGAGAGAAACTGAAATTTGACAGTTATCTGTCAAATTCCAGAACTGATAGTTTTGCTCTCACCCTGCTCCCCCCATAAAAAGAATTATAATGCCTTCCTAATTATCTTAATCACCTCTCAGAAATTACATGGCTCTAATAATGATGATAAAATATTAATTTATATATCACAATGCTAAAATAGGCTTCTAAGTCGTTTACAAAATATTAAGGCCAATTACAAAAACATTAAAATATAAGCATCCATAAATAACATTTGCAATAAAACAACACAGCAATTAAAACAGGAGGCTCAAGTCAAGAGAACAAAGGAATACTTCATAAATAGGTGTATCTTCAAATGCCTGCGGAATGCAAATATGTACATTCAGGATTGTTTTGTGCATGTGGATGCAGACTTCTTTGAAAATGATTGAACTATGCCTATTTGTAGAAATACCCAAGTTTCCCAGTTTCTGGGATCCTGCCGCACTTCAGTGTGACCAACGAGCGGAACTCATACTGCAACTCTTCTTCTTTCTTCTTTGGTGATCACTTGTAGCTGAGTAAGATTGTCTTCCATAAACACACTTTTAACAGTGAGTCCGTAAGCGACTGTGGAGGCCAATTCTGGATCCACACATCCTTCCACAGTGGGGACATAGGTTTCCGGGCGGGAGTTGATCACAGTGAGGGTTTGCCACGAGTGCCTTCCTCTTAGCACGTTTCTCCCTTGTGTCCTGAGTTCGAGTGTCTTCAAAGCCCATTGCACCTTTGGTAAATCCGCTCCGCTTCCGGGCGGGGTGGGGTTGCGGTCTGACCGCATGGCCTCCCATTGGCATCAGGATGTGGGGAACGTCCCGCATCATTGGGAGGTCCCGGCCACGTCACTGGCCGGCTGGCCAATCCGACTGGCCGGGGGCATGGCCGGGTATATTTAAACTCTGGCGTGAGCCAGGGAGCTTCCTCTGGCTCACCTCTCCGGATCTCTCTGGAGGGGCTAGGGCCATGCCACGACCCCATCAGGAACCATGGGGGAGCTTGAGTCGATGTGCATTGGTGGGGCTCCCACTGCTGAGGATCCCTTACAGCAGGTGCAAAGAGTTAGTGCATAATTGGCGCACAACATTTCCCAGAGATCTTGCAGTATACCAGACTTCACTCCACATGTGTCCGTGCACACACCTTATTTTATTTTCTGCTCATTTAATTCTATCTTCATAGAATTGTAGAGCTGGAAGGGACGCTGAGCGTCATCTAGTTCAATCCCCTGCAATGCAAGAATCTCAACTAAAGCATCCTTGACAGATGGCCATACAACCTCTGCTTAAAAACCACCAATGAAGGAGAGTCCACCACTTTCTGAGGGAGTCTGTTCTACTCTCGAACAGCTCTTACCATCAGCAAGTTCTTTCTAATGTTTAGCTGGAATCTCCTTTCTTGTAACTTGAATCCATTGGTTTGGGTCTTATCCTCTAGATCAGGGGTGGCCAACTCCCAAGAGACTGCAATCTACTCACAGAGTTAAAAACTGGCTGTGATCTACCCCCTTTTTGGGGGTTCAGGTCAAAGTTGTTGAGCTTTATTTAGGAAGGAGGAAGGCCCATTTTGGGGAGGTTCGGGTCAAAGTTGTTGAGTTTTTTCAGGGAGGAGGTAAAATGTTGAGCTTTTTTTTAGGGGGGCCACAGTTATTCAGCTTCTTTGGGGGGATCTACCAGTGATCTACAGCATACATCCAGTGATCTACCAGTAGATCACGATCTACCTGTTGGACATGCCTGCTCTAGATATTTAGATATGAAAATGGCTATCATAGCTCTTCTCAGTTTCCTCTTTTCCAGGCTAAACATCCCCAGCTCCTTCAACCATTCCTCACAAGGCTTGGTTTCCAGACCCTTGATCATCTTGGTCGCCCTCCTATGCACACATTACAGCTTGTCAATATCCTTCTTAAATTATGATGCCCAAAACTGGACATAGTATTCCAGGTGTGGCCTGACCAAGGCAGAATAGAGTGGTACTATCACTTCCCTCTATCTGGACACTATATTTCTGTTGCTAGTTTGTTAACCATGCTGGGAACATAAATTTACTTGAAAGGTGCGTATTGGGAATACCTGCATCAATTAGCTATTCATACCCTTTACTATGCAGAGTGAACAGCGTTTGGTGAGTGGATCTTGGTTAGAAAGTGGACTTGACTTGTTGCAATCACACAGAGATGCTTGTAGGTGAGAAATGATAAAGTGGCTTACTGTAGGGAATACGTAACTTGGATAGAAACGTGTCTAGTTCTAGTCTAACCAACTATTCTAGGGAAGAGCAAGGCAGTCATGCTTGCTACTTTGCTCCCTCTGAGAATAATTAAAGGCGACCTTTTATCTTGGGGTCCTCGAGAGAAATAGGAGGAGGAGGAGGAAGTTGTAAATCAGGAATGCAAAGAGAGGGGGGGATCAGTTCAAGAGGCTCAAGGTAGAGGGATAGCCTGGGAAGAAGAAGAAGAAGAAGAAGAAGAAGAAGAAGAAGAAGAGGATTTTGGATTTGATATCCCGCTTTATAACTACCTGAAGGAGTCTCAAAGCGGCTAACATTCTCCTTTCCCTTCCTCCCCCACAACAAACACTCTGTGAGGTGAGTGGGGCTGAGAGACTTCAAAGAAGTGTGACTAGCCCAAGGTCACCCAGCAGCTGCATGTGGAGGAGCGGAGACGCGAACCCGGTTCACCAGATTACGAGTCTACCGCTCTTAACCACTACACCACACTGGCTCTCAGCTCCCTCACCCTGCCTGTCTTAACCCCATGCAAGCTGAGTTGCACCCAATTTTCCAAGAATGGGAGAAACAAATAATGTAATTAAGTAAACAAATATGAAGGGTGCTGGTACCATTCTGCCTGGGGATGCTCCATTCACCAGTTGCAACCAGAGAACACAAATGCCATGCAAAACTGCGCAGACCATGTGTCATGTACAAACACAGATGCCAACTAAGTTGTCCTCATGCAAACGAGAGCGGATTATTAGGGCTTTGTAGGCAGCCATCAGAGTTGGGCTTGCACACAGTAAAAACCTGATTAATGGAGCCTGTTGAATTTCGTGCCGTGCTTGGTTGATGATTCCAGGTGCTCCTCCAAGGCCCTTAAAAGCCAGGTCTGAGTAGGGAGGAGACCCTTAAAAGATGCGCAGAGCTCCTTATTTTGCAGTCGCTGGTAAATGCCAGTGCATTATTGATGCTGCCTCAACCTCTTTCCCTTTTGGGAACGAATAATCTGGCTCCTTGCTTTGCAACACATTTCTCCACAGCTTCTCCGTCTCTTCACTTGCACAGCCCAAGGCTGCTTGTGCCAGGGACCCATCTGGCATGAGTTGATAACTTTGCAGCAGCGAGAATCATCTTGGTAGAGCAACCCTCCCTTTGGGCAGAAGGCAATCTGTTAGCCTGCGAATGAGTCACTGCTGTTGAGAGGCAGAACCTGCAGCCATCTGGAGGAGGGGGAACGAAGAGAGCCAAGCAAAAGGAGTCGGGGGGGGGGGGAGCGCACCAGGTCCTATTCTCAGCTGCCTTTCATGCTTGTGGACATGTCCCCGAGAGGCTTACGGAACTCTTCCAACCTCACCCCTGCAAAAATATGCAATCTGCTAAAGGATTTGTGCCTTTTACTAGGAGTATGAGCATTCAGATTCAAGCAAGGCCGTAGACCAGTGGTATAGAATACCTGCAACACCATACAGAAGGTCATGGGTTCAATGCCAAGCATATCAGAGTGGGTCTGGGAATGTCCTCTGCCTGAAACCCTGAATTGCTGCTGCAAGTCAGGGTGGACAATACTGAGCTAGGTGGAATGGCCTGGCAGCCTCTGATCATGCTTAGGGTTGCCAGGTCTGCTTGCAAAAAATTGCGGACAAGCGTGTGTGTGTGTGTGTGTGTGTGTGTGTGTGTGTGTGTGTTTAAATTAAATTAAATTATATATTTTCTTACAAACATTTTAACACGTATTAAAATAATCACTTCAAAACTTTACTTAAAATTCAAGGATCTCTCTTGGGGCAAGGATCTCGCTCCCTCAGGTCGTCGGGCAAGTCTCCTCCAAGCCCGCCTTTCCCCCCCGCGCCTACCGGTAGCTGGTTTGCTGCTGCTCCTGCGCGTCAGGAACAGGAAGAGGCGTCTTTTTCTTTCGCGCCTCTCTCTTTTGTTCTCCCCGCGAGTCAGGAACAGGCGGGGCAGAACTCAGGCAAGAGGCGCCTCCCCCCCCCCCATTTTTTAAATGTCTTGTGAAACAATTGAATATGATTAATAATTTTTTCGGAGAATCGAGTTCAATGGATATTCGATCTTTGTCTCATTCTTACTTATGAAAAAAAAAGACAAAACGCGATTCTCCTATCCTTATTCTCTTAGACTGTACAGCTTTAGATTCCGTACCATTTCATCATAAAGCTTTTGAATTAAAAAAATGTCCACTATTTTGTGAAAAAAAATATTGAACATAATGTGAAAAAAGCGGACTGTCCGCTCAAATAGTGGACATCTGGCATTCTTGCTAGGCAGGGCAGTTGGTATTTGCTGCAGACTGGACTGCGGCAGGCCTGCCAAATGTGCAAAAGCAGCCTGATGCCTGTTGTGTGCTGCCGACTCCCAAGTGCTTGAGAACCTCCCTTAGTTTGAGGTTCTAGGCAGACAGCAAAAAAGGAAGGAATGAAGCAAGGAAGGAAGGAGGCTAGGTGCCATACAGGGTTGGTAGACTGAACTCAGCCTGGAAGCTCATAAATCCAGTCCGCTCTTCTCCTCCCCTTTCTAAGCAAGTAAATACTGGTTTGGGGGAACTCCTCTACCACCACCAATTTCTGACCGGTGCTTTCAAGGTGAAACACCACGCCATGTTTGAGAGGGGCCTTAGCACCGCGAGCCCCTTCAGCATTTGGTGGGCCCTGGCCCACGTTTTCAATTCCCCACAATGCCCTGGAGTGCCCAGCATAGGCCAGCTCCATGGTGCTGTGGGGAATTTAAAATGGCCGATGGCTGCTGGGCCAAGTCTCCTGCCTTGAGCTTCTCATCCCCAACAGTGGGCCCTGCCTGGGTGCTTGCACTCTGGCCCTGGAAAAATATAATCATCATCATATTTCTATCCTGCTGTTTTCTCAGACCAGGGCTGGATCTATATTGATCTTCTAAACATTATAACATTCTATAACATTTAATGGCAATTTCCCTTGGCTGGTGGCTTCCTGCTCTGCGACCCACTGGTGTCATCTTTTGATAATGCATTTTAACATTACAGTGGTACCTCAGGTTACATACGCTTCAGGTTAAGAACTCTGCAAATCCAGAAATAATGCTTCAGGTTAAGAACTTTGCTTCAGGATAAGAACAGAAATTGTGCTCTGGCGGCGCAGCGGCAGCGGGAAGCCCCATTAGCTAAAGTGGTGCTTCAGGTTAAGAACAGTTTCAGGTTAAGAACAGTTTCAGGTTAAGAACGGACCTCCGGAACGAATTAAGTACTTAACCAGAGGTACCACTGTATAAAAAGGGACCCAGGTGGCGCTGTGGGTTAAACCACAGAGCCTAGGGCTTGCCAATCAGAAGGTCGGCGGTTCAAATCCCCACAACAGGGTGAGCTCCCGTTGCTTGGTCCCTGCTCCTGCCAACCTAGCAGTTCAAAAGGACGTCAAAGTGCAAGTAGATAAATAGGTACCGCTGCAGCGGGAAGATAAACGGCGTTTCCGTGCGCTGCTCTGGTTCGCCAGAAGCGGCTTAGTCATGCTGGCCACATGACCCGGAAGCTGTATGCCGGCTCCCTCGGCCAATAATGCGAGATGAGCGCCGCAACCCCAGAGTCGGTCACGACTGCACTTGGTCAGGGGTCCCTTTACCTTTACCACTGTATAAACGACGAGTGTAGATCTGCCCCAGGACTCAAGGCAGCTTACACAAACTGAAACAACAGAAAAGGCTAATATATATATAAGACAATAGCTGAAAAGTAATTAAAGCATAATAGAATCAGAACAATATGAAACCCAATCAATTAGATAACAGATAGTAAAAACAGCACAGCGCTGTATGCAGCCCTTTCCTTCACCTGCCTGGTGGAAGGACAACAAGGAGGGAGCCAGTCTAGCTTCACTAGGAAAGGAGCTCCAAAGTTTGCTAGTAGCCACCGAGAAGGCCCTCTTCTGTGTCCCCACCAAGCCTGCGTGTGAGGGGTTGGGACTAAGAAATGGGCCTCCCCTGAAGGTCTCAGAGCCTGGGCAGGTTTGCATGGGAGAATATGGTCCTTCAGAGAGCTGTATTCAAATTTTGCCTCGAAACAGAGTGGTAGTTAGTGGAGCTGACGTAGCAAGGAAGACACATGCTCCCTAAAACCAGCCCCAGTCAACAATCTGGCGGCAGCTTTCTGGGCCAGCTGACATTTCCGAGAATTTTTCAAAAACAATCTCTGCCCCCCAGCCCCCCGTAGAGGGCATTTCAGTAATCCAACCGAATAAAATACAACCACAGCTGGCACAGGTATATGTTCCTGAACTCCTCTTTGTGTACTCAAATATTCTATTAGGAGCAATTGCTTCTGACAGACCTTTTTGGGAAGTTTGTTCAAGGACACTGTTTGCTCAGTCGAAAAAAGAAAAAAGTGTTCTAAGGGAGACCATTATTTCATTTTTTTCACCTAAGGCACCATAATAAAATGCCGCAGATAAACAAATTTATTCTCCAAAGGATGTTTCTAGCATGCCTACAGTCCCTGGTGATAAATAATTTCTCAGGAACCAGAGGGGGTGAGGAAAAGAGGGGGGAAAGTAGGCCAAGAAAATTATTTTACTTTGCAAGAAGGGACACTAAATTCTGCACACACGGGTTTGTTTTGATGGTAGAAAAATGTTACCACAGTGCCATCTACAGGCTAACCAGGGAATAGTTGCTTGCTGGACTTGGAACCATTTTTGAAAACATGGAGACTTCCTGCCACTTGGATTTAAGAGGTGACAATGACATCATTTTTTTCAGTTTCTAAGTACAGGAGATCTTCTCCAGGCAACACATCAGAGGGATTTCCAGGGAAGCCAGCAATATTTTTCCAGGGGAATTCTGGACTTCCCTACTTGAAATCAAATGCTGGGGAGCAATCTTCTCTCCCCATATCTCTGAGGTCTTTTCATACAGGAAAATGTATTATGCACACCGCTCCTATTTTTGTCTCTCCTGCACCTGAGTTAACCACCCGTGATTAATAATAGCTTTGCTGGTTTCCAGTACTGTATTCTGTGACTGATCCTTCCTTCTTTAGGGACATGTGTCTATCTCAGTGCCTGTTGTGTAGCTTATTACCTCCTAGGTGATTTTCATTTCATTCATACTCCCACCTTTTCTCCCAGGGAGCTGAAGGCAGCACACATGGTTTGCCCTGTGCCCATTTAATCCTCACAGCAACCCTATGAGGGTAGTTTAGGCCAAGAGACTATAGGAGGAGGTGCTCCCTCAGGTAACCCAGAGGCAGGCCACATAAGCATCTTGAATTTAGCTCAGAAACAAAAACAATTCCTGTAGTATTAACACAATTCAAAGTGTTGATGCTGACCTTTAAAGCCCTCAATGGCCTTGGCCCAGTATACTTGAAGGAGCGTCTCCACCCCCATCATTCAGCCTGGACACTGAGATCCAACTCCGAGGGTCTTCTGGCGGTTCCCTCATTGCAAGAAGTGATGTTACAGGGAACCAGGCAGAGGGCTTTCTGGCGGTTACTTCACTGATAGAAGTGAAGCTACAGGGAACCAGGCAGAGGGCCTTCTCGGTAGTGGCACCCGCCCTGTGGAACGCCCTCCCATCAGATGTCAAGGACATAAGAACTTCACAACTTTTAGAAGACATCTGAAGGCAGCCCTGAATTGGGAAGTTTTTAATGTTTGATGTCTTACTGTGTTTTATTTTGTTGGAAGCCACCCAGAGCGGCGGGGGCAATCCAGTCAGATGGGCAGCATATACAGTAAATATATCATTGTCATTTTGCAAGTAGAACCCTGCACAAGCACATGTGAGAGAATTTGTAGTGCTCCTGTTAAGCATTCCAGCCAGCCAGCCTGCTAGCTATACTGCCCTCTCTGATTTACTCCATTCCATTCCCCGGTAGGCAACCTTTGGCTCCCAGATGTTTTGGGACTACAACTCCCATGATCCCTAGCTAACAGGACCAGTGGTCAGGGATGATGGGAGTTGTAGTCCCAAAACATCTGGAAGCCGAAGGTTGCCTATGCCTGCCCTATCCTGTCCTTTAGCCTCACCTCCTACCATTTGTTTTCTGTTCCCTCTGAGTATACTCAATCCTCATTGGTCTTTTGGGGATTCCTGCGCACTCTAGGTCCCTACCCCTCAATTTTGTGTCTGTCTGCAAGACTTGAGGTTATCCTCAAGCCAGCAATACCACCCAACTGGATTTACGCTACCCAAGGATTCATGTTTGTTGAATGAGTTCATTACAGTGGTACCCCGGGTTATGTACCTGATCTGTTCTGGGGTGCCGTTCGCACCCCGAACAGTGCGCAACCCGGGCGTCCTTTTTGTGCATGCGCGAAAGCGTCCGAGTGGCGGACTCCACTTCCGGGTTTGCAGAGTACGCAACCTGAACGTATGCAACACGGAGCGTACGCAACACAGGGTATGACTGTATTGGTATATATGTTGACAATGCCAAGGTCACCGAGTGAGCTTCATGGCTGAGTGGGGATTCTTCTTCTTCTTCTTCCTCCTCCTCCATGTATTTGTATGGTAGCTTTGCTTCTGATGTGATGACTTTGTAGAGGTCCTGCAGTGACCCAATAGTGCAGGCTTCCCAAAGCAACTATTATCCAGGTGTTGTTGGATTCCAGCTCCCATCTGCGCCAACCAGTAGGGCCAATGTCCAGGGATGAGGGGAGTTGTTGTCCGACAGGATCTCTGTGTAAGGGGGCAGGAGAGCGTTTGCATTAGTGGATTCCAACACACAACCGAAAGACAACAGTTGGGATCACTTCTGTGCTCCTTAAAATTGCCCGCAGCAAATGTTGTTGTTATATAACAACAACAACAACAACAACAACAAATGAATAATGAATTGCTTCCCACAAGGTATCCCAAAAGGATTTACAATAATGCATATCCAAATATGTGTCTTTCCTCGTTGACGTCATATTCACATTCTTTTGACATCCAGTATACCTGAAATGGATACTCAACAGTATGTTACCACAGACTTGCAAAATCAAAACTAAAATAAATATTTGACAGTACAAGGTCCTGACATGAAATGCTATACAGTATCTGACAGTTGTTAGATTGCGAGATTCCATATGCTATGCCTTCTGCAGTAAAAATCATTAGGATGTGCTAATGAGTGCAACATGTAGTACAGTTGTTGTTTTTTTTTAATGTAAGTCTGAGGACAGGCACTTCCTCATCACTGAGGTTTATACAGAGGCCTTTTTCACTTGAAAAGCATGATAAAAATGCTTTACATGGTAAACAAACAAACAAACAAACAAACAAACACATCATTACATTTCTATCGAATTTTACCTATAGCAAAATTTAAGGGAACAATGCAGCCACCTATGTTATAAAACATCTGGAGCATTTGGAGGGAGATCAACAGGTTTTGACCAAAGGACTTGAAACTCCTTAGGTGGATTTTGCAAATGCCAAAATTTTATGAAGAACATCTTTCATATGATTCTCATCCAGACAGACAGATAGATATATCCACACACCATTCAGATAATAACTATGCCTTGATCACGCATAGGGAAATAAGTAAGGAATTATTATTTTAGAAACTCAAGTCAATGATTCACCTAAGACAAGAAAAAGGTCAGAGAAATTACTCTGAACACACATCATGGAGCATTTAAAGCTCTTCAGTTTAGGAAGGCTAAGTGATCCTCAGCCTTTGAAAAGCTCGTTTTAATGGCTAATTGTCCCATTTACATTTTTGGCACACCTATTTATAGATCAGGAAAGAGCCAGTGCAAAAAATTGGCTTGGGCTTGCACATTAATTTTTTTTAATGGAAATGGAAATGTATTACCCCGGTGTGATGGGTTTTGATAAGACACAGATAACCTTTTGTTCTGGTTATCTGTGGACCTTTGATTCTATCTAGCGGGACAGTTCTAAAGACTTTCTGTCTCCAGGCACAGATAACAGTCATTGGAGTGAGCTCCTTAAGCTGCCCAGGGAATGCAACATCAATATGCCCAAGACATTTTTGTGCGTGAGGCCAAGGGACGATATGGCCTCCCTGCACCAGGCACCATTCCACATACAGAAACATTCAACGCTGTTGACGACAGCAGGGATCGCCAACCCCTTTGGACCAGTGGGTGCATTTGGAATTCTGAGGAAATGCTGTGAGCGCCAGTCACAAAATGGCTGCTTTGGGGGGCGTGGCCTAACACAAAATGGCTGCCGCATACAAAAGAACAGAGAAAGAGGATCACAAAATGGAGCTGGCATGCCCCTCCTCCCCATCAATAGGGAAAAAAAGGTATCTACACTAGCCATTCCCAGACTCTCTTCACAGAGAGAAGCTCCCCTCTTGTGCTGAACAGTGTGAGCCTCCGATGAAATGTGGGCATGCTTAAGCAGGCATAGTTCAATGCCAAAAAGACCGAGCCAGTGCAAACAAGGAACTGAGCAGGAAGAGCAGTCTGTCACACACTTTGGATTTTTGCATACTCAGATGTTTTGCAGTTGCCACAGGAAGTGCTGGTGGGCACACTGGGGTTGGCAGGCGCCACCTCGGTGACCCCCGTGACTCCACATCACCTGAAGAAAGCAGGCTAGTTTGGTGGGTGCAGGGCAGCCTAATAACTGAGCCAGCTTTGTGAGCTGTGAATGAGGAGGAAATGAAGTAGGAGAATAGACCATACCATTGAGAGGGGATACCATGCCCCGCAAGCCACAAAGCTCCCTCTAAGTAGCCAACCAGGAAGAAAAAATTCAGCCCAGCCCTTTGCCTGGTGTTCTGGCGTGCTAGCAGTGAGTCTTGAATTCAGAAGGCCATTGCAAAGGAAGAGCTCCTTAGAAATCTTGTAGTCCATTCCACCACCTCGTTCTCCAACATTTGTAGACCATGTCTCAGCCTCCATAAGAGCATAATAAGAGCCCTGCCGGAACAGACCAATGGCCCTTGTAGTCTAGCATTCTTGGCCAACCAGATTCTCCAGAAGGAAACCCACATACAAGACCCAAGCGCAAGAGCTCTCCCCTGCAGCAGTTTCCAGCAGCTGGTATTCAGAAGCATTACTACGTCTGACCGTTGAGGCAGAGCATAACCATTGTGGCTGCCAATAGCCTTATCCTCCATATAATAATAATAATAATAATAATAATAATAATAATAATTTATTATTTGTACCCCGCCCATCTGGCCGGGTCCCCCCAGCCACTCTGGGCGGCTTCCAACAAATATCAAAATACATTAAAATATCACAGATTAAAAACTTCCCTAACCAGGGCTGCCTTTTTCTAAATGTCAGGTAGTTGTTTATCGCTTTGACCTCTGATGGGAGGGCGTTCCACAGGGCGGGCGCCACTACCGAGAAGGCCCTCTGCCTGATACCCTGTAGCTTTGCTTCTCGCAGTGAGGGAACCGCCAGAAGGCCCTCGGCGCTGGACCTCAGTGTCCAGGCTGAACGATGGGGGTGGAGACGCTCCTTCAGGTATACAGGACCGAGGCCGTTTAGGGCTTTAAAGGTCAGCACCAACACTTTGAATTGTGCTCGGAAACGTACTGGGAAGTTGGATGGCCTTATCCGCCATCTTGACAGGACAGGACCTGAGATGCCCCCCTTCCTCAGATTGCCCCCCTCTTCTTAGCTTGGATACAAGGATTCAGCTCTGCAAACCTTGCTGCCTTCTGCTATCAAGCTGGCACTGATTGCATTGCCAGTGCATTAATCAGAACGGGTTGTATGTTTCTGATCAGCTCCTTGGCGAGAGCTCATTACAGCAAGCTACTACCCACAGTGAATTGATGAACCTTTGCTTGCTCCTTTGAGGAGGCCTCTCTGGCAGTAACAGGTTGCTTGTTTCTTTAAGACAGGGGGAGGTTAACTCAATTTCTTAGGTCTTTTTGTAGGTTGCGTATTGTTTTCTACTCTATGGTAGTAAGCCAAGTACACATGCAACAGGAAGCCCTTTTGTACTCCTTCCTGTCCAGAAGGATCCAGCAATCAGTCCGGGTGGGTGTATTCAGTCCAGGGCCTGAAGGTACTGTCCTTCAATGAGCAGCTGCGTTTACTTAGTTCACCACACAGGGGAGCTGCATACAGATCCAGCAGCTCCGGACACTCAGCCTTTAAATTTCAAACCAGAAAGAGCTTGGTTCAAATTGTGCCTTAGCAGTTATTAACTTACTAAGAAGATTTAAACAAGTTTCTTCACCCTCCCTTCCTCAGTGCCCTTGCTCAGCATCTAGAATACGGGAATAATAATACTTCCTGCCAGTGGTGTAGCATAGGTTATCAGTGCCCGGGGCAAGGCAAATATTTTGCCCCCTAAGCCATGGTTCCTGTCAGGGCCGTGTGGTGGCAGCAATGGTGGTGCGGAAGGGTATTCCCATCAGGGAGAGGGAAGCTGGGGAGGGGAAAGTGGCGACCACCATTTATTTTATGATTATTATTTATTTCAAGAATTTTTTTACAGCACTTGATGGTTTAAAAAAACCCTCAAGGACCTCTACTCTCTGTTGCTTCTCTTTGTTGCTTCCAGCAAGACAGTGCAAGCAACGCCCTTTGAAGAGCCCAAATAATTAATTATCATGTATGAGTGAATACAGAAGAAGAAGAAGAAGAGTTTGGATTTGATATCCCGCTTTATCACTACCCGAAGGAGTCTCAAAGCGGCTAACATTCTCCTTTCCCTTCCTCCCCCACAACAAACACTCTGTGAGGTGAGTGGGGCTGAGAGACTTCAGAGAAGTGTGACTAGCCCAAGGTCACCCAGCAGCTGCATGTGGAGGAGCGGAGACGTGAACCCGGTTCACCAGATTACGAGTCTACCGCTCTTAACCACTACACCACACTGGCTTTCAAGACTACCTTTAAAAAACAGCAACGATCCAAATGAATTCTCATCTGCAGGATCAATTTAGGAAACAAGAGCTTGCCTTAACGAAGATTCCAGCAACAGAACTTACCGGCTCTTCGGAATAATTATGATGACTCGAGCGCCTATGGAGCATATAAATTGGTGTTATGATGGATTAATTTCTGAAACCTGTCTGAGATTCCCCTCCTCTCCCCAACTTCCTCCCATAAATTATACTTCACTTCACAGTGGAATATATATATATATATATATATATATATATATATATATATATATATATATATATATATATGAATAAACAAGGCAAGTAATCCAATCTCATTGCAAGTATTATTCAGTCCCTGCACTGTTGCTCTGGGCAACCAGCTTGAGTGGGGATATTGTCTCTAACCTTAAAAACTGATTATAGGGTACTTCACTGCCTCATACTGTCTTAAAGAGGATTAGAAGGTAGGGTAAAGCTGGCTTAGGGACTATGTTAACAAAGCCTCAAAGGCATCTGCTGATTTCCTTGTTCAAGAAGTGATTAACTTATTTAGCAACTAGTGGGGGGAAAATATAATAATGTGAACATTCCAGGCACCAGGCAGCTGGTAATTAGGAGATGTAATTCTTGCTGGGGCTTGTCGAAACCGTGCTGGCAATTGTCTCCGTACTGGAGGAAAACGTCCCCTATTGTTTGGGGGAAGGAAATGGTGCATTTGTGCCAAAAGGCTTGGGGAAGTTTTCTCAAAAAGGAAAATAAAAAAATAAAGGAATAATTAACAAGAGGGGAATTAAATCCAGTACCACCCAGTGACAAACTGCAGTCCTCTACTTGTTTGTTCAGAAGTGAAGCTCCATTGAGCTTATAGACTTATTACCAGTATCAACAGATTTATAATAATAATAATAATAATAATAATAATAATAATAAATTTTATTTATACCCCACCCTTCCCAGCCGAAACCGGGCTCAGGGCAGCTAACACCAATAAAAATTACAATACAATATAAAAGAAAGAAAAACCATTAATTAAAATACAGGTTAAAATACAATTTAAAATTTAAAATTTAAATGCAGCTTCATTTATCGCCCAAAATCAAAACCATGAGGGGAGGAAAAAACATCAGACTGAGTCCAACCCGAAGGCCAGGCAGAACAGCTCTGCCTTGCAGGCCCTGCGGAAAGATGTCAAATCCCGCAGGGCCCTGGTCTCTTGTGATAGAGTGTTCCACCAAGTTGGGGCCAGTACTGAAAAGGCCCTGGCCCTAGTTGAGACAAGTCTAACAACCTTGTGGCTCGGGACCTCCAAAATGTTGTTATTTGTGGACCTTAAGGTCCTCTGCGGGGCATACCAGGAGAGGCGGTCCCATAGGTACGAGGTTCCTAGGTCGCATAGGGCTTTAAAGGTCAAAACCAGCACCTTAAACCTGACCCTGTACTCCACTGGCAAAGCACTGGATGAATGTGGTCCCGAGGCGAGGACCCCGTAAGGAGCCTCGCCGCGGCATTCTGCACCCGCTGGAGTTTCTGGGTCAGCTTCAAAGGCAGCCCCGCGTAGAGCGAGTTACAATAATCAAGCCTGGAGGTGACCGTCGCATGGATCACTGTGGCCAGATCAGGGTGAGAAAGGTAAGGGACCAACTGCTTAATACGTCGAAGATGGAAAAATGCCACCCATTTACCCATGCACACATGCACAAGTGTTGCATGGGTTGTAGCTCATTGCATACAGAAGGTCCCAGGTTCAATATCAGGTGGGTCTGGGAGAATCCTGTGTCTGAAATCATGGAGAGCCGCTTCCAGTCAGTGAAGACCAGTGTTTCCGAAACTTGTGTCTCCAGCTGTTTTTGGACTATAATTCCCATCATCCCTGACCACTGGGATAATGGGAGTTGTAGTCCAAAAACAGCTGGAGACCCAAGTTTGAAGAACACTGGTGTAGACAATACAAAACTAGATGGCCTAATTGTCTTATTCAGTTTAAGGCAGCTTTCTGTAGTAACCAAATCAAATTGTTAAGGGTCAGCATGGCACAGAACATGCTGGCAGCCCACACATCAGCAGGGGGTCCACCTAACACCACAATGATACAATGGCCTTGACACAGCTTCTGGTGATAAAACAAGAACACATGGCTGTGGAAAATAATCTCCCTGGAGAAGGATCATAGAATCATAGAATCATAGAGTTGGAAGAGACCACAAGGGCCATCCAGTCCAACCCCCTGCCAAGCAGGAAACACCATCAAAGCATTCCTGACAGGTAGCTGCCAAGCCTCTGCTTAAAGACCTCCAAAGAAGGAGACTCCACCACACTCCTTGGCAGCAAATTCCACTGTCAAACAGCTCTTACTGTCAGGAAGTTCTTTCTAATGTTTAGGTGGAATCTTCTTTCTTGTAGTTTGAATCCATTGCTCCGTGTCCGCTTCCCTGGAGCAGCAGAAAACAACCTTTCTCCCTCCTGTATATGACATCCTTTTATATATTTGAACATGGCTATCATATCACCCCCTCAACCTTCTCTTCTCCAGGCTAAACATACCCAGCTCCCTAAGCCGTTCCTCATAAGGCATCGTTTCCAGGCCTTTGACCATTTTGGTTGCCCTCCTCTGGAGACGTTCCAGCAATCTCTGGATCTCCAGAGATAGACTTAATGCAAGGATGGGAAACCTGTAGCCCTCTAGATATCGTCAGATATTAACTGCCCAGTTGCAGCCAGGATGGTCCATGGTCAGGGGTGGTGAGTGTTGGAGAAGACACTGGGAGACAGGTTCTCTATCTCTGTCTTCTGGGAAATACCCGTAGTTTGCAAACCCAGGTCCTAAGCCATAAATGGCTTCAGGAATTAGCATCAGCTGAATTATACTAGGAAATGGACTGGCAACCAGCAAATGGGAATGGACCAGCATGATGTATTCCTTAGAGCTGGACTGCCAACATGGTGTCTGTTGCAGATATGGTAGCCTCAAGGTCTTTCCCTGACACTGAGCCTCACCTCCCAAGTCAATGGCCTCTTGGTCATGAGGTGATGGTGGTGGTTGCTGTTCTCTCCCTTGAAAGGAACATAGAGCTGAAGAAGGAAGTTGGAAGAGTGACGCTCTTCCCCACTTCCTCTTTCAAGAAAGAAAGCTTGGTTTTTTTTTACTGCTCTGGAAGGTAGGACTCGAACCAGTGACTTCGTTACAAGAAACATCAGGAAAAACTTTCTGACAGTAAGAGTTTATTGACAGTGGAAGAGTTTCCCTTGGGAGGTTGGGGACTCTCCTTCCTTGGAGGTTTTTAAGCAGAGGTTGAATAATAAACAAACAAACAAACAAACAAACAAACAAACAAACAATGCTTTAGCTGAGATTTAGCTGAGATTGGACTAGATGACCCTTGGGTCACTTCCAACTCTATGATTCTATGAACTCTAATTCTACTAGGGCTGTGTGTGTGTGTGTGTGTGTGTGTGTGTGTGTGCATTCTGCCTTGGGATGGGTGGGTGTATTGATCTGAGGGAGGGGGAGAGAAGTGACCAGAGGCCTAAAATGGTTGGTGACCCCTGCTATAGGGCCTTTATACTCAATGCGTGCCAGATACTGTTGCCATGGGCAATTGATGGCCATGCTGGATGAGAGGAGAACACATCTTTACCCCATGAAATGTGCAACAGCCCAGCAGAACCCGCTTACATGTGGATGAGCATATGGGAAGCAGCTGTTAACCTTCAACTCACTAAAGGCCAAAGACAATTAAAGAATGAGACACCACCGGGGTTAAATCAGTGCCTCGTTTGACAGAGAAGCTGTTAGCCATTAACCTTTCCTCCGGCAAGTGGAATGAAGAGTCTGAACATAAACACATCAAGGGAGGAAACAAATTGGTTCCTTCGATGCCTATTAATGGGGGTGCCCTTAAGGTCCAGGTTTATGCTTTTGGGGTGGGAGGGGAACAGTGGTTGCACACATGTTCGTTGAACTGAGGTGCAGCTCTGAGATTCCTGTGGGTCGAGATCTGCAGGAGGCAACCAGTTCTCAAAACAACCTGCAGGGGAAAGGTACAATCCATCACGATGCTCCCCTGAGGATTTCCCATTGCAATGACTCCAGCTCCCCACCTTGTATTGCAAGTGAGTGTTGGGATGGAGGCATGTATGACCACTGAAGACAGGAGATGACACTTCATGGAAGGCTGGATTTGCCTTGTACCACTGGAGGTTGGTCTATTAGGGCAAATGGGGCGCTTATCCACCAAGCTCAGCCTGCCCTCAGCCAGCCCTCACCTGCCTACAATCCTTTCAGAGGGTGGCCCTGCCTGTCAGATTCCTCCTCCTCAGTCTCCGTGTTGCCCTTGTTGAACTCAGCAGAGATGAGGATGGTGGGGAGGGGAGCAGAATTGGAATTCCTTGGCTCTCCATCTCATTGGTTCTGGCTCCACCTACGGTTGTCTCCTTGCCTTCCCCAGTGCAATCCCATTGCTCCGCCTTGGGATCCAAGGTGACAGTTCATTGCTTGATTATTCCAGAGTTCTAATGGGCAGAATGCAAAGCTCTTCATATTTCCCCCCAAATTATTTGAGTTTAATGTTTAATTGGATGATGGTTATGTATGTCCAGCGCCGAGGTTCAGCTCCGAGGGCCTTCTGGCGGTTCCCTCGCTGTGAGAAGCCAAGTTACAGGGAACCAGGCAGAGGGCCTTCTTGGTAGTGGCACCCGCCCTGTGGAACGCCCTCCCACCAGATGTCAAACAGAAAAACAACTACCAAACTTTTAGAAGACATCTGAAGGCAGCCCTGTTTAGGGAAGCTTTTAATGTTTGTATTTTAATATTTTGTTGGAAGCCGCCCAGAGTGGCTGGGGAAAACCAGTCAGATGGGCGGGGTAGCAATAATAAATTATTATTATATTTATTATATTATATGTGTTTGGGGTGCAGGAGGAGGCAGGGAGTTCCCTTTTCTTTCTACCACCCTATCTATCCATTTCATTGCTCTCTCTTCAAAAAGCCATTGCCTTCCCATGAGAGAAACCATTTTTGGTCTGGAGATCAACAGATGCCCAGTGGACACCAGCCACTAGTACCTCCCACAAAATCCTCAACTGAAGACATGTGTTAACCTATTGTAGCTCAACTCTTCCAATCCAAGTTCTACTTGGAAATCAGTTGAAATCAAGGGACTTAAGTTAATCATGGGCACTGCTTTCAATTAGGTTGCTTCGCAAAGGACTCAGTTGGATACAACCCCATCAAGATTAGCCTTTGAGCTGGCATGCAATCCACTTTGAGCAATATCAGCACACACATATTAAAGCCAGCTGAAAGCAACAGAGCTTGACATCCAAAATGTATGTTTATTATATTAATATCCTACCTTTCTTCAACAGAACTCAAAATGATACACGTGGAGTTCCCAGGTGGTCTCCAATCTAGACCTAAACTAGAACCAGACCTGCTTGGCTTTAGCAAAGTTGCTGTACTTTATGTCCTTCGACCACATCCTGGCCTGAATAACCATAATTAAGAAAACTGGTAGTAAACATAAGTTAAAATACTAAACAAATCCTTATGAGTTGACATTAAAGCCTCAAGAGAATCACTAGGAAACCTGTGTAAATGTGACCTGGGGATGGAATTCTGCCACTGGGGAGCCACTACTGAAATGATCCTGTCTTGGGTGGCCTGTTTGCCTGCCTTCCAGGTGGAATTACATGGGGCAAGACCTCAGATGATGCCCTCAGCAGACATGTGATGAAACTGTCCTTTAGAGACTACTTTCTCCATTATACTTCTGGCTTCCCCGTTTACCCTTGATAAACATGTGCTAATTTATCTTATTTTAACTCTCAGCTTGAGCTTGGCAATGCAAGTCCATTTTCATACTGAGTGGGCCAAGACTCACTCCCTTGGCTCAGATTCCAGTTAGCATGCTGCCCAAACTCTAGATAGGCCTGCCATCTTATTTCCACCTGCCCTGTAAAGCAGGGATGGGGAACATGCAGCCCTCCAGATGATGTTGGCCTCCATCTCTCATCAGTATCAGCCAACATGGCACGTGGGCTGGGATGATGACTGCGAAAGTCCAACAGCACCTGGTGGGCCACAGGTTCCTCCATCCTTGCTGCAAAATGCCATTCCATCTTGTCACAAATAGAACCAGGTTGCCAAAAATTCACCACTGGTGACTGGTGCTTATTGGGACCAGGGAAGCAGAAATCAGGGAGGACTACAGTAGGTGGAGCCGAATTACAGGCAGAGCCAGTGTGGTGTAGTGGTTAAGAGCAGTGGACTCGTAATCTGGTGAACCGGGTTCGCATCTCCGCTCCTCCCCATGCAGCTGCTGGGTGACCTTGGGCTAGTCACACTTCTCTGAAGTCTCTGAGCCCCACTCACCTCACAGAGTGTTTGTTGTGGGGGAGGAAGGGAAAGGAGAATGTTAGCCGCTTTGAGACTACTTCGGGTAGTGATAAAGCGGGATATGAAATCCAAACTCTTCTTCTTCTTCTCTTCAACTAATTCTAATTTTGTCACCATTCTCCTCCCTGCCAAGGGCAACACTGACAAAGAGGAAGCTGATGGGCAACGCTACCCCCTGGGTTTGTTGTTAGTAATAAAGCAGGCAGGTGGGGCAGTGCCCTATTTGTACTAATGTACCTCCACCCAGGTGGCGCTGTGGGTTAAACCATAGGGCTTGCTGATCAGAAGGTTGGCGATTCGAATCCCTGCGATGGGGTGAGCTCCCATTGCTCGGTCCCAGCTCCTGCCCACCTAGCAGTTCGAAAGCACGTCAAAGTGCAAGTAGAAAAATAGGTACCGCTCCAGTGGGAAGGGAAACGACGTTTCCGTGCGCTGCTCTGGTTCACCAGAAATAGGGACACGACTGGACCTAATGGTCAGGGGTTCCTTTACCTTTACCTTTACCTCCACCCCTGAAATTCACCCCACCCCTCAGCTCCTGCCTTAGACCCCCCCTTTTTTGTTTTCAAAAACTGCTGTCACAACCTGGCCAAATCGCAGCTCACGGTCTGTTTGTTTTGGATGATGCTCAAACTCCCTTGGCAGTTCCATCTGCAGTGAGGCGTAGGCTGCAGGGAGGGAGGTTTTGAGTTTCAAAGGTGGAAGGGAAAGGACACCCGGGAGGAGGAATGAATGAAATGATTTAAAGCATCATTCTCCCTGCAGGTGCAGAAAAGAACACGATGCTTTTCAAGCTCAGCACGAAGCAAGCATATGTTTCCCCACCCCCCTGGCCAGGTGGCTGGCATGTTGCACAGTCAAACTGTCACCCCTACACATGTGGGTTAGGATCCCTTGTTATCTTTCCAGCTGTGAGTTAAATAGCTCCCATCCCTTGCCTGCTTTCCACCAGATTCCTTTGTGGAGGCCAAGAGGGGAAGGGAGAGGAGATTATCTATTCATTAAACGATTCTCCTTTTGGTGAACTGATCCCAAAGTATTATTCCAGGACATCTATAGCGCAACACATCCAGGCGGCTGCCTTTTTAAGCTCCGACAGGAAACGTCAGCACCCAGGACAAGAGAAGAGTGATTTAGTTCATATTTAAAGGCAAACCTACCTACATTTGAATTTTCAAAAACAATATGCAGGCTGAAACACAGCCGTCCTTCAAAATGCACACTTCTCTGAATTTCGCAATGTGGTTCTCCAGCCAAGTAATGTGGATAGAAATGTGTACACTGAGGTAAAGCGTTCTTAGAAATGCATATGTTTGTGAAAATAACATGCTATAATGCATTGTATTAAGGAAAATAGCTCTGCAACCATGTGCATATGGTTAGCATATAGAGCTTATATGCAGCAGTATCAGCAAGAGCCAGTTCTGAGCAGAGAGCAGAGTCCGAGCCGCAAATGTCCTCTCCCTAGCAAGAAATTTAGTAAAAAGTAGCTGAAAGGTATCCAGACTGAGACTTGGTACAGACGACAGCTTATGTTTATTAAAGGAAGTACAGTGGTACCTCTGGTTATGTACTTAATTCCGTTCTTAACCTGAAAACGTTCTTAACCTGAAGCACCACTTTAGCTAATGGGGCCTCCCGCTGCTGCTGCCCGATTTCTGTTCTCATCCTGAAGCAAAGTTCTTAACCTGAGGTAATATTTCTGGGTTAGCAGAGTCTGTAACCTGAAGCGTATGTAACCTGAAGCGTATGTAACCCGAGGTACCACTGTACATTCTTGATAGGAAAGAGTTCTATAGTCCTATAGTTGGAGGAGCATCCAAGAGGACCTCTCACTTCAAGGTCCAGAGAACTCTGCAGCCTTGTGCCAAGAGGGAGTTGTACAAATTCAATTGGAAGGTCCATAGCTCAGTGGGAGAGATCACATGCTTTGAATGTAGAAGGTCCCAGGTTCATGCCCTGATAACTCCAGGCAGGGTTGGCCAAGAGTCCTACCAGGGCAAAACTGAGACGAAGGAGGAAGATGACAGGCACCCTCTGGAATGGCTATAATCAAGAAGTCAGAGAAGTGGGGTCTGGCTGAAGACAGACTGAGCGTCGTGCGTCCCCAATGAGTGATCCTTTACTGGGAGCAATAATTAGTTTTGTGAACCCATCAGGTTTTCCCGCCAGGAACTTATTAGAGCTCGGCACTCGCGGCAGCAAGAGGTAAGTAGACCAGACACCTCAAAATAAACGTGCAAACAAATAAATAACCACAGACCTTTCCAGCATGGCTCCCTCTGCCAGTCTTGCATAAATTTTGTCTAAATGCAACCTTGCTCCTTGTCCAGGGAGTGGATGTGCCATCAGCAATCTGTCAGAGTCAATAATGTTCACCTTGTCAGACCACAAGCCTTGCCTCAAGATCTAACATTTCTCTGTGAATTATCAGCTAATGTGCTGACAAATTGTTTGCAATATTCCCTTTTCACATATTCCCCTCACTTTTTTCTGAATACAACAACTGCGGCCTGAGTTTTGTTAGCCCCCAAATGGAAAATGAGCGAGGTCCCAACTAAAGAGGACTGTCAACTTAAGTTGACAGAATATGCAGAACTTGCAGATTTAACACATAGAATAAGAGAGCAAGACGAACCTAAATTTAAAGAAGAGTGGAAAACATTTATTGAATATATGGAAAATAACTGTATACAGATGAAAACGCTAGCAGCACTAAGATAAATTCAACAGAGTAAAGAATTTTTGATGGATGTAAACCTGATTTGAATGGTTTAGTAAAATATGCAGGAATGTAGAACATGTAAAATGAACCATGGAAAGAGACGACGGAAAGTCACTGGATATTTTAAAGTTTGTAAAGTGTTTATTTTGAAATGTAAAATTGAAAACTTAATAAAAAATATTTTAAAAAGAGATCAAGATAGGGATCCAGTGGGATTATACAGACATGGAGTCCAAGCTGGGTAGGGTTGCTAACCAACCAGAACATCATTCTCCTGACAGACAGCCAACAGAAAGATGCAAGCTGAGGGAGGGAGAGACTGCATTTAATTTTTTGCCATTATTTCCTTATCTGCCCTGCGTTTTTGGAAAGTTGTTAGTCTATTTTGCTCTGAATCTGGGCAATTTGTGGGATAGTATCACCAAGTTTTGCATGGTGGTTTCTGAGATCAAGAAGCAGGTTTTCGTCTACCTTTGGATGTAGCTGAACACCATTTTGAATCGAGATGGCAGAATTAACCTTTCAAAACAGCCCTGGATTTTTAGAATTTTATTTTGGTTTCTTAGAATTCCCAAGCAATGCTGGGTTCGAGACTGCTAGCCTTCTAAAAGGGAGATGCCATTTTAAGAGGCAAAAATTGACAAAGCAGTGGAGGTGACTCTTCATTTTGTACAGTAGGCTACCTGCCCAGGTCACTGTGAGAACAGGATGCTGGACTAGATGGGCCTTTGGCCTGATCCAGAAAGGATCTTACTGTGCTCCAGTTATGCAAAAGTTAGGGGTTTATACATTTCCCCTCCTAACTCTTCATCTGGGCAAGCAAGAAGCAGTTTCAAACTTCAAGGACAAATTCCGGCAAGGTAAAATATGCCAGGAGGCATACTATCCAACACCCTGCAGAGGAAAATTGGGACATGCGTCATTAGGGGCTGTGCTCTCATGGGAGCCAGGTGACTCATGTGCAAGCACGTCCCCCCCCCCTAAAAAATGTGTGCCTTTCAGGGCCATGCTCTCATGGGAGGCATAGAACACAACCCGCCCCCAAACAGGCAGCTTTCAGAGCCACACTCTTGGGAGTTAAAACAGGACATCCTTGCAAGGACGAAAGCCTTCTGGGAAATGATATATAATGAAATCAAGAAAGTGTTGAAAAACACATTTGTTAAGAAACCAGAGGCATTCCTACTTGGCATGACCAACCAAGAATTACCTAAAGAAGATCACACTTTTTTTTATGTATGCCACAACAGCAGCTGGAATTTTGATTGCTAAATATTGGAAAACGAAAGACTTACCAAACTTAGAAGAATGGCAGATGAAGATGATGGAATATATGGAACTTGCCGAGCTGACTGCGAGACTCCGAGACCAGAGGGAAGAAGCGGTAGAACAAGAATGGAAAAAGTTTAAGATGTATATTAAAAAGCATTGCAAAATTAATTAGCTAGATAATTCTGAGGTAGGAAAGTAGTTTACAGTATATAATTAAGGTATAAGTAAGAATGTAAAGGATAAGATTAAGATAAGTAAAGAAATTGGATAAGTTAAGTAAATAGTATAAGACATAAATAAGATAAGAAATTGCTAAATGGGTAATAATTATGAACCGTGACAGGAGAGACGGGGGAAGTCTAACTAACAAGATAAGAAAAGAAGAAAAGGGGGAAAATAGAATTAGTGTAGGTATTGTTTTTTGTATTAGTATAGGATTGTATTTGTATGTGTATTTTGTATGTGTATTGGAATGTATTGTTTATATTGTGTTCTTTGTCTTTGTTTTGTTTGTGTGGTATTAATGAGACAATGTTGAAGAAAAGTACTATATATGTTTTAAAACCCAATAAAAAATAATTTTTAAAAAAATAAATAATAAAACAGGACATCCTTGGATCCAATCAGAAACTGGGGTGACTTCTTTAATTCTGGGGTGTCCAGTTGACTGGTATGAGGAGGGTGCTGAGCATAATAATAATAATAATAATAATAATAATATAATAATAATAAATTATACCCTACCCATCTGGCTGGGTTTCCCCAGCCACTCTGGGCAGCCCCCAACAGAATGTTAATAATAGTAATAATGAAGCGATCAAACATTAAACAGGACTACTGGAGGAATTTGGGGGGGGCGCAGATAGGTATAGCCTAGTAATAGTCTGTAAACTGCCCTGTGATATTCACATGAAGATTGGTCTATAAATTTAGACATGCAAACAAGCAAATGAATAAATACTTAGTCCTGCGGGACAGATAGGCTTGGAGGATCACCTTCAGCCAAAGGGTATGAGTTCAGCAGTAATCCAGGCACAGAATCAGACTGCAGAGCTTTGAGAAACAGAGGAAGATCAAGTTCAGAGCTCTGAGCTGACTGCTGGAGAGCAGGAGACCACCCAGGCCACCAGAGCCTGCAGGACCAGAGTCCAGTCCCTTATGGGTGCCTCCCACTGTATGTCACTAGTCCAGTGGCACAGTGAGTGTACTAGGAGAGATGCCAGGGCCGTGAAGTTCTCTGCAAGGAGGTGGAGCCTGGAGGAGGTGGTCTGGAGAGAGTGGCTTCAATGGCCTCAGACTGCTCCCAACCTTTGCTGGGGTAAGTTGCTCATTTGGAGTTATCTATCAACTAGCAACTTCCGCCTTGCTGTTGTTTCTGTGGGATCCAGCATCAGGCCCAAGCACAGCATCCCTGGACTAGAACCCCTTCACCAAAACCCTTTCCGATATTACATTCCTATGGAATCCAGTTGCCGCTGCTCCATTTGCTTGTGAAAGGTTTGCCCCTGGAGAAGTCAGTAAACAGCTTTCCAGACTTCGCTGCTAATTATTTTCTTAATCAAAGCTTTTTCTCCACTTCACTTTATTAAGGAGGGATATTAAGCCCAAGTCTGTCAGCGTTGCCCAAAAACATCTGCTTGAGGAAAATGAAATGCCAAAACAAGATGGAATCCTCATGTGGCCAATTTCCACCCAGCTGTGATTTACTGTATTACAACTACTATTGCGGAATACCCAATTCTTTTGTGAATGAATTTAGGTATGGAGGGTCTCTTCTAGACTCCTGAATACCAGCTCCCACAAGAAAGTAACACGCAAGCGTTGTCTTGTGATGGGAGAAAGCCAGCAGCAAACCACACTGAGCAAGTTGGAGTTAACTCTTTAATAGCATATACAGGATCTGCACAGGAGTGTCAGACCTAATGAGCACAAAAACTCATCTCTGGCATGTCTTGCACCCATGAAGTAGTTGCGGAGATGGGAGATCCCCACCTCCCTACACCTGTCTAAGTTCCTTCCTTTTCAGGGTTTTCCCCAAGCAATCTGAGACGGCGTCTGCATGAAATAAACTTCTCCACCCTTTTCATGCCTCTCTTGGTTCAGGGAGACCTGGGGGGAGCAGAGCTTGTCACAGCAGGAGGGGGAGAAACCCAAGACTCTTCACCAGCTGGACTCCTCTCAGCCTCCCTCCTATCCTGCTTCAGCTTCTGCCTCTGAGTCTGGACTTCTCTCTGCCACAGACTCCCCCTGCTCACTAAGCCCTGTTACGTCTTCAGCTCCCAACACACCTTCTTCCCAGTCTTCTCCCTGTGACCACTCATCGTCGTCCCACCACCAGTCCCCTGTTTTTGAGCCTTCTTCCCTTGGAGTTCCGCCACCGGTTCCTCCCACCTTTCCTCTGTGTCCAGACATTCCATGACATCGTGTATAAGCAGCCAGCTTATATTAGGTGTGTGTTGTGGTCTTGTGTGTGGCTTTTTGGGAGGTGGCAGTAAAGGCTCCTTGAATATGGCCTTGATCCAAAACGAGTAGCATGTTTCAGAAACTCTCTCTAGTCCTCCTTTTCTTTTTCTTTTAATACACAATCTTCTTCTTCTTGAAAAAAAAAATGTTTCCAAGAGCCTTGGCTGTTGTTTATACATTTAGATGCTGTGATTAAATTACATCCATAATGCATAGTGTTTGCATTGTAATACATTATTAATAATAATAACACTGTCTTGTAAGGTCCATTCTGAAGAGGCATGCTTCTCTGGGATGGTTCATTGGTCTATTCACACACAATTTTCATACATCTCTAAAGATTACCATTTTAACAGCTTTCTGTACGGATACTGCCAGGCAGTTACATTTGACAGTGCATAAATCTAATTCCCTGTGCACTCAATTTTCTTCTGGCAGCGAAATCAATTTGAATCTGTCTGGATTTTATTCTAAAGTCTATTAATGCCTGCTGCCTGCCTCTCCCCCCCCCCCCTTTCAACAATCTGACTTTTTTCATGAATTTAATTCAGCAGTTTGAAAAAGACAGTCGACCGATACAACCTGTCTTTTATCTCGTTACAACAAAACCTAATTAGGCATGAAAAGGACATAAAGAGTTTACAATTAGCCCTTTGGCGATAAAGGTTAGCCGTCGTGAAATTCTGCACTAAAGTTGCAAAACCTTTGGTTCTTTTTCAGTCATCGCGGTCTTTCGACAAGGTCAGTTTTATCGTTCTTGGCAAACACACTTAACCTATTTGCCGCGTCGATACACCCATGGCTGATTTTGCTTCTCAGTGTGTGATTCTGATGCCTATAGCTGTGGTTGTTAACAGGATCTTTGGAAGTAACAAGCGGATGGTAGAAGACTAAGCCATGCAATGACATTTCTTTCTGTTTTACAAAGTATGTCATTGAGGATTAGCTTGTTCAGTCAGCCTGCTATCAAAATTATACGTGTTTGGTAGGAAAGTGACATGGGCTTAGGATTGGAGTCAATGGGACTTAACCGCTCAACTGTGTTGCAAGTAGAGCTTCCTCCCCACTCCTTTTCTTTTCCAGGAGGATCTTTGTGTCAAGAGATTGGAGAATGGGAGTTGGGGGTTAACAGTACAAATCTAGCAATGCTTACTTTGAAGTAAATCCCAATAGGGATTACTCCTGGGTTATGATAGCATGTGGAGTTCATATGCATCAGCAGAAGTTTGAGCTTAGCTACAAATTCCTCATTTACCTTTAAAGCAAGCACACTGAGACGCTGAGTATGAAAATAAGAAAGACAAGATAATTATAGGAAACAGATGTTTGATAGAAAAGAACTTCTTGCCCTGCCAAAGAGCAAAGACCACAAGGCAGGCTAGTGTCCAGGTAGGTGCTGTTGCTCAAGCAAAGTTGCAGTGAGACATGAAGCCCTTCTATTCTTCTTTGTGCCCAGGAAGAGCCAATGGCCAGCCTGGGTAGATTCAACCCGACAGATGCTTCCCTGATAATCTGCAATCACCCTGCTTGCCACATAGGGCAGTGGTCAACAGTTCCAGGCAGTGGTCAACAACTTCTAGCACTTTATGGAGAAGCTGCAGAGATACAGCTCCTCACATGAGGCAATAGTTAGTGGTTCCTGGTGCTCCAGTTTCTGGGGGGTCCCTTGCTGCTTAAGCCATTTCCGCCTTAGAAGGAAATGGGGTTGCGGGAGACACGACCCCTTCACGTGCTCAGGGGATGCCTGTCCATCCCCAGAGCCATTGGGGGAATTCCGGCCACGTCACACCCCTGAGCGACCAATCAGGTTGCTCCAGGGGCGGGGCCCGCTGCTTTTAAGCGGGCGCGCTGCCGGAGCTCTCCCTCTTGTTCCTGCTCACCGCCCAGCTGATTCTTCTTTCCCACCCACCCACCCTTTAGGCAGGTTGCTCTTGACTTTGCTATGGACTACGGTTGGTCGCCATTAAGGGGCCTGGTAGGAATTTTCCCATTTGGCAAATTGGCTATGGCCTGGTGGTTTTTGCCTACCTTGTAGCAACTCATCACAACTTTGGGTTTGGTGGTTAGGCATTGGATTATCTCTGTAGGGGTGAAGGAAGGGGGGAGGAAGTGCCATCACCTCCCCCAAATACTGAAGGGTATTTTGTTAAAGGAATACGGGGGGCATGGCCACGTCCGAAGCCTATCAAGGTTAGGGCCAAAGGCACACCCCATACTGGTGGTCACAGGGTGAGTTCCTAGTTGACGTGCATCAGCAGGGCTCACCTTGGGTGGCTATCCCTTCCCGGACTTCCAGGACAATGGGCTGGAGTCGGATATAGTCTGTTAGTTCCAATGCCTAAGCCAATACCGCTCATCATCCATAACCAATAAAGTTGTGGCCTATCTATGCCCATTAACCTTATATTTTGTGTCCTGTGTCTTCATTACCACGGTGGGGGGAGGGACATCGCCACGCAATAAAGATGCTCCAACCAGTGTAATGTAGTGGTTAGAAAGGCAGACTAAGCCTGAGAGAACAGGGTTCAAATCACCACCCAGTGATGGAATGCACTGAGTAGACTTGGGTCAATCACAGTCTCACAGCCTAACCTACTTCACAGGGTTGTTCTGGGGATACAATGAAGAGGGGAAGAACCATGCATACCAGCTTGAGCTCCTTAGTTTAAAAATATGGGATATAAATGCAATGAACAAATAAACAAACTATTGCATGCATTTGGAGTGAAAAAGCCCACCAGAAATCTCTCTCTTCAACTGCCTCAGGGTCTAGTCTCTAGAACTCTTGAGCTCTTGATTGCTTTTATAGAGCTCTAGAGCCACGTACCACAGCTTGAGCTTTTCGGAGCAATGGTGGGTTATGAAAGATGGGTTGACAAACAGTCTGATCAGGTAGGTATAAGACAGTTTCCTATGCACCATATTCAAAGTATTCTGTCTTTGTTAGGGACTGGTTGGACACAGAGGAATGGTGGGATGAACCAGCTGGGGAACCCTCAAGGGAAGAAGGCTCAGAGTCTGGTGATTGGTGGTGGGACGACAATGAGTAGTCAGAGGGAAAAGAGGGAGAAGACCGGGGGGGGGGGGAGGTTTCACAAGCTGAAAAAGTAACAGGGCTTAATGAGCTGGGAGAGTCGGTGACAGAGAGAAGCCCAGAAGCAAAGGTAGTCACTGAAGCAGGAGAGGAGGGAGGCCAAGAGGCAGAGAAGAGGCACAGGTGTCTCATACTCCTGCTGTGGCAAGCTCCCCTCCCACTTGTTTCCCAGAACCAGAAGACGCATGAAGTTGGAAGAGCAAAGGTAGGCATGCTGGCACGGTCTCAGATTGCTTGGGAAAAGCCCTGGAGAGGAGAGGACTTAGGCAGCTGGGGGAAGGTGGGGACCTTCTGTCCCCACAACTGCTTCATAGGGGCAAGACATACCGAAGAAGAGTTGCTGTGTTCATTGGGCATGACACTCCTGTGCAGATCCTGTTTTTGCCAATAAAGAGTTAACTTCACTAACTTTGTGTGATTGACTGCTGGCTCGCTCCTGACAGTCTGCTCATGCAAGGACTCTTGCACTGGCAGACACATATGTTTTATTGTTGTGCAACAGAGGAATCCAATGCTACACTTGTGCCCACAGAAGCTCATTGTGTAACACAATTGCATGATATATTGTGTGACAAAGTTACCAGCCATCTGCTGGGTGCATTTTATTGCACTGCAACATTTGTTTGGCAGAAAACATCTCACCGGTGAAACAAGTGTAACCCTTTGTCCCTATTCCCCTCCCCTTTTAAAAAAAATATTGTGATCTTGTTGATATGAACCCTAAGAGCTGTGTTTTCCGTAACAAACTGCAGTAAGTCTTTTAGAAATGTATGGCTGTAAAGTGGGACACTGCCATTTGGTGTTCAGTGCTAAGCTGGTAGGCAGGGGGCCTTTTCAAAGCAATTTCTCATGGCTTTCTTTGAACAACATATATGTCTGTGTGTGCTTGTCTTTGCTTACCGTTCACATTTATTGTCTAAGTTACCATTACCCACTTCAAACCTCCAGGATGGGTTGGGCTACAGATTTTAAATAACACCGACCTTTTGTAGTGTGTGGGAAGCAGCTGGCAGGGAGCATCTTTTCTTTGCCACACTGTGGGCGGCGGATCTATCATTCATAAACATGCCCTTGTGGTTCAACAAAAACTTCCTGCCGTTTGATGGACATTTAATGTCAACATGATCAAAATATTGATTGAAGAAGGTTGCTGTGCTTCCTTTTGCATCTCTTCAGATCCATCTAATCTGGGCTCTGTCTCTCTCCCCGCAGACACTGCCGATACATTGCCTGCCAGACAAGAAAATGATAGATTATCTATCCGGGCAACAGACCCGGCCCCGGTCAAGATTAGTGCTTCAATTAGCTGCTGATGGCATTCCATTAGAATATCGCTTTTTGAAGAGCAGTAAACAAGAATGTTGTGCTTTGATTTTTCAGATTCAATTACTTCCATCAGGGGCTATAAATGAGCTCATTAGTCTTAGTGGCTCGCTTGCCCAGAGAGACAATAGAACATCATTGTGATTGTTCTTGTGGCGCATACAAACATTATTACCCCCATCAACCTCCCTCCCTCTGTCATGCAGCCAACAGCATCAAGCTCAGAGAGAGCTTTAGGAGTATGTTTCCATTCATGGAAGATCTCAGTATGATGTATGTGCTGAGAGATTACCTTCCTGACCTGGGTTAGACATGTACAGCACTGTTTCCATGCTGCTGCAGTTCGTCCTCTGCCAAAAACCACATTATTTACCTCATTGCCCACTGTGATGAAATTATGCAACCTATATAATTATGCAAATTATGTTGTCATTATGTTCTGGCCCACTAATTTCAATGCAATGGAAAAGTAATGTGAGTGAGGGGGAAATGTAATCAATTACATTTCATTTGCAGATTGAAAGCAACAATGGCAAATGCTGATCACATTCACTGGATTGATTCTGTTCTAGATACGAAATGAGTAAGTGAAGGCTGGCAATTTCCATTCGAATTTTCTGGCATCCCTATTTACAGCAATATAATCATACAATTAAAAATACGAAGTAAACCATGTTTTGTTTTGTTTTGTTAATTTTGTAAACTTTATATACTGCTTGGTTGGAAAAAAAATCAGCAATAAATTAAAAACAGATTAAAACACATCAACATTCTACCTCTCTGGGTAGACTAACCGGGGCGGCGAACGGAGGCTTCCCCCCCCCTGGGGGTGGGGCGTCGTGACGTCCCGATGCACTGTCCTGATGGAGTGTGCATGTGCAAAATGCCGCGCGTGCGCACTCCGTCGCCGGGCTGCCGCTGCTCCTGCAGCGCCCTTGCGAGCCGCTGTGCCAACAGCGGCAGCAGCGGGGCAGCCCCATGGGCTGCCGCATGCAATCGGCGGCTCGTAGGGCTGCCCCGCTGCTGCCGCTTTTGGAGCGGTGGCTCGCAAGGGTGCCGCGGGAGCTGCGGCGGCCCGGCCAAGAGCTGCCGATCACGCGCCGCAGAGCCGGCAGGTGGGCCCCGGGTGGGGCAGGGCCAGCCAAAATGTCACCCCCTCCCCTGGAACCCGGGGCGTACCGCCACCGCCCTCCCTTGCGACGCCACTGGCTTTCAGAGTGGATTCGGCACACTCATGGAAGATAAGGTTATTCTTATGAATAAGCCCTTGTGA
Source organism: Darevskia nairensis (assembly GCA_034642065.1). Taxonomy (NCBI): domain Eukaryota; kingdom Metazoa; phylum Chordata; class Lepidosauria; order Squamata; family Lacertidae; genus Darevskia; species Darevskia nairensis. The sequence goes on along the minus strand of JAWWNI010000834.1, from coordinate 406,852 downwards.
GTATGCCTTTGAATGCTAGTTGCTGGAAATTGCAAGCAGGAAGAGTGCTGTTGTGCTCAGTTCCTGCTTACGGGCTCCCCGTGGGCATCTGGTTGGCTGCCGTGAGAATAGAGTGCTGGACTAGTTGGGCTTTTGGCCTAATCCAGGAGGGCTCTTTTTATGCTCTTCTGTTCTCCAGCAGCCCTAATTGAGTAGGTGATCTGTGATGTCTCATTTACCTGAAATCCCTTGTAATGTAGTCCCCGCACTTCTGAAGAGGACCAGCTTCAATATCTCTCTCACACAATTAAAATTTGCAATCAGCAGCCATTGATTGCTTAGGAGACGGAGCTCAGAGAAAGCAGAAGGCATTAATACCAGCCTTTCATTACCAGTTAGAGGATTAACCCCAATTGTAATATATACGTTTTTACCCTCAATTAAGTGCCTAAAACCCAGGTGCTTAGAAAGAAGGAGGATAACTGCCCAGATTGCCCATTAAAATGGGAAATTGCTGTAAAATCCAAATTAAGCAACTGCAATGGAAACCGTAAAAAAATTCTGCTTTGTGTGCCATTAGTAGTCTGGGTCATCAGTGTCAAGGGAGAAATCAAGTTTCATAACCCTCCTTATTAAAGAGACATCCTGTATCATAGGGATAATGCATCATGTCCTCAGATATGAGTGGCACACCTGTTCCCCCAATAATCCACAGACTTTTGTTTGGTGGGGGTCTTTCACTTAGTATTTGCTTATTGCAGGAAGGGTATGAACCCCTTTTCTCTTTTCTGTTAGTTTTTTTGGGGTGGGGGTGGATGTGGGAAATCCACCTTTGCACTCAGGTTCTCCGAATCCATTACCTGAGCAACATCTGAATTAATTGGCGGGGTTTCATTAACTATGCCTGGGACTTCAGGGCTCTTACCTCATCATCCTCATGTCCCCTCGTGACAGCCTATCAAAGCTCCACTGTTGGATTGTAACATGCTGGGAATCGCAAGTGGGAATCACAAGTGCTGCTGCGCTCAGTTCCTCTTTATGGGTTTCCCATGGGCATCTCGTTGGCCCCTGTGAGGATAGGAAGCCGGGTTAGATGGGCCTTTGCATAGCTATCAACCCTCCCTTTTTTGGTGGGAAACTCCCTTATTCCAATGCCGTTTCCCGCTGCTATCCCGGATTGTTGATATCCCTTAAATTTCCCAGATTTCAAAGGAAGCAGCTCCTCTCCCTCCCTGCCGGCCAGGGAGGCTCCTCAGCTGCGTTGCTCGGCTCCCAATAAGGAGTCTGAGACCGACTGGGGGCGGAGCTTGCATGCCTTGTGCAGCCAGACCCTCACGCCCAACCAGACAGCCAGCCTGCCTGCCGTCTACGCGCTCGCTCTTTCGCTCACCCGTTCACGCGCAGCCTCTGGAGCGTAGGGTGGCGAGGCTACTTGGTGCCATTGCACCGCCCTTGCGGCATCCCTTATTTTCAGATCTGAAAGTTTGGGAAAATCCCTTATTTTCAAATCCGAAAGTTGACAGCTATGGGCCTTTGGCCTGATCCAACAGGGATCAGTGAAGGATAGCAGGGAGGCTGTTGGATAATCTGAGACTCCGGATTTAATGGTCTTATGAAGGGGGGACCTGTTTAGATGATAGTACATATTGGTACAGCTGGACCATAAAGAAGTACAGCTGGACCATAAAGAAGGCTGATCGCCGAAGAATTGATGCTTTTGAATTATGGTGCTGGAGGAGACTCTTGAGAGTCCCATGGACTGCAAGAAGATCAAACCTATCCATTCTTAAAGAAATCAGCCCTGAGTGCTCACTAGAAGGACAGATCCTGAAGTTGAGGCTCCAGTACTTTGGCCACCTCATGAGAAGAGAAGACTCCCTAGAAAAGACCCTGATGTTGGGAAAGATTGAGGGCACAAGGAGAAGTGGACGACAGAGGAAGAGATGGTTGGACAGTGTTCTCGAAGCTACTAACATGAGTTTGGCCAAACTGCGAGAGGCAGTGAAGGATAGGCGTGCCTGGCGTGCTCTGGTCCATGGGGTCACGAAGAGTCGGACACGACTGAATGACTGAACAACATATTACTTCATAATGGAGTAACTCACCCATGCTGCATTGGGGGGGCTATGATTCCCCCTCCCCATGAACTATCATCAACATCATTACCACAACTGCTCCTACTGTTATCACTCAGTCCAGATTTGTTTGCACAAAAATGTATGGGGTGGTTATGCTTACGGTGTTTCCAGTATTTATTGAGCATTTCTTCTGATTTGTTTATGGGGCATTTGTTCTCCACATTTCTATCTCGGTTTCCTATTATTGTAACTGTTTCGGTTACTTTCCTAGTGAAAATTCACCAGAAATTTGGCACGAATTTCTACCACTATATGACATTTGTATGCTGTTTTCCCAAGCACAGCGCACTGTGATGTCCATGAATATATCCCTTTTATGCACACTTTATCCTAGCATCTACATTTTCGTGCGGATTGTTTAGTTGAGGAACCGTGCCACAAAATTCAGAGAAGCACGGATTTCGAAGGACGGCTGTGTTCTGAATTATTTCGGGAGGTACAAATTAGGCAGGTTCCCCTTTAAATGAGAACTGGCCTGAATTCACCCCCACCCCCACCCCTAGGACTGTCTGTTGCCTTTGTTGGTTAAATTGTGCCCCAAGGTCAAGAGGGAAGCAAAGTGACTGTGGGCAACCCATTATTAATTGCATTGTTGCTATTTTCAATTAGCTCTGGTGCTGCCTCTCCCACACCCGACCCCCTTTGTTCTGTTTCCATCCGTTTAAAAGGCACTGGGAGCGTTTCAGAATTCAAGAGAGCTGATGCTCCAGCCGATGTCAGCTACTGCCTGCCTGCCTGCCGTCTTGTGTGAAGAAACAAAACAAAGAGTGTCCTCCATCTCCGCCCGGTGCCAGCGGTTTGCCATTTGAGCGATGCTCAGAACCCTCTCTGCTAATATCAAGCTGATTGGGCCATTTTGAGTCTCCAAAGGAGCCTGGTTATGAGATTTAAAAAGATCCGTAGATCATGCTGCCTCATTAATTTTCCATTCGGGCTCAGGTGTCAAGAGGAAGCTGCATTAAGGCAGAGCCCGGAGTAATTCACAGCGGCGGAGAAATGCCGTTTGATAGCCCTTTGCATTTCACACAATCCATATATATATATATATATATATATATATATATATATATATATATATGAAAGGCCTCATTGATTTGCTGTCCCTATTATTTCCTGCCAGAGGACCCTTGGTGGCCTTAATAGCACCTCTCCAAAACTTTGAAGGGCCTATTTGTGGTTTCCATGGTGACAAAATGACCCATAATATTCCCTGACGGCTTCAGTTAAAAGGAAGAACATGACTGCAAACCAAACCAACTCACCCCTTTTTATTTTTGGAGGAATAATTCCTCCGCCTTTTCTTTTTTCTTTTTACAAAAAAACAAAGCAAAAAACCCCCCACAAAAGTGGCGAGGAAGAAAACACTTGTGAGGATGAAAAAGATATTATGGCGGAGAGATTTGGCTTGACATTCAGAAGAGCTTAGCGTTCGATTGTGAGGGGGCCCTTGTTGGCGAAATAGACCCTGAGCCATCTGCTCCCGATTGAAGAGTGAGGAGGCACAGTCCTTGAAGATGAGACAAACCTTTTTATTCTGACTGCGCTTCGCACGAGTTTTTCCACTTGTTATTTTTATTGCCGTTCTAAAGAAATTGGCTGGCGGTCTGCGACTCGGAAAATTGGGCAGGGTTAACTGTGCGGGAGCAGACAAATCTTGAGAGATTTGGCCCAGGCAGGTGGCAGGTTTGAGGGGTACTCTGGGCAAGAAGTTGCCCTCCAGCTCTCTCTCTCTCTCTCTCTCTCTCTCTCTCTCTCTCTCTCTCTGTGTGTGTGTGTGTGTGTGTGTGTGTTACATTGCAACCCCCCTTCCTCTCTTCTCTCCTGTTACCCTTGCCACAGACCTCCAGCCCTAACCTTCTCAGATCAGAAGGGGGTCTCCTTATCTTATAGATATATATATACCATAGCTGTCAACCCTCCCTTTTTTGGGCGGGAAACTCCCTTATTTCAATGCCATTTCCCGCTGCTATCCCGGATTGTTGATATCCCTTAAATTTCCCGGATTTCAAAGGAAGCAGCTCCTCTCCCTCGCTGCTGGCCAGGGAGGCTCCTCAGCTGCGTTTCTCGGCTGCCAATAAGGAGTCTGAGACAGACTGGGGGAGGCGCTTGCATGCCTTGTGCAGCCAGACCCTCAGGCCCAACCAGACAGACAGCCTGCCTGCCGTCTATGCGCTCGCTCTTTCGCTCACCCGTTTGCGCGCAGCCTCTGGAGTGCAGGGTGGCGAGGCTACTTGGTGCCATTGCACCGCCCTTGCAGCATCCCTTATTTTCAAATCCGAAAGTTTGGAAAAATCCCTTATTTTCAAATCCGAAAGTTGACAGCTATGATATATACTGTATTGGCCCAAATATAAGCCTCACCCGAATATAAGCCACACCTTTAAAATTGGAGGGGGGGAAGAAAAAAAGAAAAAATACCCGAATATAAGCTGCTCCATTCCTTGCTGCTCCTGGCTGCATACTGGGGGGGGGGGGAGCCGTACTGCGTTGCCAGCTGCCTTTCCCCCTTCCTCGCTATCTCCCTTCCCGGCCTTGGGGGAGAGGACGGAGGACTATGCGTGGGGCGGGCACTGCTTCACCACGCTCCTGGCGCTGTTTGCCCCATGCTCCTGGCTACATACCGTAAGGTCGCAAATATAAGCCGCACTTATGGTCTGAATTTGGAAGGAAAGTGGGGCTTATATTAAGGCCAATATGGTACATACCTATTTAGCTGGACAGTTTGGCTGGCTATGCAGCAAAGCACCTGTTGTGACTCCTGGCCCAGCTGCCACCCCCATTTTCTTAGAGTAGGGCTGGGGGAATCTCAGACCCCAAGGGCCCTCCACAGGCCTCTCTTTCAGGCTCTCTGGATCCTTCCCAGCCCCCAGCCCCCCCGAATGCTTTTCCCTGGCTTGGGCTGTGAGATAATAATAATAATAATAATAATAATAATAATAATAATAATAATAATAATAATTTATTATTTATACCCCGCCTATCTGGCTGGGTTTCCCCAGCCACTCTGGGCGGCTTTCAACAGAACATTAAAATACAATAATCTATTAAACATTAAAAGCCTCCCTAAAGAGGGCTGCCTTCAGATGTCTTCTAAAGGTCTGATAGTTGTGGTTCTCTTTGACATCTGAAGGGAGGGCGTTCCATAGGGCTGGTGCCACTACCGAGAAGGCCCTCTGCCTGGTTCCCTGTAACTTGGCTTCTCATAGTGAGGGAACCGCCAGAAGGCCCTCGGCACTGGACCTCAGTGTCCGGGCAGAATGATGGGGGTGGAGACGTTTCTTCAGGTATACTGGACCGAGGCCATTTAGGGCTTTAAAGGTCAGCACCAACACTTTGAATTGTGCTCGGAAACGTACTGGGAGCCAGTGTAGGTCTTTCAAGACCGGTGTTATGTGGTCTTGGCGGCCGCTCCCAGTCACCAGTCTAGCTGCCGCATTCTGGATTAGTTGTAGTTTCCGGGTCACCTTCAAAGGTAGCCCCATGTAGAGTGCTCACTACTGAAATATACGAATTGTAAATATACGAATTAATGTATGCAAAGTTTTCAAGACTGTAAGAAAAACACTTGGTGTAGCCTAACCACTCAAAGATGGTAGCAAATGCATTTGTATACATGTAAATATACAAGAGAGAACACACTGAAGAAGAACACACTGAAGAAGCCCAGGGTGGCGAAACAGGTTCTAAACGCCGGCACCCTGTCTGTGCTTGTGGGATTACATCTACAGAAGCTGGGCCAACAGACAAACAATCTCAGATACTGAAAAGTTTTTGTATAAGAACAATTTCAAGGAATTTCCTTATTTACCTCTGGCTTCTGCTTTGTTGTGTTCGCGTATTTCTCTCTTTTGAACTATCAATAATAGCTTGTCTGAATACGTTATTGCTTTTGAATATCTGTTTGCGCCTGTACATGTTGCTTTAAATTCACTGGTTACCACGAGTATTAGCAACATAGGTTCATTTTTTCTGCGTACCAGATGGAGCTGGTATACAGCCGCCCTGGACACAGAATTACCCTGCGCCTCCATGGACAGCTGTGAGTCCAGAATGACTCCCAGGCTGCGCACCTGGTCCTTCAGGGGCCCAGTTACCCCGTTCAGGATCAGGGAGTCCTCCACACCTGCCCGCCTCCTGTCCCCCCAAAACAGTACTTCTGTCTTGTCAGGATTCAACCTCAATCTTTTGCTTTTGCCTTTTTCTTGCCTAGAAAAAGGATGGAGAGGGGTGCCTGTGTATGTGTGTAGAAACCTCTAGCTTTTGCAAATCGAGCGTGGAGGTGTGTGCCGGTGTACGCTTTCAGCTGACAACAGCTCTCTAGGGTCTCAGGTCTGGTATGGACTTCTCAAGCTGAGAACCTTTAACTGGCGATGCAAGGAAAATGACCTTTTGCTGGCCCTGCCCACCTCCATCCTGTTAGGGCGCCTGCTGGGGACAGCTAAGTAAAACATAATAAATCTCAGCTCTGGGTGATTACATTGGGCTTTTCACCAACAAACTTCTGTGGGGATATAAAGCTTGAAAGAGCCATAAATCAGCCAACGAGCATCTGCCTAATGAGAGGTAACTTGGAATTGCCTCTCTAAGCCTATGTGAACCAGAAAAGAGAGAGGGAGAAATATCTCTAGTTGATTTCCTTCACCTAGAGTCAACCCAGTGCAAAGGAAAATATATATTTTAGTGGACCAGGCAGTTTGCTCTTGACAACATTTCCCAGAAGGTTATATCATCAGGGGCACTCCTAATGCTTCCCTCCAAGGAATGAGTGGAACCTCTTAATACATTTCTTCAGTCGTCACAGTGTTTTACTGTTTCCTTCAAAATTCTTTGGACTTTAACTCAAGCAAGGCCGCCTGCCCTACAAGTCTCTCGAAACTTTGGTTGGCTCTCTACCCACTTCAGGACATATAAAATAAAATACTTCATGCAGCGTGTACTTAAGCTATGGAACTCACTCCCACAGGAGCAGGGGCACCATCTTGGGGGGGGGGGCATGGAGGCCAGAACCCCATAATATTTTCAAGGCTTTAAAAGAGGATTGGACAGATCAATGGAGGATAAGGCTATTAAATGTTTTAACTATTTATTTGTGCTTTTATCTTGTATTTGTATCTTGGTGAACCACCCTAAGAAATTTTGATAATAATAATAATAATAATAATAATAATAATAATTAGTTATGAACCACAATGGCTATGCTCCCCCTCCACAACTGGCAGCAGTAATGTTTCTGAGTACCAGTTTCTGGAGACCACAGGAATGGAAGTGTTTTTGTGATGGGATGCCACTTGAGGGATTTGCACAAACATAATAATAATAATAATAATAATAATAATAATAATAATAATAATTTATTATTTGTACCCCACCCATCTGGCCGGGTCTACCCAGCCACTCTGGGCGGCTTCCAACAAATATCAAAATACATTAAAATATCACAGATTAAAAACTTCCCTAAACAGGGCTGCCTTCAGGTGTTTTCTAAATGTCATGTAGTTGCTGATCCCTTTGACCTCTGCTGGGAGGGCGTTCCACAGGGCGGGCGCCACTACCGAGAAGGCCCTCTGCCTGGTTCCCTGTAGCTTTGCTTCTTGCAGTGAGGGAACCGCCAGAAGGCCCTTGGCGCTGGATCTCAGTGTCCGGGCTGAACGGTGGGGGTAGAGACGCTCCTTCAGGTATACAGGACCGAGGCCGTTTAGGGCTTTAAAGGTCAGCACCAACACTTTGAATTGTGCTTGGAAACGTACTGGGAGCCAATGTAGATCTCTCAGGACCGGTGTTATGTGGTCCCAGCGGCCACTCAGTCACCAGTCTGGCTGCCGCATTCTGGATTAATTGCAGTTTCCGGGTCACCTTCAAAGGTAGCCCCATGTAGAGCGCATTGCAGTAGTCCAAGCGGGAGATAACTAGAGCATGCACCACTCTGGCGAGACATCTGGTTGGCAATTGTGAGAACAGGATGCTGGACTAGATGGGCCACTGACCTGATCCAGCAGGTTCTTCTTACGTTCTTATGCTCACTTACTTCCTGGCTCAATCAATGTTGCCAGCTGAGGTGAAGGACAACCAGCCCACATTCTGCCGCATTTCATGTACTGAAACCAATAGGATTGTCAGCTTTACTCCCCTTGGCTCTGGTGCTGTGCTAACATCTTCTGCTATACCTGCGGGCAGCAGGCTAACAAAGATGTTGCAAGTCACGTACTGTGTAGCATAGTGGCTCAACACCTCATTGTTGCTGCCCTTAACTGAGGATGGAGAGATCTGCAGATGTACATAGAAACCTTTGACTTTGGTGTGGCTGAAATCAGCGCAGTCTTTAGCATATGTGCTGCCGGGGTGCAAAGATCCGCCCAACTCCCCCAAATTTCGTTTAGCCCCCAAATTAACTTTTATTATGATGTAAGAGTTAATTTCGCGTGCATGGCACCGTTGAGAATGACAAGCGTCGTTGTTGAGTCTGACAAGCGTCGCTGTTGTGGATGACAAGCGCCGTCATTGAGTCAAGTGCCGCTGTTGTGAATGACAAGCGCCGCCGCTAGTGCGGTGCGTCTTTGGTAAATGAGAACACAAAGTTGAAAGTCCTTTAGTGAAACAGTAGGTATACATTTCGGTAATACCTAGGTATATATGTATTTTGTTTTTCTAGCTTGATCAAAATTATTTATTATTTCAGAACAGGTAGATAGATAAGAGCTTAGGTGGCTTCAGAAGCAGGCGCCCGGCACCCCCCAGACTTCAGTGCCCGGGTGCCCTGCACCCCTTGCACCCCCGGGTAAAGACGGCCCTGGCTGGAATGCCTCCTGGAAGAGTCACACCCATCAATCCATTCACTTTGCCTCGGCCCCCACTGCCTGCTGGTGCATAGCTCCAGAAGGTTGCCCATTGGGAAATGTGTGTCTCAGGTTGAAAAAATATATATTCTGCACCCCTTATCTACAGGGTGAAAGCTATTTAGAAGATTTAGGCTCCTCCCCCATCTCACCTGCTTCTTCCAGGGAGGAATCAGGGCCATAATCACTTCCTAAACAAACAGATACTGTGAATCAGCAGCTAGTCAGCCCCTTAATAGACTCCTGTCTCTGTTATACAATGTAAGGCACTTAAATAGCTTTCTTTGCATAGTGAGAAACTTTGTAGGTTTTATGTATGGAGGGATAAGATTCTGCTTGCTGTTGAAGCTTATGGGCTCAGCATATGCAGATCCTAAGGGGCACCACTGTGGCACACACTGGCACCAGTGTGCCTGCTGGGACCTCCTATGGTGCACTTGAACAGTCTCAAGAAATATCCTTCCAGAAATCCACAATACACGAGAGACATACTCCTCAACCGTCCCGATTTGAGCAGGGCATCCCAGAATTATAGAAGCCATCTGGGCTTCTGATTGGATATTGGAATGTCCCATTTTTTTGGGTCCAGCGCACTTGCACGAATCACCTGACTCCCACGAGAGCTTGGGACCAAAAAACGAGCGTCCTGATTTTGATCAGCGTTGGAGGGTACGGAGAGAGAACCCCACATTCCTTAATGGACATGCCAGTGGTGGATGGGGTTGGAGCAACAGATGTGGCTCTCATTTGTACAGTGTTTTTTGTACAGTCAGATGTTTTTGCATAATAATAATAATAATAATAATAATAATAATAATAATAATAATTTATTATTTATACCCCGCCCATCTGGCTTCATTTGCCTGGTATTCCAGCCAGGCAAAAGCACTTGAAGTGAGGGGTGTGGTTTGGGTAGAGTCATAGCTGTCAACTTTCGGATTTGAAAATAAGGGATTTTTTCCCAACTTTCGGATTTGAAAATAAGGGATGCCGAGAGGGCGGTGCAATGGCACCAAGTAGCCTCGCCACCCTGCGCTCCAGAGGCTACGCGCGAATGAGAGAGCGACAGAGCGAGCGCGTAGACGGCAGGCAGACTGGCTGTCTGGTTGGGCGTGAGGGTCTGGCTGCACAAGGCATGCAAGCTCTGCCCCCATTCGGTCTCAGACTCCTTATTGGCAGCCGAGCAACACAGCTGAGGAGCCTCCCTGGCCGGCAGGGAGGGAGAGGAGCTGCTTCCTTTGAAACCGGGAAATTTAAGGGATATCAACAATCCGGGATAGCAGCGGGAAACGGCATTGGAATAAGGGAGTTTCCCGCCCAGAAAGGGAGGGTTGACAGCTATTGGTACAGTCCCAGGGGCCAAAAAGGGAGGGTTGAGAGGGGACACATTCAGCTTCTGGGCCTGAGGTTCCCCACTACTATAGAGAGAGGTGTGTGTGTTCAGGGCCGGTGCGTCCATTTAGGCGAACTAGGCAACTGCCTAGAGCGCCAAAATGGAGGGGGCGCTGGCCAGCCTGCCCCCAGCCGCCGCCCCAACCAGCGGCAGAGCGAGCAGGTTGGAGCGAAAACCGCAGTGGCGGGGGCGCCAAAATGGAGGGGGCGCTGGCCAGCCTGCCCCTCACCCCCCGCCGCCGCCCAGTGCCGCCCCAACCAGCGGCGAAAACCGTGGTGGCGCGGGGCGCCCAGCAGGCAGGGGGCGGGGCACCGTACGTCATGCGCAATGACGTCACGTGCCCCGCCCCCTCGCCTAGGGCGCCAAAACCCCTAGCACCGGTCCTGTGTGTGTTGGAGGTAGGAGCGTTTTCCTTGTTGTTAGGTAGAGCTTGCTGGTAAGCAATCGGTGACCCAGAAAGATGACTCCTGGAATCTTTTGATGGAACGTTGTGATTAGACATGTGTCGGAGAGGTCAATAATAGTTCAGTGCTCTCCTCACCACCGCTGTGTTAAGCATGAAGTCAATAGGAAGTAAACAGTATTGACTGCTCATTTTCAGTCCAAAATAAAGATTCATTGGGGTGAAGCAGAGGGCGGCAGAAGCCCAATGAATGCAGGGGGCCCAATAAATTATGGTGTGCAATAAAATAAATATTCTCATCCCTGCTGGTTTTGACTTGCCAGAGATTGTTTGGAGCTGACACTGAGGAGGAAGAGGGAAATGGGAAGCCGTGTTAATGTAGTTAACAGGGATGCTGCTTGTGGCTTCAGGAGTCTTAAAATGTTGATTTTAGCAAACAAGGCATGAGCACAGGGATAGGGAACCCACAGCAGGGCAGAGGTTGTTAGACTGCGGCTCCTATAATCCCTGACCTTGGGGGCTGCTGGCTGCGGCTGAAGGGAGTTGGAGTCTAATAATGCCTGGAGGGTGCAGGTTCTCTCCCCCCGCTGGAAATCATTCTTCAATTCAGAGACTCTAATCTGCAAAACAGGGGTGGACTGATCAGCTTGTTTCTGATTCACGTCAGTTTCACTCGTGCTCATTCCTAGGCCTACCCAATTTCTACATAAATTTTACAAATTAAGAAGGAGGTGGGGAGGAATTGGCACAACCCCCCCCCCACTTTCTGATGTTATTTCAGATCATATTTTCTCTCAGTGTAAACATTTACAGATATATTTTGTCTCAATTACCTCTTCATATATATAGATTTGTGAGCCAAGGATTGCGTTGAAATCAGAGAAAGGGAACGTATGACAGAAGGTGACGACATTCTGATTCATACATAAATTCAGAAAGAGCATGATGTGGGCATAGCTCACCCCAGGAACATCCCAGGTCCTTATCTTTTGCTAATCACCTCTGGAGTAGTTGTCCTAAAAGGAGGATCTACCTATCTATCATTTATCTATCTATTTATCTATTACAGGGGTGGAGAAGCTCTCCAGGTGTTTATCTGACTCTTCTCAGGTTCCTTGAATTGTGACAATGCCCTTTCCTTGCCTGGATCAGGAGAAGCTTCGGCGTTGGCATTCCTGGAATGTAGCCTACTGTCCCAAACTAAGAGTCGGGTCTGTTCCTCCAACCATTTTGTCTCTGGCTCCACCCACCATTGGAATGCGGCCCCTCAGAGACAACGTGGCCCTCAGGCTGGAGACGTTCCCCATACCAGTCTATCATGTACACACCTCACATTCCCAGGGGTCACCAGCAGGGGGCGAGTAGCATCACCATCATACTTCCGCTGCACCAGAGGCCTTTTGGCTTGCAAGGAATTGTAGAGTTGGAAGGGGCCACAAGAGTCATCTAGTCCAATCTCCTGCAATGCAGGAATCTTTAGCCCAACATGGGGCTCGAACCCACAACCCTGAGATTAAGAGTCTCATGCTCTACCAACTGAGCTATCCGTGTCTAATGACGTTCCTGGGAAGCTGTGCACTCCCAGATCGCATGAGGGCAGTGAAGTCCCTGATCCTTTGCTGTCCTGGACGCTTCATAGCACATGCTATGGGTTTAGAGCACCCTTTGTGCTCTGCTCCTGCAAGGCAATGAGTACCAGCCTGGCAGCTGACGAGTGGGAGTGGGCAGGGCACAGAGGGTGCTCTTCGCCCTCCATGCCCCACTGCTGCCCAGCGCACAGTTGCCCCGCCTGTCAGCTGGTGGGTGGGAGAGGGGTGTGTGGAGGGTGAAGAGCACCCTCTGTGCTCTTCAGACATTTGTGTGCTGGGTGCATGTGGGGGGCGCCTGGTTTGCGCCCCCCAAGATTATGTGCCTAGGGCCATGGCCCCCTGCCGCCCCCAATGGGCAGGGGCATTGTACTGCTTTGGCCTCTCTGTGCATACTGAATGGATCCAAATGACTATCTCACACCCTCCAACATTTCTCTGATGAAAATAGGGACGTCTAATTCAACGTTTTTGTTGTTTTGTAGTTGTCTTCTTCTTCTTCTTCTTCTTCTTCTTCTTCTTCTTCTTCTTTTCATTTCTTAATAAATGATACAGAAAATTATTAATTTTTATTATTATTTATTACTACTACTACTACCCCGCCTATCTGACTACCCCAGCCACTCTGAGCGGATCCAACATACATAAAAACATAATAAAACATTAAACATTAAATTTTTTTCCTATACTGGGCTGCCTTCAGACGTCTTCTAAAGGTTTTATAGTTACTTATCTCCTTGGTTTGTGGACGTGGGTGGCGCTGTGGGTTAAACCACAGAGCCTAGGGCGTGCCAATCAGAAGGTTGGCGGTTCGAATCCCCACGACGGGGTGAGCTCCCGTTGCTCGGTCCCTGCTCCTGCCAACCCAGCAGTTCGAAAGCACGTCGAAGTGCAAGCAGATAAATAGGTACCGCTCCTGCGGGAAGGTAAACAGCGTTTCTGTGTGCTGCTCTGGTTCGCCAGAAGCGGCTTAGTCATGCTGGCCACATGACCCGGAAGCTGTACGCCGGCTCCCTCGGCCAATAAAGCAAGATGAGCGCCGCAACCCCAGAGTCAGTCACGACTGGACCTAATGGTCAGGGGTCCCTTTACCCTTTATCTCCTTGGCTCAGGGGTCACACAACTCCATACCCTCCAACGTCTCTCTGATGGAAATAGGGGCGTCCTAAGGAAAAGCAGGACATTCCGGGATCAAATCAGAAAATGGAATGGCTTCTGTAAATCCGGGACTGTCCCTAAAAAAATAGGAACATTTGGAGGGTCTGCTATCTCTGCCCTAACTTTCCATTGCAGAACCAAACGTTTCCACCAGTTGCCCCTGCAAAGTTGTGAGCACAGCTGATGCAAGAGGCCAACTGCAAAAGGCTTTCATTTGTATGAATGGCTCTGATTTTGAATGAACAGCTCTGATTTCCCTAACAGCCCCATCAGGCTAAGGTGTGCCGTTTCCACCCTTCCCTCCTGCCCTTTCTGCACTCTCCCCCTTTGCTGCATGCGCAAGAGTCAAAGCGCAAATCATAAAGAAATAATTCTCTGCACCCTTCATTTTTTGCCTCGGAATAAATCTCTTAGATGCTTTCTACTTCTGAAGGCACAGATGGCTTAAGCCAAATGGCATTCAAAGCCGTTCTCCATGCGCTTCTGCTTTATTTATGTTGCCATGTCTTGTGTGCTAACGCTTGCTGAAATATTTATTTGCACTCTCAGCTCTGCACTCCTGAGTTCCTTCTTCCTGTACCTTCTTGCATATCAAATCCTGCCCAGCTGCAGCTTGTCAAGCAGTGAGAAGAAAAGGGGACTACTAGACAACAATGGAGGTTTCTGGAGGAGACAGATTAGCTAGATCCATTTCAATCTGGTTTCAGGTCATTATTTATTAAATTTCTAGACTGCCCTTCCTCCGAAGGTCACAGGGTGGTTTACAGCATAAAAAACACAGAAATACATACCATAATAACAAACAAGAACAATACCCCGCCCCCTGTATTATGGGACAGAGACGGCTTTGCTCACCTTGGTGAATGACTTAGACTGGGAATTGGGCAAGTGGAGTCTGTGCTGGTTGGTTCTGCTGGTCTTTTAATGCCATCAACCATCGGGTCACCTTGCTGGGATGGAACTTGGAGGCACTATTTTACAGTGACTCTGTTCCTTCCTGGAGAGGCTAACCCCCAAGGTGGTGACTGTTAGCCTGAGCGTTCTGTGCTATTTAGCATTTACATGAAACCACTGGGAGAGGTTGTCTGGAGTTTGGGAGCTCATGGCCACCAGTATGCTATTGGCACCCAGTTTTAATTCTCCATTCCATCTAAGTCCAAGGAAGCGGTCTTGGTTCTCAGCCGGTGTTTTTTATCGGTAATGGACTGGACGAGGGCGAACAAATTGAAACTTCATCCAGACAAGGTCAGTTGGAAGACAAAACAGGGAATAGGGATACAGCCTGTGCTGGATGGGGTAACACTTGACCTGAAGACACAGGTTCACAATCTGGGAATGCTCTTGGACTCAGCCCTGGGTATGGATACTCAGATCTCTGCAGTGGACAGGAGTGCATTTGCACAGTTAAACCAAGTGTGCCAGCCACCTGCATTCCTTGAGATGACTGATTCGGCCACCGCAACACACACCTTTGTTACATCCCATTTAGATTACTAAAATGCACTCTACGTGGGGCTTTCTTTCAGAAACTTCAACTGGCTGAAAGAGTTGCAGCCAGATTGTTGACCAAGGCTGGCTATAGGGAACAGATGACTCCCCTTCTGCAACAGCTCCACTGGCTTCTGGTCTGTTCCCGGGCACAGTTCAACGTGCTGGTGATGACCCATAAAGTCCTAGACAGCTTAGGTCCAAGCTATATGAAAGATCATATTCCCTCATACAAACGTACCTGGGTTTTGAGATATTCAGAGGAGGCCCTTCTCTTAAGTCCCGCCACCCACACAGGAACACTCAGTCCCTGGTTGGAAATTGAAATTGTTTGGAATTAATATTTACACTATCTTGTATACTTATTAAGTCTTGATTACCACTAATTTTATTGCCAATAATTTTAAATTCAACTGTGTGAGTGTAACTGCTGTTCTTGTGTTGTCTTGTGTTATGAGCTTAAAGCTGAAATAAAGTTGATTGATTGATTGATTGACTCAGTCCCTGATAGCCCAATCCTCCATGAATTTAAAGTTGGTGGCAGTTGTTCCATCTTGTGGAAGCAAATTTCATAATTTAACTGCATCTTGTGTGAAGAAGTCCTTTCTTTTGCCTGTCTTAATTCTGAACTGGCTCCTATGACATAAAAACATAAGGAAAGCCCTACAGCAGCCTTTCTCAACCTTGGGTCCCCAGATGTTTTTGGCCTACAACTCCCATCATCCCTAGGTAGCAGGACCAGTGGTCAGGGATGATGGGAGTTGTAGGCCAAAAACATCTGGGGACCCAAGGTTGAGAAAGGCTGTCCTACAGGATCCAGCTGAAGGCCCATCAAGTCCAATATCCTGTGAGGGGGAGTGACCTAACTAAGCCCAGCAGGACAGCTTACTCTATGGCATTAACCCATTCATGCTTTAATTAGACTTAAGCATGTTGGTTATACGAGGCTGTCATCCCACAGTATGCCTCTGCATGCCAGATGTTGGGCATCACAAGCAGAGAGAGCTCTGTTGTGTTTTGATCCTGCATGTGGGCTCCCCATGGGTATCTGGTTGGCCGTTGTGAGAATAGGATATTGGACTAGATGGGCATCCTGTTGGCCACTATGGAAAGGAGATTATTACTGGGGGTCATTTTGGACTCACAGCTGTCCATGGAGGTGCAGGTTAACTCTGTGTCCAGGGCGGCTGTCTACCAGCTCCATCTGGTACGCAGGCTGAGACCCTACCTGCCCGCAGACTGTCTCGTCAGAGTGGTGCATGCTCTAGTTATCTCCCGCTTGGACTACTGCAATGCTCTCTACATGGGGCTACCTTTGAAGGTGACCCGGAAACTGCAATTAATCCAGAATGCGGCAGCTAGACTGGTGACTGGGAGTGGCCGCCGGGACCACATAACACCGGTCCTGAGAGATCTACATTGGCTCCCAGTATGTTTCCGAGCACAATTCAAAGTGTTGGTGCTGACCTTTAAAGCCCTAAACGGCCTCGGTCTGTATACCTGAAGGAGCATCTCCACCCCCACCATTCAGCCTGGACACTGGCATCCAGCACCGAGGGCCTTCTGGCGGTTCCCTCATTGCGAGAAGCAAAGCTACAGGGAACCAGGCAGAGGGCCTTCTCGGTAGTGGCGCCCGCCCTGTGGAACGCCCTCCCAGCAGAAGTCAAAGGTACTAACAACTATCTGACATTTAGAAGATGCCTGAAGACAGCCCTGTTCAGGGAAGTTTTTAATCTGTAACATGTGTATGTATTTAAATGTATGCTGGAAGCCGCCTAGAGTGGCCGGGGAGACCCGGCCAGATGGGCGGGGTAGAAATAATAAATTATTCTTATTCTTATGAAGCAGGCAAAACTCTCCTCTAAAGTTTCCATTTTTGTTGATGCTTCGTGCTTCCAGTCACCGAATCCTTGGGTAGAGTTGGGTCACACTCTTTGGGCAGGTGTAGATAATGATTAAATATAAAGATTCCCCTGATGTTTAGGAATCCAGCTACATTGATTTTCAGGCATTTGTCTTCAGGGACAGATCACATGTGTCTGCAGTTAGCCACGCATGACAGAAAAATGGATTTAGTATTGCTCCCAAACATAGCTTTCCAGCTTTTGCAGTGACCCCAGTTCAGCACATATTTAACTTCAGCATTCATAGGGGTGTCAAGGTAAGCATATGACTGCACCCCCTCTTGGGAGCTTTTTCTCTCTTGAAAATGGGGAATGGAAATACCGTATATACTCGAGTATAAGCCGACCCGAATATAAGCCGAGGCACCCAATTTTACCACAAAAAACCTGGGAAAGCTTCATAGGAGCCACTGCCTGCCTCACTCGAGTATAAGCCGAGGGCGGCTTTTTCAGCACAAAAAATGTGCTGAAAAACTAGGCTTATACTCGAGTATATAGGGTAATTTCCCACTCTATAGCTCCTGCACAAAGTGATGAAATCTTGCATGCCTTTGACTAATTTGTTTAATTAAAATATTTATACCCCCACCATTCCATCCGTTCGGATCCATGAGACAGTTTAAAATGGTACAATTGAATAGCAATAATAGGACAGCTGTAGGTGGAATCGGCAACAACATATTTCATGTTTTCTAGGAAGCCAGTTAATCTTCCCTCCATGGTATTTCGTTTGCTCCCTCTAACACCTGGTTATCTATCCCACCCACGAACCCCCCACCTTCCCAAAACAGTCAATCAGGATTGAGGGCAAAATGTACTGGAAAGTATGGCTAATCTTCCTGCAAACAAATCAGAATGAATGCTCAATGAATAGCTGTCATCATCTAAGCACCTCACAAATGTTGTATGAACAAATCAAGACGGATGCTTAGTGAACAGGTCCTCTTGAAGTGACCCACAGCCATCATTTGAGTCCATGGCAGAGATAAGATTAAGTCCAGGAAACTTTTTCTCCAGGGAGTTTCCTATTTGAATAATGGGGAGAAAAATATTTTATTTGATGATTGGGGGGGGGGGGAATAAATGCAGTACATATGAAGGGTCCTGTCAAAAAAAGTTCTAATCAGGGTTGACCTATCGAAATGAATGAACCTAAGTTAGTCATACCTATGAACTTCAATGGGTTTACTCTGAGTAGGACTAGTATTGGATACAAACCAAGGTTTTTAAGTTTGCCTTAGCAGCCCATAAGGTAGGGCAAAATGTCATTGTACAAGGAAGTGTTTTATGTGTTGGGGACCACATATGCTAAAATGTACATACAGCTTATATTTTTGTGACGACAAATGGTTTCTAACAAGTAGATTTGACCAGCTGGCCCAGGAACTTATTTCTTTATAGTTTTACAAAAGAAAAGAAGCATTTTTAAAAACATGTCCTGTCTGTATCATGCTTTTCAAAGCAATTCTACAGTACTTATTCTCACAGTCTCCTTATCTGTTGTTTAATTGAGGATATAAGTGCTAATTTTCAGACTCGGCTGCATTTATTCATAGAGTTGGCAGGGACCATGAGGGTCATCTACCCCAACCCCCTGCAGAAATCTTTTGCCCAGCGTAAGGCTCGCACCCACAACCATGATATTAAGTCTCATGCTCTACCAACTGAGCAAACTTCCTCCCAGGGTGAAATCTTTCCCAATTAGACCTATTTTTCCTATTGTCTGAGTATTGCCAACACAGACTGACATTAGCTTTCAGGCAGGCATCTCTCCCAGCCCTACCTGGAGATTCCAGGCATTGCACCTGAGACCTTCTGCATGCAAAGCAGATGTTCTGCCAGCTACAGCAGCTGCCACCACCCTTATTACCCCCATTATAGTCCTAGATCACACACACATGTAATAGAGACAAGAGTTACATCCACACTATATAATTCATAGCTTCTCCAAAGCATCCTGGGAACTGCAGTTTGTTAAGGGTGCTGGGAATTGTAGCTCCGTGAGGGATAAAATGCAGTACAGGATTCTTTGCAGGAAGCCATGCACCGAAATGTGCTTTAAATGTAAGGGGTGTGTGTATGTGTGACCAACATGCGCCTACATGTACTGAGATGATGATGATATTTTTCTAGTGGAGTGATAAGAGAGAAGAGCCTGGAAAATGGTAACTGTAGTGCATTTTTTTTTTATTAGAAAAGGCTGAAAGAGAGAGAAAAAGTAATATAGAAATGAGTCACAGAAAGAGAGAGATAAGCCATGGCAGGAAGAGAGAGGGTGAGGGAGGGAAATGGGGGGTGTCAGGAAGAGAGAGAGAGAATGTGGGATGGACAAATTTTATTGACAGCTGCACAAGTTATTATAGCTAGGAAGCGGAAGGGGCAAGGTGAATATAAAATGGAAGAATGGTATAAAGGGATATAGCTATTAATGATAAATCAACGTGTGCTATTAAGGTAAGATGGGGAATATGCAGGAGAAATGATTTTGAGGAAATATGGAAGGTGTTTGTGGAATTTGTACTGTTAAAACGGAAAGGGGTTGAACCATCGCAAGAGGTGTTGAAATTTTGGCAGGTTGGATAGTTACAATGGAATGGTCTCAGGGGTGGGGTGCACATTTTTATTCTTATTTATTTATTCTTATTACTTTGTCAGAATAAAAAATAAAATTATATATAAAAAAGAATGTGGGGTGGGACAAAAGAGATCGCCTGCCCACCTTAGGCTCTTGCAACAGGAGAAAGGTTTTCCTTCGCCCCTGATATAAGGGCAAAATATAGGCAGTGATTTACACCAGAGCAGCACCAGAAACTGGAGCAAATGGATGGAGCAAATGAGATTATTCCAGCCCTCAGCAGAGGCACCAGCTTCAACCGTATGAGTTCTGGCTTTGCTACCAGGATGGAACTCTTGTCAAAAGCGGGCACTTCTGCCCTTTGTCAGTAACTCCTTAAAAACATCCCTGCTGCCCTAAATGTGTTAGCCGAAAGCCAGCTGCTTTACTCTATTCCTCTCCTGCTTGATGAGGTTAATAATAACTTTGAGTGCGTATGTACAGCATTAGCTTTCTGGGTAACATGCATAATTCAAATCCCCCAAAGAACAGTCGAGCTTTGAGGAAGCAAACTTCCCTTAATGTACTGGGCAACGCTCCAGCTTTTACCAGCTGCTGAGGTTTGATGTACAATTTTTGGTTAAGTGAATAATTTATCACGGATATTATCTGTAGTGTATCACATCCCGACAGTCTGTAGGCCTGTACATATGGCTCTCGAGATGGCAGAACACTGCCATATGCTTCATGGACCATTAGCACTTCAAACTCCCTTAAGATGTCTCCCCCCTATTTTTAAGCACGATAGAAGTATAGAGACAGGGAGTGGAAGCTCCAGCCCTGTGGGAGTTGGATAGTGTGCCTCTCAGTAGATCCTCTGGCACAGAGGCTGGCTACTTTGGCACCCCCCCCCCAGATGTTGCAGGACTGCCATTCGCAAAAGCCCCAGCCAGCACAGCCAACAGTCAGGGTGATGGGAGTCATAGAGATGGCCGAATCTGTCAATTTCAGCTTCTCCTTTTTCACCCTAAGGTCTGGTTCTCCACACTTCGACATCAGTTTGCAATTTTTTAAAAAAACAAAACAAAAATGTCATCATGAAAATTCACCAGCATTTTCGCACGAATTTCTCCTAATGCATGAGTTTGCATACGGTTTTGTCTAAATATACACCCCTTTTTTTGCAAGCCATATCCCCTAATACAGTGTTCCCCAACCTTGGGCCTCCAGCTGTTTTTGGACTACAACTCCCACCATCCCTCGCTAGCAAGACCAGTGGTCAGGGATGATGGGAATTGTAGTCCGAAAACAGCTGGAGGCCCAAGGTTGGGGAACACTGCCATAATATATTGCCTTTTTGCATGCTATTTTCACCAACATGTGCATATTTATACACATTTTGCACTAGGAAATGCATTTTTTGTACACACGCCTTGGCTTGGGAACTACACTGCAAAATTCAGGAAATTGTGACTTTTGAAGGGTTGCTGTGTTGCGGTTTGTGTATTGTCTCAGTAAGTGCAAATTAAGTAAATAAATGCAAACAGAACTGAACGTCTCCCCCATCTCTAGCCACAGACAAGAATATCAGGAGGATTAGCTGCCCCTGCATTAAGAACATAGGACATTGCCCTTCTACCAGAGCAAACTGTGGTCCCATCTACGCTTACAATTTCACATAGAAAAACAAAGCTGTATTGTAACTTTTGGATTTATAAAAAACCAAAAAAACAATTGCAACAGTTACGAAAACCCCACACAATTAAAAACATGTTTGAATGCAAAAACAACAAAAAACACTTTCGGATGTCAAAATAATTAAACACAATTTCATATGTAACAACAATTTTGCACCACACTAAAGACCTCCACTTAAGCAGTTTGTTGAAAATGGCACCAAAGATACACCAGAGTACATCCAGTGCACATTTAGAGCACATGACTTCCCCCAAGGAATCCTGGGAATTCGACCTCTCGCAGTTCTAAAGCCCCATCACCTTTAACAAACTACAGTTCCCAGGATTCATTGGGAGAACCCATGTGCTTTAAGTTTATGCTGTGGATGTGATATGTTTTTCCACCAAGCTCAATATTGTCTGCTTTGACTGGCAGGGGCTCCTCAGGAGACCTGTTAATTCATCCTGATGTCCATGCACAAAGATTTGACTATATCTGGTCTCTATCAAGCATTCACTCTGATTTGCTTGTGGGGAGATTACACAAGAAGCTTTTGTCTTGAAACATCCCTGATTTGTGTCTGTGGTGTCTGCACAATCTTCCTGTGAATCATTTGTTCATTTTATACTTTTCAATATATTTCCCCGTCACTTTCCTAACTTCAAAACATCCATTTATTTATTTTTAAGTGGATTGGGGATTGAAGAAGGAAGACTTTTATCTCTCCTCACCTCCTTTCTTCTGCTCCCTAGCTTTTGGTGCTGCAACGGCAGCAAGTCACATGCCAGTACAGTGGTACCTCGGTTTACGAACTTAATCTGTTCCGGAAGTCCGTTCTTAAACCGAAACCGTTAACCGTTCTTAAACCGAGGTGCGCTTTCCCTAATGAGGCCTCCCGCCACTGGTGCCCTTCCACCATTTGGATTCCATTCTTAGACCGAGGTAAAGTTTGCATTTACTACTTCCAGTTTTGCGGAGTTCGTAAACCGAATCGTTCGTAAACAGGACTGTTCTTATATAACAGGCATGTCCAACAGGTAGATCGTGATCTACTGGTAGATCACTGGACGTCTGCGGTAGATCACTGGTAGATCATTGGTTCCCCCCAAAGAATCTGAACAACTGTGACTCCCCTAAAAAAAACCTCAACATTTTACTTCCTCCCTGAAAAAACTCAACAACTTTGACCTGAACCACCAAAAAGGAGGTAGATCACTGCCAGTTTTTAACTCTGTGAGTAGATCGCAGTCTCTTGGGAGTTGGCCACCCCTGTTATATAACAACAACAACAACAACAACAACAACAACAACAACAACTTATTATTTATACCTCGCCCATATGACTGGGTTTCCCCAGCCACTCTGGGCGGCTTCCAACAGAACACTAAAAAGAGAATAAAACTTCAAACATTAAAAACTTCCCTAATCAGGGCTGCCTTCTTAAACGGAGGTACCACTGTAATATAGTGGCAAGCATAGGATGCCTGCAGACTGTCAATATTTTGCGGGAGGGATTCAAATCAGTGGAGGCTCGTGCATTAGGAATAATGGAGCACTGTTGCACAAACCTCAAACAGATCCCACTTGGCTATCCTCTTATTTGCAATCAGCCCATTGGGGTGGCCCTGACTGTCAGTTTCCTCATCCTTAACCTCAGTGTTGCCCTTGTAGAACTCAGCAGGGAAAACTATGGGGACAAAACTAGAATTACTTGGCTCTGCCTGTCATTGACTCTGACTGCACCTCCAGTTGATGTCTCTGCATTCTGCTGCATCAGTCCAAAAGGGCACCAGCCACAACTGTTTCAAGTGCATATCAGAAATTAAGGTGGATTAAAGTGCTCTGTTGCCCTGGAGTAGCAAATCCACTTCAAAAATAAATACGCCTTTTTGCAGTTAAAAATATGCTGGGGAAATGTGCTGAAAAGTGTGGGATGAACAATTGATTCATGTAAACACCACACAAGTAAATCAGGATGAACACTCTGTGTCATATGACCACCCAACTAACAAAGCAGTAAAAGGTAAAGGTACCGCTGACCATTAGGTCCAGTCGCGACCAACTCTGGGGTTGCTCGCTCATTTCGCTCTATAGGCCGAGGGAGCCAGCATTTGTCCGCAGACAGCTTCCGGGTCATGTGGCCAGCATGACTAAGCCTCTTCTGGTGAACCAGAGCAGTGCACAGAAACGCCGTTTACCTTCCCACTGGAGCCGTACCTATTTATCTACTTGCATTTTGACATGCTTTCGAACTGCTAGGTTGGCAGGAGCTGGGACCGAGCAACGGGAGCTCACCTTGACGCGGGGATTCGAACCGCCAACCTTCTGATCGGCAAGCCCTAGGCTCTGTGGTTTAGACCGCAGCACCACTCATGTCCCTTAACAAAGCAGAATGAATGCCTAATGATGACTTGACATCTGCTCACCTCTGTGCAAGAAAATCAGGTCGAGTGCTTAATGCGATTTGCTTTAAACTGTTTTAAATACTATATTTTAAATTGTTGCAACCCACCATGGGACAAGTAGCTAATTGAAACAACAACAATTGCTCAATTAGCAGGTCACCCGGAGAGCCCATCTCAGTGCTCTTGACAGATGGATTGTCAACGTTCATGCACATGTGGCACCAGCTCAAAACATTTGGCTGCCTGACCCCATCCCCGCCCCACGAAAGCTAGCCAGTCTGGCAGCTAAACTCAAATCTTATTTAACCCTGAGGGCGATGCAGCACCCTCCACCACATCTGAAAGCAACAGTCCTGCTTGGAGGCACAGGTTGGCCACATGGCATCCAAATCTCCACCCTCCAAGAGAAGGGAATGGTCAGGGGGCTTAGAAGGGACAGGCGAGGAAGCTGCTGCCACTGCCCCTCACAAATACCCAACATCTTCTGCCTGAGGCAGCTGTATCACTTTCACTAATGGTAGGGCCGGCTCATAACTTAAATGAATGTCTGTTGGAGAGGAGTTGCATCCACACCTCTACCTGACTTAAGAGACTTGAACCCGGAAAATGACTGGTGAATCACAGTGACACATGTTTATCTTAATAGAAAAAGGCACCCGCAGCATCTTCACAAAAGGTGAAAACCAAAGCAAAATGGAGACAATGATTTATCAAGCCCTGGTTCCAGTAGACAAGGATTGTCCCTGGTCAATAGAGTCTGTGATGGATTATGATATCCCTGCAGAACCACAGCATTAAAGCAAGCCCAGAACAGGAAGATAAGCATGTTTTCTTCATTTCCTGCATTGGCTAGCATCACCAGAAGAGAAGAAAAACAATAAATATGACTCAAAGACCAAGTGTGACATCTGGTGGTTCGAGGCAGACTTTCAGGTGAGAAATTCCGAAGTTCACCTTCAGGCAACGCATAGGAAGATATGAAGAGCCCTGCTGGATCAGGATAAAAAGTACATCTACTTTGACATCTTTTTCTCACAATGGCCAGTCTAATGCCTGTGCGAAACCCACAAGCAGGACATGAGCACAACAGCACACTCCCCACCTGTGATTCTCATCTACTGGCATGCTGTGGATCCAAATGTTGAAAGCTTTGGTGTTCTCTAGAATTCTTCACCAAGCTAGATCAGGAGTGGGTACCTCAGATTTGGGGAGGGGAGGGGTGCTGCTACATGTGGCCTTCCAGGGATCTTTGTTTGGCCCTTGAGATGCTCACCATGAGCCTGCTCCATACCTACGTTGAGTGCTGTTGACAAGCTGCAATATGTCTTCTTCTTCTTTGGTGATCACTCGTAGCCAAGTAAGATTGTCTTTCATAAACACGGTTTTAACAGTGAGTCCATAAGTGACTGTGGAGGCCTATTCTGGATCCACACGTCCTTCCACAGTGGGGACATAGGTTTCTGGGCAGGAGTTGATCACGGTGAGGGTTGGCCAAGCATACCTTCCTCTTAGCATGTTTCTCACTTTCGTCCTGAGTTTGAGCGTCTTCAAAGCCCATGGTAAAGGCTGTTCTCCAATTGGAGTGCTCGCAGGCCAGTGTTTCCCACTTGTCGGTGTTTTACCACTTGTCGGTGACAGATTTCACCATCTCCTAGGTTGCTGTCTTTATTTACTCCTGCTTGACCCTAAGGTCCCAGGGTTAGTTACAACATTAAAACACAATATTAAAAACAGTTTCAAACATCTTGCTATCGTAGAAATAAAATGTACACCTCAAGTGGTCAATTGCCAGGGTAAAGCATTAGAATTAAAGGCAAATGACTAGAGATGGACTGAGACTTTCAGAGTGAGCTTTTTCAGCTCAATAGGTTTGGAGTCATTCTGAGTGGGTTTCAGACTCCCCTGAGGAAAGGGAAGTCACTAATGACGTTCAACCCTGTGGATTGTCACACCTCTACTTCGAGTCTATGACGTACATTAAAGCCAGAACAGTGATTTCCCAGAGACTGAATGATATTGCTAGGCAAGAAGATATAGCCCAGATAAAACCAGGGATGTTCCTAGGGGACCAGATCCATCAGACCATACCAGCCCCCTACCTTACGGAAGTCCACTATGTGGAATACCGTAGACTTCTTACAGCGGCTAGATTAAATGCCCTTGATTCTGCGGTATTGTGGGGAAGGTACAGAGGAGTACCATACGCCCAGAGAACTTGTCATTGTGCCATGGGCGTGGTCGAGTCCACTGAACATATTCTCCTAACTTGCCCTTCTTATACAGAGCTTAGGCAAAATCTTATAGCTCCACTTTTAGTCCAATTTAGCTTCCTATCCAGAGAAAACCAGGTTTTATACTTGCTGAATAATGCTACTAGAAATACAGCCTCCTTGGTGGCCAAATTTCTTTTTTTAGCTTTCAAGCGTCACAAGACTAAAATTGACTGTATTGACCTGGGGCTATCTGCCTAGCCCATTTTAGTGTTGGTTGTGTTTTAAAAACCCTCTCAGGTGTTTTAACTTTGTATGGATAAATGTATCTTTTTCTGACTGACGGTCGAATAAAGGATGATGATGATGACTCCCCTGAGGTGGGCTGACACACTGCTATATATTCTGCTACCCACCAGACTTTGCAAATCTTCCCAACTTCTCCAAGCAAAGAATGCCTCAAGTTGGGGGAACAAGAAATGGGGGGGGGGTGTAACAGGCAATGAGGAAGGCACATTGCTGTTCCCTAACTAGTAAATGAAGATCAGGGTTGTGGAGGTGTCCTGTGCAGGTGTCATGAGGGAGACAATCTGCTCAGGGATTTTGATGATCCAGCAGGTTGGGGGAAGTGAAATCAGGCCCCAAGAACTATCAGAACCCAAGGAGGGGAACTAGAGAGCATGTGACTGGATCCTGGGGAGGGATCAAGCAAGTTGACAGAGAACTGTTGTTCCATCCCTGTGTTATGGGATACTTCTAATCAGGTACCTCTCATTGTGGACATGGGTGGCGCTGTGGTCTAAACCACCGAGCCTCTTGGGCTTGCCAATCAGAAGGTTAGCAGTTCGAATCCCCACAACCGGGTGAGCTCCCATTGCTCTGCCCCAGCTCCTGCCAACCTAGCAGTTCGAAAGCAAGCCAGTGCAAGTAGATAAATAGGTACCACTGCGGCAGGAAGGTAAACAGTGTTTCCGTGCGCTCTGGTTTTCCTCACGGTGTTCTGTTGTGCCAGAAGCAGTTTAGTCATGCTGGCCGCATGACCCGGAAAGCTGTCTGTGGACAAACGCCGGCTCCCTCAGCCTGAAAGCAAGATGAGTGCCGCAACCCCATAGTCGCCTTTGACTGGACTTAACCGTCCAGAGGTCCTTTACCTTTACCATTGTGGAGCCACCTCTGGGTCCTCCTCCTTCTGGGGAGGTGACTGAGGGTAAATTGGATGCTAAGCCACTGCTGGCTCCATGGATGCAGAAATGTCAGCACTGGCACAAACAAACTTTGGAGGCCCACCTACTCAAAGGAGTGCCACTTTGCTTGCCCAGGGGCTCCAGCTGTTTCCCTGGCTAAGAGAAGTGCCCACCCTGCTCTGGGGTGTGTGTATGTGTGTGACTTTTTTGCTTGTTCTTAGCTGTGCACCTAAACATTTCTGGAACCTGCCATACCCAATAACCTCGCCTGGGTAGTGATTAGATTTACGCATCAAAAAAATCCAGTTGACAACCATGAACACAACCGACTTCTCCTGCTGCTGTTTCCAAGCAATTGGCATTAAGGGATATGCTGCTCTTGAATTTGGAGGGTACATCTAGAGAGCTGGAGTGGTGTAGTGGTTAGAGTGAAGGACTGAGACCTGGGAGACAGGGGTTCTAGTCCCTGCTCATCCATTAAGCTCACTGGGTGACCTTGGGCAGTCTCTCAGCCTAACCACTCTCACAGGGTTGCTGTGAAGAAAAAATGGGGAGAGGGACAATCATGTATGTCACCTTAAACTCCTTGGAGGAAAGGTGGGACAGCAATGTAATAAAAATAAAATTGGAACACATATCTCAGATTTCACCAGCCAAGGGGCCAAGTATTCCACTATGTGGAATACCGTAGGCTCCTTACAGCCGCTAGGTTAAACGTTCTGGAATCAGCGGCTTTGTGGGGAAGGTTCAGGGGAGTCCCATATGCCCAGAGACTTTGCCCCTGTGCTCTGGGAGTGGTTGAGTCAACTGAACATTTTCTTTTGATCTGCCCATTCTATGCAGATCTTAGACAAAACTTATAGCTCCACTCCTATGCCAACATAGCCCAGTAGACAGAGAAAGACTGGTTTTGTATTTGCTGAACAAGTTCACTGGAACAACAACCTTCTCGGTGGCCAAATTTCTTTTTTTGGCCTTTAAGCATCGTAAGGCTAAAATTGACTGTATTGACATGGGTCTAAATGTATAATATACTTCTTGCTGTTTCTAAGTGTCACGCTTTTCCAGATGTTTAGACGTTTTAACTTTTGTATGGATAATATGTGCTTTCTGACTGACAGTCGAATAATTTTTATTGATTGATTGATAAAAATAAAATTAATAGTCTTATTTCCCCCCATGAGTTTCTCTAAATCCCCCTTTAAAGCCATCTGAGCTTGTGGGTGCAAATTCCATCAGTGACACACTTTTTAAAGAAGTCATTCCTTTTGTCCGTCCTGAGGTTGTAGACTCTCTTTCCTTGGAGGTTTTTAGACAGAGGCTGGATGGTCATCTGCCATGGATGCTTTATAGCTGAGATTCCTGCATCACAGGGGGTTGGACTAGATGACCCTTGGGTCCCTTCCAACTCTACTGTTCTATGATTCCTGCCCACCAATTTCACTGGACGTTTTGGTTTCACGAGTGAGAAAAGAGCATTTTTAATAAACCTCTCCTGTGTTCCCTCTCCTTTGTGTTTCTTCTAAGCATCCTGAAACATCATAGCCTTTCATCCATGGGGAAGCAGAACCTAGAGTTTCCCACAAGGTGGCAGTGATGCTACACAAGCCTGAATTCGCTGGAGAGCAGCCTGTGCTTGTTTTAAAGGACTTAACTAGAGGAGCACGGCTTCATCCTGGCTGGTTGAGCACCGGAGTGTCTCCTAAGCAGACAATTGTTGTGGAAGGGGCTGCCACTCTTCCTGTTGTGATGCTCTGTCATGATTCAGTTTGCCTTGCTGCTGTCAGCATCAAGATTTCTATAATTCCTGCAATAGTAGGTATGGGGTGTGTGGGGTGTTTTGGGAGGGGTAGTGTAAGGGTTTCGTAGTGCTCCTCACAAGTAATGACCGCCGACTCAGGATCTGTATATTTACATAGGTTTATTATACAGATATGTACAAGTCAGAACTTAAAGTTTCCATGACCATCTTAGTCACTCTCAGATTCCGGAAGTGGCGCTTTTCGGGAGCGCCCCCAACATAAGAACTTGGGAATCCTTAGTCTCCTCCTCTGTTCCTTCTGTTTCTGCTCCCTACATAATTGGGGTGATGTGGCCACCATTTCCCCCTCTGTCCCTGAACCACTAAAGCAGTGCTCGGACCTGCCAGCCTCCGACAACCCCTCCACCGCCGAGCTCTTTTCCTGTCTCACGCTCCCACAGGAAGACTCCAAACTCCTTGAGCGGTGCTCGCTGCTCTCAGCATCAAAGGTACCCTCCTCCACCTTTCCTGGCTCTTCGCTGACCCCTGGTGTTCCCCTGACAGGTAGTACCTCTGGTGGGGGGGGGACACATTGTGCTCCTTCTGAGGTAGTTTGTCCACCTTTGGTCCCCACCCTGCACTCAGCTCTCACCTGTGGCTCCAACAAGCTGCCAGCATGTGACAGCGGCCACCCACTGGGAACGGCTTGATTGGCTGGCTCAACCAGATGAGGGTAGCCGATGGGTCTCAAACCCTCACTGAGTTAGGGACTTCCCATGCATGTGAAGACAGGCTCAGGCAGATTGAGTGGATGAGACCAAGAGTGGGTCCAATGGTCAAGAAGGTGGCTTTTGCACGTGCTGTAGAGGGAAGTAAGGGGCAGACAAGGCTCATCCGCCTGGGAAGGTAGTCTGATCCTAAACCTGGCTTCACTATTGGATATGTTCGGGAGAGGAAAAGGCTCAGGAGTAAACTCTTCACAAATCTGGAGTGGAGTCACAATAAGGCGGTTGGATGGCAATAAAGATATTATTATTATTATTATTATTATTATTATTATTATTATTATTATTATTATACACCTCCTTCTGGCAACTCCTGCAGCCAAGCAGGTGCCAGCCATACTGCTCTTCTTTCCTTTGGGCCACATCAGCGAGGCCAAGAATGGGGTCTTGGCGTCTGGGCAGCCCAAGAAGTCCGTACATACTGCCAAGACTTGCACCCATTTCAAGCCAGTCCCAAACCTCTTTGAATCTGTCGTGCCTCTCTGTCAAGGCTGTGCTGAGTCATAGGTGGTTTTCAGAAGAGATCCAGGGGTTGTGTCGGAGAGAGAGCTAATGGCAAAGCCACCCTAGACGCTGCTCAGGAAAACCCTTTAGAGCCCTTCTTGTCTAGGTGGATCCCATGGCCAGCTAGGGTGGGTGAGGAGAACACTCCTCTGCCCAGGAGGGTGCTCTAATATTCAGTTCTTGTGCCTCATAATATGGGGAAGTTGCAGACAGAGCAATTGGCTCCTGCTTTTAGCCTTTGCAGTCCCTGATATCCTCTTCCCAAGCTTTAGGTGTGCTGTCTGCTTCATTATTTTTTAAAGCACTGTATATACATTTACTTCATTAAACATACCCCCACCCTTAAAAAAGATATTTTTTCAGGATGTTGAAAGAAACATTTTAGGTAGAAGGAGGGTAGTGGTGTCACAGTTCCTAGCCAGTCAGAGCTATGCATAGCTGATTTAAGCAGCAAAGTTGAGCTTAGACTAGGCCTAGGAGAGAGGGCAGGAGGAAGCATGTGTGGCTAAAACATGATGGCAATGTAGTTTTGCAGAAGGCTTATCATGAAAATTGCAAGCATCTGGATCTGAATATGCCCTTTGGATCACTGTTATCCAAGACTCTTTATTCTTCCCGTACATTCACCACCTGTCTAAATACCATTTTGATTAGAGCACAATGATGAAATGCAAACTCAGATGTGATGCTTCTCTCCCCCCCCCCCGCATAGTTCATATCTGCTCACAAAAGGACTTCCTTGTAGCGACCGCCAGATGGATTTGCTGGATATTTGGAGCTCACACTTGCAGGCATTCTACACTCCATCAGGCTTGGCAATGAATTTTTTGCTCTCTGACAGCATAATAACCTATACCAATTTCAGTTCTGCACAATCCATCTTTCCATCTCCCTCCCACTTTATCTTCTCTCTCTTACAAGTACGCACACACCTGGTTTTCTTTCATTGCACACACAGAAAATTGCTGTTCAGAATCAGAGGGAAAGGAACTTTTCCTTGCCCTTTCTGATTACTATCTATTGGCTGAACACAAGGCTCTCTTGCAGGAAAATAGCCCTGGCTAAGAAGGAAAGGGCAGCTCCTGTGCTCTCTTCTTGTATGACTAGATGCATGGGGTTTTCAGGCTGGGGCTACCCTGAGGCATCTTGGCACCAAAACCAAGGCCTAATTTACACTCGCATGCCCACTGATGGTGCCTGCCTTTATGAACCATCCCACACCAGACATGGTGCCTTGTCTACTGCACCTTGACTGCTGATTCAGGCTCCTGGCAAATGCTGGCAACTCAACCTGTTTATTAACAGGGGGCAAGTATAAACAGTTCCCTGGATGGGATTTTAATACAAGCCTGCAGCAGGGTTTTGCCTTGTTCAAGGGAATGGAGGAGTGGTGGTGGGGAGCTCTGAAGGTTTGGTTGTGCTTAAGAGGGGGGCAGCGCACAGTTAATTCACTATGTCTTGATACAAGACACACTGCAGATGGATCTGTGATCTCACACTCTGATACAAACACAGGCACCAGACTCTGTAGTAGACTGGGGTGGAATATATATATATATATATATATATATATATATATATATATATATCTCCTCCGGTTGCATATGCATATATATATGATTGAATATTCTTCACGGTTTGAGTCATTTTGATACACATGGAGACACAGCTGTAAAACACAAAAGGAAAAACCCATTTGCAGTTATCAGCAGGCACCTGCCCCGACCCTTTCTGGCTTATCTACAGTTTTGCAAGGCCCAACCTGGGTGTAAGGCAAGGTGGAAGGGAAAGTAGTTGTCTGGAGAACACAGAGCTCTGAACTTGTTCCAGCAAGGAGCAAACTGAAAATGAGCTCTTATCTAGTATTATCTACCCACTTGTATGTAATGGGTAGAGTGTGGGAGACCAGGGTTCAAATCCCCACTCAGACGTGAAGCTCACTGGGTGACCTTGGGCCCGTCACTGCCTTTCAACCTAACCTGCCTCACAGGGTTGTTGTGGGCAGGGCCGGATTTAGGTTTGATGAGGCCCTAAGCTACTGAAGGTAATGGGGCCCTTTATATGTCCAACTGTCCTTTGTCAACAACAAATTGTCGCTGTTTTTTCTGCTGAATATATGCTATATGGTAATTTATGGACCTAATAGGTATCTAAAGCCATTTGCCACTGTTGCTGTATATAAGTTTTATTTTATTTGTTTTTTATCCTATATTTTGAAAATGTACATCCAGTTTTTTTCCTTTAAATTTTTGCGGGGCCCCCAAGAGTGTGGGGCCCTAAGCTATAGC
Source organism: Darevskia nairensis (assembly GCA_034642065.1). Lineage (NCBI taxonomy): Eukaryota > Metazoa > Chordata > Lepidosauria > Squamata > Lacertidae > Darevskia > Darevskia nairensis. The sequence continues at coordinate 374,622 of JAWWNI010000834.1, read as the reverse complement.
TTGTTCAGCTTATACGTAAATCCAGCACTGGTTGCGGGGATTAAATGAAAAGAGGGGAAACCATGTACACCACCTCGAGCCTCTTGGAGAAAAAGATGGGCTACAGATGCAATACACGAATAAACTCAGAGCACAATCCTGTCCTTTTCGTGCATTCATAATGCATTGATGTGATTTCACTTGCATCGGGATGTTCCTGAGCACAGCGTATGTGAAAGCTAATAAAGAAAGTTTATGGAATGAAAGTTGTAACCTGAAGAGGCAGTACCCAAACACTTGCGGGAGTTAAGTAAGAAGGATCTCTTGGTGACAGGACTAGAGAGAACGAGGAAAGGGCAATCAGTTTTGATTTAGCTGCAATGGATACTTTGACAAGAGCTTTTATGGAAGGTCCTAACTAAGAACAGTAACTTCCTTTCAAAAGGCACCATTTAAACCTTGAAGATGGTTGTTGGTGATGCATCACTAGCTGTCAACCTGCTCACTTGGTACTGTGGCTTTATTGAACTGAGGGTGGTGTTTTGCTCTCAATATAGCCGAGCTTGTCATAGGACAATCGGCCAAGGGCAGGATGCTATAGAAAATTGTCTTACATAGTTCTTTGTTCAGCTTCTGCCATGCCCTTGGGTCGACAAACTAAGGCCTGTGGGCTGAATCAGGCCCAATAGCCTTCTAAATCTGGCCCGCGGATGGTCCGGGAATCACTACGTGGATCTCCAGCGTGCACGTTCTTTCCCTCTCCCTACCTCTCCCTCACACAGCAGCGGCGGCACCTCCTCCCTCCCTACAGTGTGGTGTAGTGGTTAAGAGCGGTAGACTCGTAATCTGGTGAACCGGGTTCGCTTCCTCGCTCCTCCACATGCAGCTGCTGGGTGACCTTGGGCTAGTCACACTTCTCTGAAGTCACAGAGTGTTTGTTGTGGGGGAGGAAGGGAAAGGAGAATGTTAGTCGCTTTGAGACTCCTTAAGGGGAGTGAAAGGCGGGATATCAAATCCAAACTCCTCCTCCTCCTCCTCCTCCTCCTCCTCCTCCTCCTCCTTCTCCTTCTCCTTCTCCATCTTCATCCTGGCTTCTCCCCGCCCTGCCTAGAGGAGGAAGGGGGCTGGGCTTTGTTGCTGCCAGCCCCTCTCTGGAGCCCTTTTGCGCGCTGCTCATCGTCCCTCCGCCACCACTGCTGCCGCCAGCCCCTGCTGCTCGCAAGACACAATGAGCCTGTGCTCATTGTCCCTCCGCCGCTGTTCATCCCCCCCCCTGAAATATAGTCCAACCCACCACAAGGTCTGAGGGACAGTGGACCGGCCCCCTGCTGAAAAAGTTTGAGGACCCCTGGTGTAGCCAAATATACCGAAAACCAGCCTTATCTGTCACCTGAGCAAAGCTTACCGGAGGATGGAGTTCTCTATCTCCACTAAACCTACTTCCTTGCCATCTTAGCAATACTGTCTCCAGAAAGCTATCTTTTTTTGCTTAACACATCCTGCGCTAGCTTATTCCCCTCCCCATTGTTTACCCCTCCCCACCAAAGCACAGGATTTCCCAACTCCCTCCCCTCCCACCAGCTTCACTTTTATTGCAGTCACAAGCGATGAGCCCCTGCATTCAAAGTCTCAAGGGTATAAGGGATACCAAAGAACACAGATAAAAAAATAAAATTGATTACACCGGTCACAGCCATCTACGCTGCACAAAGCCGCAAAGCACAATTGAAAGTATTTTTTTTTTTAAAAAAAAAACTAGAATAAAGTGGATAAATCAACCCAAACAGATAAGAGCCTATAGAGTTTTCCGCAGCTTAGATCAGACTGAGAAAGGCAGCAAAGTTTTGTGCTAACGGCACATCGGGATTGTGATACTCTGGAATCTTGATGCTGGGCCAATTTCTGTCACTTCCCCTTGTGTGACCTTGGATCGGTTAATCTTTCTGTACTTCAGCTTCCCCTGGTAAAGCAGATAATGCATTTATTTGTCTCTCTTATTTGCTTAGATGGTATCTTCTTCTTTTTTGTCAAGGACAAATGATTCTAGCTGTAGTCACATGCCAGGGTCTTGCATACCATCTGCTGTAGAAACTCAAAGTGCCCTGTTTTAACTCCAGACACTCCTAGTTCCCCAGTCCCTGACAGTAGCATAGCTGTCAACCCTCCCTTTTTTGGTGGGAAACTCCCTTATTCCAATGCCATTTCCCGCTGCTATCCCGGATTGTTGATATCCCTTAAATTTCCCGGATTTCAAAGGAAGCAGCTCCTCTCCCTCCCTGCCGGCCAGGGAGGCTCCTCAGCTGCGTTGCATGGCTGCCAATAAGGAGTCTGAGACCGACTGGGGGCGGAGCTTGCATGCCTTGTGCAGCCAGACCCTCACACCCAACCAGACAGCCTGCCTGCCGTCTATGCGCTCGCTCTTTCGCTCACCCATTCACACACAGCCTCTGGAGCGCAGGGTGGCGAGGCTACTTGATGCCATTGTACTGCCCTCGCGGCATCCCTTATTTTCAAATCTGAAAGTTCGGAAAAATCCCTTATTTTCAAATCCGAAAGTTGACAGCTATGAACAGTAGCTGAATGGTAGAGCATCTGTTTTCAATGCAGAAAACCCCAGGCTCAATCCCTGACATCTCCAGGCCGTGCTGGGAATGTCCCCTGCCTGAAGCCTTGGAGAGCTGCTGCCAGTCAGTGTAGACAATACTGCGCTAGATGGACCAAGGATCTGAATCAATAAATAATAAGGCAGATTCCCATGTTTCTGGCAAATCCCAGGATTGATTTGGTCTCTATTTTGATATTTTTGTGTGTGTTGGAGGATGCCTTCTTAAAATGTTGGTCTTGATGATGAGAAATAGATTCCTCCCTGACTGCTGCATTTAATCTGCTCCTACTATCCCAGTTTCTGAGGGACACTGTGTGGCTTCGGAAACCCAGCTCCAAAGCTTGAACCAGCAGGTCTCACAACATGTCCCCTTGCTTCCTGTTTTGAACCTCTGCTGTCACCTACCAACTTTAGGCTCCACCTTCTGCACTGGAGGAAATTATGGGGAGGGGCCATTTCATAATTCCCACAGAGATGCTGTGGTGGAGGGAGTGGTTAGATGATGATGATGATGAGGAGGAGGAGCAGGAGGAGATTGGGGAGTTGGAGGAGCCCAACCTGGGAGAAGGTCCTAGGGGGTTGGGGTGTGGTGATCAGGAACCCCAGTAAGAGTCTGAGCCTAGAGAGAGCCCAAGTGCATTGGGAGGCAGAGACTTGGATCTGGGGGAAGGTGACCCATCTCAGTGTTATTGACTACACTGAGCATAATGTCAGCACCATCAGAGGTGCTCACTCAACCACATGTGCCCATTCGGCCGCTTCTATCGGCAGATAATACCCATTCTGCATTTGTAAGCACTCGATTGTTTAGTTTGGCAGCACCTGCACTTTGGAACTCCCTGCTCATTGAGACCAAGCAGGCACCTTCACTGTACTCTTTTTGGCATCTGTTAAACACATTCTTGTTTAGACAGGCCTACCCAGATGCTTAGGGATGCAGGTGGCACTGTGGGTTAAACCACAGAGCCTAGGGCTTGCCGATCAGAAGGTCGGTGGTTTGAATCCCTGCGACGGGGTGAGCTCCCGTTGCTTGGTCCCTGCTCCTGCCAACCTAGCAGTTCGAAAGCACGTCAAAGTGCAAGTAGATGAATAGGTACCGCTCCGGCGGGAAGGTAAATGGCGTTTCCGTGCGCTGCTGGAAGCTGTACGCCAGCTCCCTCGGCCAATAATGCGAGATGAGAGCTGCAACCCCAGAGTCGTCTGCGACTGGACCTAATGGTCAGGGGTCCCTTTATCTTTACCTTTACCCAGATGCTTAGAGAGTTGGGATAATTTCAATCTGCTTTAGTATTTAAGTTTGGTATGTTTTAAAGTATGGTTGTGACTTTTTCTTGGTTTTCTTGATTTATCTCATATATTTCTTAAATTTATCTCAATTTTTTTGTTTTACAATTTAGAATATTCATTTAAACAACCTTAAAATATTAATCCCTTCTTTTCTTTCTTTTGCATATCATAAATCCCTGCATATTTCACATAAACTACTAAACCATTCATTATTCCATTATTACATATTCTGTCAGCTGAAGTTGCCATTCTTCTTTAGTTGAGATCTCGCTCGTTTTCCGTTTTTCGGCTAACAAAACACGGGCTGCAGTAGTGGCATACATAAATAATCTTTTTTGACACCTGGGAATTCCGTTTGAATTATCCCCAACAAAAAGGGTTTTTTGGTTTATTTTGAAAAGTACTTCTAACCCCCCCCCCCAATTCATTATGGATCATTTCCCAATACTATTTTACCCTTTTCTTGATTTATCTTTCTGTAAGTCCCTTTGAGGTTTGTTTGTTTGTTTGTTTGTTTGTTTTTTTTTTTTTTTACAATCAACCAGTGTGTAGCTTTTATGAAATAAATAAATAAAACAAATAGGGATGCTGGAGAGGGCCTTCTTGGTGGCTGCTCCTAGACTTTGGATCTTCCTCCCTAGAAAAGTTAGACTGGCTCCCTCCTTCTGCTGCCAGGTGAAGACTTTCTTGTTCCAATGGGCTTTGGGGAACTGACTGCTTTTAATGAAAGGGCTGGTACCAGTATGTTTTTTTTATTGTAATTATTTCTGTGGTTTCCATAGAATTCCATCAATGTTTTTATTGTTTTTAATTATTGTTTCCCCCCCTATGTTTTTAGCAGTTCTTATTTTGACCTGTAAGCTGCCTTGAGTGCTGTCAGGGGAAAATGAGGGGTGGTATAATGATGATGATGATGATGATGATGATAGGTTCTCTACCCATGCCCTCAGAAGACCATGATGCTATCTCCCCTCTGAGCTGGCCAAGTGAATGTCTAGGTCCGAAGGTACTCTTGTGCTTTTTGCATAATGTGGTCCACATTTAAGGCTTGATGTTCAAAGCCAGGCACCCCCAAACTCGGCCCTCCAGCTGCTTTGGGACTACAACTCCCATCATCCCTAGCTAACAGGTCCAGTGGTCAGGGACGATTGGAATTGTAGTCCCCCAACAGCTGGAGGGCCGAGTTTGGGGATGCCTGTTCAAAGCACATCAGGTCAGTTTAAGTTAGAAGATTCACTAGCAGATATACCAAACTTTTTTTTTTTTTGCCCCCAGGAAGGAGACCAAGGTGGGCTGGGGAAATGACAGCATTACAGCCAGGGAAAGCAAGAATTGTTGGTTGAAACAAAGCCGTGTCAATAGTGCCAATAATGCAGGCAAGTGCAGATGGGAAAGATTAATGGCAGAAGACACTGCTGCATGAAGGTTAAAGGATTTCTGTTCTTTTCAATTCAAGGAAGGAACAAGGGGGAGGCGGGGAAGAAAGGAAAAGAATCTTGATCTCCTGAGCCTTTCATAATATTGCAGCAACTAGCGGGATGGAATGTATCACCGCATCTAGGACACTCATAATGCAACTAGGGATGTGCAAATCTGACAATTTGGCTTTCTCATTTTTCCACTATTCAGTTTTCAACATATCCACATCAGTTTGCAAATTATTATTATTTTTAACCCTCATGAAAATCCCTCAGCATTTTACTGTGAATTTCCACTGATAACACACATTTCCATTTGCATTTTTCCCTCCTGCAATGAACTTTTGTAAGTTATGTTCTCTAACAAATGCATCTATATCTATTATTATTATTATTATTATTATTATTATTATTATTATTAATTTATTCAACTTATACACTGCCCTGTACCTAGAGGTCTCAGGGCGGTTAACAACAAGACCACAACATATGAAATCAAACCAAAAGCAGTAACCCAATACCCACCCCCCGAGCTATGTGTTTTTGTGCACATTGCTTGGCGAGAGAACTGCATTGCAAAATTCAGAGAAGTGCAAAGTGTGACTTGCTGGCTGTGTTTCTGGTGAGCGTATAGCTTTAGAAAGTGTGAAATGGGTAAGTTCACCTTTAAATGTGAACTGCATCGAATTTCCTCCCCATCCCTAAATGGCGCTGCTCATTTGTAAAACTTATTGAGTGCAAAACGTACTTCATAACCCTGATCAAACTCAGTTAACCTCTCTCATCCATCACACCTTGTTTCAATTTGGGGCTATTATAAGATTAAGTAACAAGGTGGCCTTGCAGCTATTCCAGGAGGGAATTCTTTATAATGCTCCGGGAGATTGTGGATCTGCTCTGCCCAAATGCTATATCATCTGTGTACAGAAGAACAGAGCACTTAATCAAAGAAGAAACATTTTTAAACAAGGGACAAGGTTGGACTGAGGGGCCATTTCCTATACCATTGGAAAAAATATATTTATACAGGTCTCAAAAGAAGTAGAACTGTATAGGAGTATATATTCTGGGTCTTTATGGAAGCAATGTTGTCTACATAATATATTTCAGAGCTGTTGCTACATATCTTATACTTTTCTTTGTATTTTGCTCAGGGTTCTGTCTGTCTGCCTGTGCATTGCATATGGGAATGGAGGAGAAATTAATTTCATTTCACATTTAAAGGCAAACCTACTTAACTCACACTTTCCAAAACAAGACACAAACTGAAAGGCAGACATATTTCAAAGTTCACACAACCTCTGGAAACTTTCCTCCTGATAAAGATAGCAGATCTAAGGCTCAAAGTCTGGATCAGGACCACAGTAAGGGCAACTGGTTAAAGAGCTCTTTCCCAACATTTTCATTCAACTCCTCCTCCTGCACCTGCCACTAACCTTTTTCTAAACAAACACACACAATTCCTAAGTGAGTAGCCCTTTAATAGGCTCTTTCTCATGCAGCTCCCAAGGATGGGGTTGTTGCAGAAATGGGGAATAAATTTGATTCAGTTCACAATGGAAAGCAAACCTCCATAAATCGTGTCCTCCTTCAAAGAGGGCACGTGTTGTGGTGCGACCTGGCAACCAAACCCTGTGTTGTGGGTGGGTTCGTTTGGATAGTAATCAGACCAATGGGGCGCTAGCCAAATGGATCGAGGGACCTACATAAGCCCATGCACGTGTCTCTGAGCTTCCTCTTTGGCCCAGTGCATCGGAACACCCGCCCACCTCTCCCTATATTTGTCTATAATAGACAAATGCGCTTGACCTTGCTATGCCATCGTGTGTCGTCTGTCATTGGGACTGAGGCAGGAATTTTCCCCACTTCGCTGATTGGCTGTTGCCATTTGGGTTTCGCCTGCTGCGTAGCAAATTGTCACAACTTGTAAGGTTGCGGATAGGCTCTGGTTCAGGTGATAGGGACTGGAGAACGCTCTCGCCATCCCTATGTGAAGGGTATTCCGTTAAAGGAATCCAGGGACTTGATGGTTTGGTCAACCCCTGAGAGGGGGTTGTGCCTGTGCCTGAGTCTGGGGGGGACATTTGGGTGGCGGATAGAGCTTGTCCCCGGCTTTCCGCTTATCCAGGTGTTCACGCTTGGCTGACCTATGCTGGTGCCCTGGCCATAGCTGTCAACCTTTCCCTTTTCTCGTGAGGAATCCTATTCGGAATAAGGGAATTTCCCGCAAAAAAGGGAAAAGTTGACAGCTATGGCCCTGGGTCAGTGCTACCTGCCACTGTGCAGGGAGCTAGTCAAACCAGAGCCTATGCAACCACTCACTTGCTCTAATCAATAAAGTTGTGGCCTAAATTCTGCCCAAAAAACCAAACCAAAATTTGAGTCTTGTCTGAATTTATTTAAGGGAGAGGTTAAAGGTCTAAACAAGCAATTCACAGTTTCTGAAACAATAGGAGAACTGAAATACAGCCATCCTTAAAAACAAACAAACAAGCAAGCAAACAAACAAACAAACAAACAAACAAACAAACTTCCCCTTTCTGAATTTTGCATTGCAGCTCTCTAGCCAAGTAATGGTCACACAGCTGCTCAGGGAGCAGCCCGAGGTACCTACAAAGTATGTGGAATTTGGCCAAGAAAGCTTTTGAAGGATCAAAGCTCTAGCAGTAGAAGCTAATTTTCTGTTTCTACTGGTTTTTCTTTTTCATTTGCCATATTTATTTCTCCCATTTATATGCCCCTTCATAGCCTGCACTCTTGAAGCGGTTTACATTAGAACTTAATTAAAAACCATAAACTAAGGTATACAACAATCATGGGGAGGAGGACCTGCAATAAAATCAGGGCAGGAATGAAACAGAGGCAGTAAAAGAGTAGTAAAACCCAATAAAAAGAGTAGATTGGTAAATACAAGTGAATTACAGTCCTATTTCCCGCCCCCCAATGGATGTCTAGAAGAGATAAGATTTTGGCCTCATGAACATTGGCGGAGCTTCATGCTCCGGCACCGGGGGTGGAGAGCAGGCGGGGCTGGTGTGAGTCCCGGGGGTGGGGTGCACTGCCCGCAGGGGCATGGCATGCGTTCTGGGGGCGTGGCGCACCGCCTGCGGGGGCAGGGCGCCCAGCGCGGGTGGGGGATCAGCCGCGATGGAACCCCACCGGGATCGCGCTGCTGGGGGGGGGGCTCCCACCACCCCTCTCTTCCTACGCCAGTGCTCATGAAGCAGCAGAATGAGGTGGGCACAGGGTTCACCTCAGAGTGGTATTCATCACAGCCCAGCCCAGACAGGGATTTAGAACCTTTCTCCCTGCGATGCTAATCTTTATTTCTATGGAGTTTTTTTTTTTAAAAAAGCTCAAGGGCCTTTAAAAATGGCACTCCCTCTTCATTGGAGCACTGTTCGTTGTTCCCCATGTTATAGATTCTTTTTTAAAAAAAGAAAATACAGTGGTCCCTCGACTTACGAAGTACTCGGCATCCGAATTTTTCGATTTACGAATGAAAAAAGTGGCCGCACGTCTACGATTTTTTCGACATCCAAATGGAAATCGTTGCCGGTTTTAGATGCGGTTTCCTCGACTTACGAATTTTAGATGCGGTTTTTTTGACTTACGAATTTTTCCGAATATTTTTTCTCCCAATGCATTCCTATGGGAAATTGCTTTTTTCGACTTACAAACTTTTCGACCTACATGTGTCCATTCGGAACGGATTAAATTCATAAGTCGAGGGACCACTGTATTATTTGATTATTGCATTTATATCCCGCCTTTTCCCTTTGAGGAGCTGAAAGTGGTATGCATTGTTCTCATCCTCATTTAACCCCCACAACAACCCTGTGGGGTAGGTTAGGCACCGAGCAAGCTTAATGACTGAGCAGGGATTTGAACCCTGGTCTCCCAGGTCCTAGTCCAACATTCTAGCACCACACCGCACTGGCTCCCAGAAATTTGCTGAAGCCAGGCCTTTAGTGTCTCCAATCCCATGTTGTGGAATTCTCTCCCAATGGAGATCCGGCAGGGTTCCTCGCTGTTGGCTTTCTTTGAAAGACCCTTTTATGCCCATGGGCCTGTACAGCTGTTTAAATGTTAATTAGCTTCTCGATTAGTCAGTAATTTTAATGATTTTGCATTATGCTCATGGTGTTTTATGCATTATTCTATATTAGCAGCCTTGTGCCCGGTGCTGCTCTGGAATTCTAAGAAACGAAAAACATCAATGCAGTTCTGAAATCAGTGGTTGGAATCAGTGTTTTTTTTTTTTTTTTAAGATTCTGTCCACCATCTTGATTCAAGATGGCACCTATTGTGCCCAAACATAGAAGTAACCTTGTTCCTGGATCCCAGGAACCATTGTGCAGAATTTATCTAAAATCAGAGCATTTGTGAACCATCTTGATTCAAAAGGACACCCTATTTCATCCAAATATAGGTGAAGACTTGTACCTTGGTCTCAGGAACCATCATGCCAGTGTGGTGTAGTGGTTAAGAGTGGTGGACTCGTAATCTGGTGAACCGGGTTCGCGTCTCCGCTCCTCCACATGCAGCTGCTGGGCTAGTCACACTTCTCTGAAGTCTGTCAGCCCCACTCACCTCACAGAGTGTTTGTTGTGGGGGAGGAAGGGAAAGGAGAATGTGAGCCGCTTTGAGACTCCTTCGGGTAGTGATAAAGCGGGATATCATATCCAAACTCTTCTTCTTCATGCAAGATTTGGTTACAATATCTTAAGAGGTGTCCAAATGCGTAGTGAAGAGAGATGAAACCCTGAGATTTTAGATGAGCTGTCAGCATATAAAATAAATACATACATAAATATAAACTTTGAAGTTGTGCTCTTTCACCTCAGGGTTCCACTCCCTCATTTTCCTGCATGGATGGACCTGGTCTTTGCCTGCCTCCTTAGCATGAACAGGCAAGCCCGTTTCTAGGAGGAGACCCAGAACTTGGGCAGACAAAGGTTCCCGGCCCCTGATGTAAAGGCTGGGTGTAAGAAGTCACAGGTGTTTTATCGCCTTCCAATTTGATAAATTTGAAGGGAGAGAGTGACTACCCTGGAAGACTGAAGCCAGTCCATTCGTGGCATATAAGATGAAAGATAAACAAGCAAACCCAGCTCACATGCTTCCTCGATAACAGTTCCAGGATGTGCATAGAGATTTGTGATGGGTGCAAATAGTGATGGCGAAAGCTGGGAGTGGAAAGTCAAGAGGCGTGGGGAAGAAATTCGATTCACTTCACACGCAAAGGTGAACCTACCCGATTTGCACCTTCCGAAACAATCTGCAGACCAAAATATATGCATCCTTGGAAACTGGCACTCTTAATTTTGCAATGCGGTTCTTCAGCCGGCAATGTGTACAGAAATGCACATAGCAGGTTAATGTGTTCATAAAAATGAATATATTAGTGAAAATAACATTCTATTAGGGGAAATGGCTTCGCAAATAGACAAAATGTTAGGCAAAATTGCATACATGTAGGTTTTAAGACCCACCTTATTTTTGTAATTTTATGTTGCTTTGCACTGTTTTTAACACAGTATGATTACATCTTGCACAGGAGTTATGTTCCAGGGATGGCATGTATACTCAAACCACCCCCTTGGATGTTTCCTGTGAGCATCCTTACCTTTCCGGAACCATGCGGCGAATCAGCCTTGCCCTCCCCCCATAAGCCTTGCTTACTGGGCTCTGGGATGCCCTTGCGAGATCTGGTGGGGCCATCTGAGTTCCAGTGAGATCTCATGAGGGTGTCCCAGAGCCTGCGAGAGAATGTCCCAGAGACTGGTAAGCAAGGCAGGGCTTAAAAGCCCTTTCTGCAGCAGGAAAACCCTACACAAAAGAGCTTTCAAGCTTTCTGGCCATTTAATTTGGTTCGATTTCAACTGGCCGACCTTTAATTGTGTATGGTTGAAGTCAGGCCTAAGCAGAGTTTGTCTGAGGGTGGGAGTCTTGTTAGAATAAAGTGATAAACTCAAGCAAAAAAGCAGTTGGTCTTTGGTGGGGGACCCTGGTTGTCTTAGCCCTCCGAGGGCCAGGGCAAGCGTACCTGGCTGCCCCCACCCCCTGCTCAGGCCTGGTTGAAATCACACAAGTTAGATGTGTATAAGATGTGATTGTACTGTCTTATGTTTCAACTGTTGTAACCTGCCAATGGACCTTGGGGTGAAGGATGGGTAAGAAATTATAAATAATAATAATAATAATAATAATAATAATAATAATAATAATACACATTGTAAGCATTCCACAAGGGACGCGGGTGGCTCTGTGGGTTAATCCACAGAGCCTAGGGCTTGCCGATCAGAAGGTCGGTGGTTCGAATCCCCACGACGGGGTGAGCTCCCGTTGCTTGGTCCCTGCTCCTGCCAATCTAGCAGTTCGAAAGCACGTCAAAGTGCAAGTAGATAAATAGGTACCGCTCCAGCAGGAAGGTAAACAGCGTTTCTGTGTGCTACTCTGGTACACCAGAAGCGGCTTTGTCATGCTGGCCACATGACCTGGAAGCTGTACGCCGGCTCCTTTGGCCAATAATGCGAGATGAGCGCCGCAACCCCAGAGTCGGTCATGACTGGACCTAATGGTCAGGGGTCCCTTTACCTTTACTTCAAGCACCCCACAGGGACATGTAATGAATAAATAAACAATTAACTCAAAGTGTCATTGGCAAACTTTTCCTTCTGCCTTCCCAACCTCCATTCTATCCCATTTCATTCAGTCTCATTTTTCATGGAGCACCAGGATTCATTTGCTAAGGCTTGATATGTACATACACTAGGTGATAAAACGGCTGTTTAATGACATCATGGTCCATCCGATGTTCACAGTCGTCAGCACAGCTTCGGTCCTAGCATCAATCAAGAATGAACCAACCACTGTGATGAATGCTGGCATCTATCTAAAGCAATATGTTTCCATAAAATGGCCATTCCGTCATGGTATGTGGATTTTTACCCTTCTCAAATATTTCTTCCTTTCTTTCCTTTTTAATAGCATAGGTGAGAAGAACAGGAGTCATTTTGCAATTGCTGGGAAAGAGATTTGATGCAAACATGCAGGTTCGGCTCATTGGCGGTAGCACCAGCTATGTTGTGCATGAGCCATGATGGATTTATCACCACAAGTCAAATGTCCACATCACCCACCATAACAGAAACGATCAGTACTGCATGGCCCTTGCGATGGTGGAGACTCCTATCTGATATGCTGAGCTGGTGAGATATAGCAGAGTGTGCTCCAAATTCTCGGGGAGCAAACAGGAAGAGATATAGCTCAGTGGAAGAGTATCTGCTATGCATGAATAAGGTCCCAGGTTCAATCCCCGTCATTTGCAGGTAGGACTGGGAGAGATCTCTACCTAAAACCATAAAGAGCTGCTGCCAGTCAGTGTAGGCAATGCTGAGCTGAGTGAACCAGTAGTTTGACTCAGTGGAAGGCAGCTTTCTGTGTTCCAATGCACTGGGCATGACTGCATCTATTTGTCTATGCTTAAGGGGATTTTTTGACGGACTAGGCTAGCTTTGGACCCTTTTGGTCTCTGTCTCTTCCAAGAATGCCTTTGAAATACTGGTACATGCCCTATTTTTGGCCATACCAACATTGGTGTTCTGATGTTGGTTGGTACAAAATTTCAGGAACTTCAGTGGTGGTGAGGAGGGAGAATCCTTAACCACATCTTTGGAGATGGGCCATAGCTCAGTGGTATCTGCTTTGTGTGCAGAAGATCCCATGTTTAATCTCATGCTGGCAGAGGAGCTAAATTGCAGCTAGGAAGCCAAATCATAACTGGTTCTTTTCTTGAAATTAAAACAGTGTCCAAACACTGGGGAGCATTCCAGAATTAAACACATAGTAATGCATTTAAGCATTCCCAACTTCCCAGTTTCAGTAAATTAAATCACTATGCTTAACATCCCAGGCATCACCAGGTAGGACTGGGCGAGACTTCTGTCTGAAACCCTAGAGAACTGCTGCCAGGCAGTGTGGACAATACAGAGCTGGATGGTCTGATTATAGGAAATAAAAGAAACAGACATACAGAATGGTCACTTGACAAGTAGGCAATAAAAACAGCACATCATTTTCAAATGAAGGGTTGCTGAACTAACCAAGTCTTAAATCCATGCCTAAAACAAAGTGGCCAGTTGATTTTATTAGGGAGAGAGTTCCAGAATCCCAGTGCCACTACCACTAAATCATAGCTGTCAACTTCCGTATTTGAAAATAAGGGATTTCCCCAAACTTTTGTATTTGAAAATAAGGGATGCCGCGAGGGCAGTGCAATGGCACGAAGTAGCCTCGCCACCCTGCGCTCCAGAGGCTGTGCGTGAACGGGTGAGTGAAAGAGCGAGCGCGTAGACGGCAGGCAGGCTGTCTGTCTGGTTGGGCATGAGGGTCTGGCTGCACAAGGCATGCAAGTCGGTCTCAGACTCCTTATTGGCAGCTGAGCAACGCAGCTGAGGAGCCTCCCTGGCCGGCAGGGAGGGAGAGGAGCTGCTTCCTTTGAAATCCGGGAAATTTAAGGGATATCAACAATCCGGGATAGCAGCGGGAAACGGCATTGGAATAAGGGAGTTTCCCCACAAAAAAAGGGAGGGTTGACAGCTATGCTAAATGCACAATTTCTTGTACCGGGCAATCTGATGCCATCAGTAGCTGTAGCAGATTGCAAAAACCGGCCAGGAACATAACAAATGAGATGTTCTTTTAAACATGCTTGTTCAGGTATGTACTATATATACTAGTACCTTAGTTCTCGAATGGAATAGTTTCCAAAAGTCCGTTCGACTTCCAAAAACATTCGAAAACCAAGATGCAGCTTCCAATTGGCTGCAGGACCTTCCTGCACTCAACTGGAAGTTGCGAAGCCCCGTCGGACATTCAGCTTCCCAAAAAACATTCACAAACCGGAACACTTACTTCCGGGTTTGCGGCGTTCGGGAGCCAAAACGTTCGAGTCACAAGGCGTTCGACAACCAAGGTACGACTGTAGTAAGACCTTGAAGATAATGTGGTGGTATACTGGCAGCCAGTGAAGTTTCTTCAACACAGGTTGTTTTTTTACAATTTTTTAATGTTTCCAGTATCCAAAGCCTCACAATAATCAGGTTGTAGGAATCTGCAGCAGCTGCAGCTTCTGAAGCAGGCTCAATGACATCCTCAGAGGGTCATCTACCGCAACCCCTGAAATGCTGGAATCACAACTAAAGAATCCCTGACAGACGGCCAGTGAACCTCTGCTTAAAAGTGGGGAGCTCTGTTGTATTTGCTTGTAGGCTTCCAATAGACTTCTGGTTGGCCGCTGTGAGAACAGGCTGCTTGACTTTATGGAGCTCGCCGAACTGTCTGGAAGACTCCGCGACCAGGGAGAAGCGTCAGTCGAGGAAGATTGGAAGAAATTTAAAGTTTATTGCATAAATATTGTAATATTTAGTGTTGCTTTAGGAAGTAGTTATAGGTTGTTGTTTTTTTGCTATATTTGCTTTTTTGAAATAGGTTAAGTATAAGCTTAAGAAGTATATTGGTTAAGATTTTAGTTTTAAGGAAGCTGCCAGAGAATGTTAAGGAAATGAAATTCAGATGGGGGGGGGGGACTGAGGGGAAGTTACCCAATGATGTGAAGAATAAGTTATGTATGTAAGAAGGAATTATTGTTCTTTCCCCCTTTTTCTTTTCTTTTTCTCTTCGATGTTTGTGTATCTTTAATATGTAATGTAAAATGATGTTATTCTTTTTAATTTCTTACAAAATCTAATAAAAATTATTATTATTATTTAAAAAAAAGAGAACAGGCTGCTTGACTATGTGGGCCATTGGTCTGATCCAGCAGGCTGGTCTTATGTTGTTTTGTTACTTGAAATAGACCCCTTGAAATGAATGAACTTAAGTTAGTCGTGCCTTTTCATTTCAATGGGCCTGCTCTGAGGGTAAGAGGGTAATAATAATAATAATAATAATAATAATAATAATAATAATAATTTATTATTTGTACCCCGCCCGTCTGGCTGGGTTCCCCCAGCCACTCTGGGCGGCCTCCAACAGATATTAAAATACATTAAAATATCACAGGTTGAAAACTCCCCTAAACAGGGCTGCCTTCAGGTATTTTCTGAATGTCAGATAGTTGTTTATCTCTTTGACCTCTGCTGGGAGGGCATTCCACAGGGTGGGCGCCACTACCGAGAAGGCCCTCTGCCTGGTTCCCTGTAGCTTTGCTTCTCGCAGTGAGGGAACCGCCAGAAGGCCCTTGGCGCTGGATCTCAGTGTCCGGGCTGAACGGTGGGGGTGGAGACGCTCCTTCAGGTATACAATGCTGGAGGCAAGCCACAGAGACTGTGCATTTGGCTATTGAAATAGATGGGGAAACGGGAAAAAGAAAGATTTCTGTTGGAGAGTCTCACCTCCCAATTTGGGGATTGCTTGCCTCCTCTTTGCAAAACATTCCCTGCTATAGAGCACGAATCCCATGAGCGTGGAAAGCAAAGCTTGTCCTCTGCATGACATCCTTTGCAGTATCTTTGCATCCACCCCAAATTCCACTGGATTTTCTGAGCTTTGGCCTCGGAGGCTCAGCTCATTTGAGCACAAAAGCAGCCTCGGCTGATCTGTCCGTCTTCCAGCTGTCAGCTTCAGGAGAGCAGCAGTCAATTTGTTATTCTCTGCTAAGTGCTCCTGAATTCTGTGAGATTCCTGGGCAAAGAGTCCGAGATGACAGGTGCAGGACCCTGCAGTTGTCAATATTGTTTTGGCGTTCAATGAATATTTGCTGACATGCTTGAATAGCTGTTGAACTTTAGGTTAAATCCTGCTCAGGGGGTCTGTGGGGATTGCAATCCGTCAAGCTGAAGCAATTTGGATAAGAGAAGGCAGAAGGAAGCAGTTCTGACTATGAGAAGCCAGGTAGTCTAAGGCAGTATCCCCCCAAACTGGTATACCCCAGATGATCTGGACTACAATTCCCATTCCTGCCAGACAACATGGCCAATGGCCAGGGATGGTGGGAGCTGCAGTTCAAAACATCTGGAGGACAATAGGTTGCAGAAGGCTGGCCTAGCAGCATGAGCCACACCCCACTAAAAGCAGATATCCCATTGGTGGCCACCCAGATCTCTCACAGTGGCCACCCAGATGCCATATTGGGAAGGCCACTTCTGCACTGAGCAGGAGGTGGATTTGCGGGCGTCACGACCTGATCACGCGCGCAGGGGCTGGGCTCAGCCCCTGTGCGATTGGTAGTAGTTCTGTCCACGTCACTCACCGGCCGACCAACCCGTGCGGCCGAGGGGCGTGTTCAGAGTCCCTTTAAGCTAGTGCCGGGCGGGAATTTCCTCCTTTTCGCCCAGCTGGCGGTTAGGCATTGGAAAGGTTCTATAGAGGTGAGGAGGGGAGGTAGCGCCATCATCTGCCCCTCATGATGAAGGGTATTCCGTTAAAGGATTCTGGGGGGCGTGGCCCTGTCCGAAGCCTAGGGAGGTGAGGGCCTAAGGCACGCCCCTAACGATGAGCACAGGGGGAGTTCCAGTCAATGTATAAAAGCTTTGGAACAACATTCATTTTGAGGACATTAACCTTTCCCCAAACGGAGAGGTTTAGAGGTCCTCACATTTCAATATAATAATAATAATATAATAATAATAATTTATTATTTATACCCCGCCCATCTGGCTGGGTTTCCCCAGCCACTCTGGGCGGCTTTCAACAGAACATTAAAATACAGTAATATATTAAACATTAAAAGCCTCCCTAAACAAATATCAAAAGAACTCTCATTTATAATTTGATTCAAATTTAATTTTACAATTTGGTCTATATCTGATGAAATCATTATACCCAAGTATTTAATAAAGTATTTGCACATCCAAAATTGATGGTTTCTATACCATGTAGCCCTTGGCCCTATTGGTAAAATCTCTGATTTTGTCCAATTTATGGAATATCCCGATTTTCTGCCAAAGGTTTTTATTTTCTCCATAATTTTTGGAATTTTATCTTCTGGTTTTGTAATAAATAAAAGGATATCATCCGCAAATAATACAATTTTGTAATTATCTTTGTTGTGCTTTACACCCTTGATATGCTCATCCTGAATTATTGCTCTTGTTAATGGTTCCTGGCAGAGATTAAATAATAACGGAGAAAGAGGACATCCTTGTCTCGTTCCTCGATTTAAAGTAATGAAATTCGAAATTCTTCCATTTGTAACAATCCGGGACGTTGGGTTTTTATAAATCATTATAATCCAATTACAGTATTCTATAGGGAAACCAAATTTACGTAACACAAACCCTATGAATTCTTTATATATTCTGTCAAAAGCCTTTTCTGCATCTAATGACAATATCATAATCTCCTCTTCATCTTTGTTTAAATTTATCAAATATATTGTTAATCTGATATTATCTGTAGCTTGTCTTGTTTTTATAAAACCTGTTTGATTATTAGGTATCAAGTCTTGAATAACTTTTTTGTAATTTTGCAACCAATATTGCATTAAACTTTGAACCTATCCTTTCATCAAGGCAAGATCTGGATGACCACCAGTTCCCCAACTCTGCTTCTTTCCAACCACTACACCACACTGCCTCTGATCAGCCTTGAGCTCCAGGAAACAGGATTTCAAATGTGTGGGGCAGACTTCAAGAACGTGTCTTCCACTGTACATCACTTGATGTCTCTGGGGTTGTTGGCTCGAATATATTTTCAAAACAAAGAGTGGTTAAAAATCAAATCTTCTGCACTGCATGAAAACATGACAGTTGAGAATTGCAAACATCTATCATGTCTGGAGGGAATGCAATGAAGAAATGACAGTCCTCAAATCAGAAATTCCTGTTGGTGACCTTTATAAGAAAATACTCTGCACCCAGCTGGACACCTGAGATTTTAAGTGGTTCAGTATGTCTTGATGCTAATACTAGGGAAGACCAAATTATGTACATTCTTCAGCTCTCTGAATACCTGACCACACTGTAATTGGGCTGGTGTAGGGAGGAAATACTTTGTTCAAACTGCACTCTTCATGCTTGGGGTCTCATTATTTTTTTTGCTATGCAGAGGAAAGAAACATACTTCACTGAGACAGCTCTCTGTGAAAGATGGTGTGTCTGCCCCCTGCCCTTATTATTCAATGTCCTAAAGGTATAGAATTGAGCTTCCACATCAGGGCAGAAGAAGCTGTGCGCTCTTTCCCTCTTCTGACCTATATTCTTTATTTAAATATGGAACAACCATTTAAAAATGGTCTCTAATGGGCCAGAATGAGGAAGAAATAATGGTGGAGTGAGACATCATCCAACAAAAAAGTGCTTTGTTGCAAGGAAGGTATACAAATATAATATTCACAGTCCTAAATTGAAATCCGAATCATTCCTTCTTGGTGGCTTGCTAAGGGTAAAACAAAATTGGTGTAATTTACAGCTGTTTTTCTGCACAGCTTGAGGTAGTAAGTATAGGAGAGATGGTTCTGTAAGAGAGTGTAGGGAGTGTCTGTGATCTCTTCAGCAAGCCTATCACCCCAAGGCAAGCAGCAACCCTGCTCTTGGGCCATTGCTCAGTGGCAGAGCATCTGCTTTGCATACAGAATGCCCCAGGTTCAAACCCCAACATCTCCAGCTAAGACTGGGAATGCCCTGTCAGAAACCCTGGAGAGCTGCTTCCAGTCAGTGAGCTAGATGGATTCAGTATAATCTTTCCACATTTCTGTGTATAAAGCAGAGTGTGGACAGGCTCCCAAAGGCATTCTAACTGCCTCCTCTCTTCCAAAGTTGCTATGCTGAGCTCACAAGTGCTGAGCCCATATCACTGGGTATCAGTCTCCCACCCTCCTCAGTTGGTCCATTGGGTGGCAGCCACAGCAGGGGTGCCATGTAAGGGGTACTGGAGGGCTGAGCCCCCCCCCCAAATTTCAAGGAAGGGGCTGGACCCCCTCAATATTCTGCAACTGGATGGGCCCTATTGGGCCCTCCTGCGGCTGCGACGGGCCCCATCGGTCCTTCTTCCACTGTGTGATGTCAAGCACATGTGCCACAACCCCCAAAGTTGGGTGGAACCTGGCACATGTGAGCCACAATAATGCAGTTTGCGGGCTCAGCACAGGGGGGAGAGGCTAAAGGATCACGTGAGACCTCCCTCTCTCATTCTGTAACACAGGGGTTGGGGACATTTTTCATCCCAATGACTGAATTCCCTTTTGAGCAACTTTTTTCTGAGGACCACATTCCAGTGGTTGGGGGGGGGGCAGAAGCAAAAGTGGGCAAAGCGATGAATGTAGATTTAAATTTTGTACAGTGAGCTGGCTTCTGCAGACACATTCCTGTCTGTCCTCCATTTTGACAGGCAAGAGGTATGATCAGCAATGGGGGATACAGTAGGCTAGTTTCTACACACCCCTCTGTCTACGTAAGCAAGAAGCATTATCAGAGTTCAAAGGCACATTCCAGACAGGCATAAACACTAAAGGAGGATGCAAAGCAGGGTTGGAGAGAGGTGTAGCCTAGGGAAAGTAGATGTAAATAAGCAAGGTGTATACCCTGGAGGGACTCCCGTGGGTCAGATAGAGAGTCCTGGATGGTTTCCAAGGCTTAAAGGTAAAGGTAAAGGGACCCCTGACCATTAGGTCCAGTCATGACCGACTCTGGGGTTGCAGCGCTCATCTCGCATTATTGGCCGAGAGCTGGCGTACATCTTCCGGGTCATGTGGCCAGCATGACTAAGCCGCTTCTGGCAAACCAGAGCAGTGCACGGAAACGCCATTTACCTTCCCGCTGGAGCGGTACCTATTTATCTACTTGCACTTTGACGTGCTTTCGAACTGCTAGGTTGGGAGGAGCAGGGACCGAACAACGGGAGCTCACCCCGTCGCGGGGATTCGAACCGCCGATCTTCTGATTGGCAAGACTTAGGCTCTGTGGTTTAACCCACAGCGCCACCCGCGTCCCGCTATTCCCCATCTCTGATCTAAGGCAACTTTCAGAGATTTCACCCACCTCTATTGAATCGACAAACAGACCCACAATGATATGTCTGCTTTGGGATATTAGCAATACTAGTCTTTGGCTCCCTTGCCTAGTCACTCTTGCCAACAAGAAAGGGTGCCATTTGTGCCATTGGCTCCCCTGGATACAGTCGAAGCATCACAAATATAATGAGCATTATCATTGCAGTCACTGGGGATCTGAACCAGGCAACTTCTTCATGGCTAGAACGTGAAGGAAATTTCAATATGCTGCCGACATAAAGCTTCTATGCTTTCCCAGAAATCTTATCCTCATCCCGCCGGGGACAACTGCGACACAAATGTTATTTGTCCTTCCCTGGAGACCCATCTCAGTCCCGAAAGCTGGGTCGTTGGGACTTTGTTTACAAGCCAGGAATAATGAAGGCTGTTGGCAGGAAGAATGTGCTGCTGAGGATGCAGTTGCCAACTGGTTGGTGTTTTCCCTCATCCTGGACCAGCCACATGCACAACAAAACGGCCAGCTTTAAAACTGGCACATTAGCATGAATTGTGGAAATGCTAATTTAAGCTGTCACTGGCTTGCTCGCCACCTCACAATTGGATGTGAGGATAAACTTCATGGGTTATTTCGTAAGAGTCCAGGATTCTGTTCTTACACAGATGCCGATAGGAAGCCCACAAGCAAGATGCAAGTGCAAGAGCATTTACAGCCAGCTGGCTTGGAAACAACTGGAACCCCCACCCCCACCCCCCAGTTCAGGAAATAAGACCACTCATTTCCAAGCAGGATTGAACATCAAAATGAATACAATGGCGATGGCCATCCCACCTGGGAACTCCCATGCAGAGTTTGACGGTGATATATTGAGAGCCAGCTGAACCTATGCCAAAAAGTGAGTGAAGTTGAGTGTGGGGAGAACTGGGTCTGGCTCAGGTAAAAGTAAGTGGGTGGTGCTGTGGCCTAAACCACTGAGCCTCTTGCTGATCAGAAGGTTGGTGGTTCGAATCCCCGTGACAGGGTGAGCTCCCATTGCTCGGTCCCAGCTTCTGCCAACCTAGCAGTTCGAAAGCACGTCAAACTGCAAGTAGATAAATAGGTACCACTGTGATGGGAAGGTAAACTGTGTTTCCCTGTGCTCTGGTTTCTGTCACGGTGTTCCATTGCACCAGAAGAGGTTTAATCCTGCTGGTCACATGACCTGGAAAGCTGTCTGTGGACAAATGCTGGTTCCCTCAGCCTGAAAGCGAGATGAGTGCTGCAACCCCATAGTCACTTTTGACTTGACTTAACCGTCCAGGGGTCCTTTACCTTTGTGTACCTTGGGGTTGGCTCAGCTGGGGATCAGGAGCCTTCCCGCTCCCCAGCTGAGTTACACAAAGCTCCTGCCACTCACCTGCTACCAAACAAAAAAACCAAAAAAAAAAAAAAAAACCAGGACAGTGTTTTATATAACCACTTTTTATTTTGTTCTGTGTATATCACAATGCTTTCTGTTGCTTTGGCTGATGGCTGATGCAAATAAAGTTTCATTCATTCATTCAACCCTGGACAGTTTAGCAAACATTTTTTTTAAAAAAACCTGGACCCAAATTGCCCCCCTCCAAAAAAAAAAAAGAGGATGTTTCCAGGAAAATCCAGACATATGACAGCCCTACTTCAGCATACAAAACAGAGACCATCTTGGCTGTGAGATCTGGAAGACCTGCTCACTGCCTTGCAGGCCTTTCCCCATCTGGCCCCGAAATAATAAAAAAGTAAACTTCCATTACTGAATATATGAACCCAAGTTAGTTGTGTCTATTAATTTCAATAAGTCTGCTCTGAGTATGACTAAAACTCGTTTACAACCCTATGTTCTGATTCAATATAAGGCAGGTCCGTGGAATTGCTAGAGCTTTCCTCCCCACCCTTGGACACCCAGCAGGATGTGAGTACTGCTGAGAAGACCATTTAAAGACTGTAAATGGCATTAAGGTCATAAAGATGAAAGGGCCCGGATTAAAGACATCGTACAATTTTATGGAAAGATGTGAAAACAGCAGTTTTACAACCTACTTTTGATTATGGAATTTTATTGCACGCCAACGCAAACTGCCTCTGTCCTCACTGCAGGAGTACAAAGGCTCTTCTGCTGACAGATTGGGATTGCCTTCAATATGTGTTGTGATGACCTGCACTGCAGCCACTCACAGTTTTTCTCTTATTCTCACAATGCTAGAACTCATAGACATCCAATGAAGCTGGAGGTTGGAAGCTTAGATGTGTTAGCTATCTTCACAATTAAAAACACTTGAAACGGGCAGCCGGTGTGGTGCCAAGGCTGGCTTTCTTGGTCTTCAGCTCCCAATCACCCTTGTCAGCATGGCCAATGGCCAGGGATTATTTTCATTTCTTTGCCTGATGAAGTCTCTCCCCTCACTTGCAGCCCAATATCATATGGTAGACTGCCACATGGGCTACTCTTAACTTCACACATGCAACTCTCCATCATATCTGAAGTCTCCTAAACCCACCCTGGCAGTAGCCAGGCTCTGTTTCATTAAGGCTTGTTTTCCCAGGACAGCCAGTAAGCTAACCAACTTGTAATTTCCTGGATATTTACCCTCCACACACACACAGCCCTTTAAAAAAAAATGGAATTACAGTACCTGCCAAACTTGGCCTATTGGGATGAGGAGATAACAGTCTGGTCTGCTGGAGTAAAAAGTCTCTCCACTCCTGACCTAAATAAATAAGATAAATTATCCATGAATGACGAAGAGTCTGTTTTCCCATGGAGTTTCAACCACTGTTGCGGAGTGTTGCTGGGTCACAGTGCCTCCCGTCACCCCCAAAGGGAAAAAAGCTTCTCAGTAGTTTCTGTCTGTAAATGGGCATCGCTAGAGAGAGTGGGTGGGCTTCCATTGTTTAGGAAAGTTGCAGAGAAGGGTAATGGGCACATTTAAAAGGTCTCGAGGGTTTTTCTGGGAGGAGAGGTAAGGGGAATTGGTTTGGGATTCATCAGGAAGCAGGAGATTAAGCACAGGCATGATTGAGATGTAAAATTCTGGCAGTGCGAGGCATTGTGGATGGCATGAATGGAACCTGAAAGAGCAGGATCTGGCAAGAAGCAAACAAATGAAACAAACACAAAAGGCCTGTGTGTTGGGTTCAGCAAAGTGGCGGAGCCATCCAGCTGTCATTCATCTGGCCCCTGGATGAAGAACCACCATGGGAATGGCATTTGAAATGTCTCTTGGCTTCCACCAGGAAAGCAATCTTGGCTGTGGCTGGTGCTGTGTTGAATATTCCTTGCATGTTTTCCCCTCCTGGAACATCAGAACATCAGAAGAGTGCCATTGTTGCTGCTGGATCGATGCAAACATCTGTCTAGTCCAGCATCCTGTCCACACAGTGGTCAACAATATGCCTCTAGGAAGTCTGCAAGCAGGACAGGAGTGCAGTAGCACTCTCCTCACTTGTGAGTCCCAACAACTGGTATTCATAGAATCATAAAATCATAGAATTGCAGAGTTGAATGGGGACCATCTACTCCAACCCTCTTCAATACAGGAATCTCAATTAATGCATCCATGAAAGATGCCCATCCAACCTCTGCTTGAAAACCTTCAATGAAGGAGAACCTACCACCTTCCGAGGTTTACTAACTCTGACAACGGAGAGAAAAGGAAAAGGGAATGGGGAGGGGAGAGGAAAGCAACCACTGGACCAGCTGCTCCTTCTTGGGTCAATGACCAGCACCAGTCATTGGAGTCAGGGAATAGAGTCTTTTAGTGACTCTAAGTCTCAGAAATGGTGACAGAGGGCAGAGCAATGGACACCTAACTCACCCTCATCGACAACAACATAAGAAGGGCACTGCTCAATCAGGCCAAAAGGTCATCTAGATCCAGCATCCTGTTCTCACAGTGGCTACCCAGATGCCTGCAGGAAGCCTGAAAGCAGGACCTGAGTGCGACAGCAACTCTACCCACCTGTGATTGCCAGAAACTGGTATTCAGAGGCATAATGCAGGGGTGAAACTAGGCTTTATTTCACATGGGTCAAAGACCCAGTTTGGCACATGCATCCATGAGCATTTGCGTACATACACACAAAAAGACTGTGAACCTCAAAGGTGCCCCTCTGGAGGCTTCACCTGAGGCAAAGAACCTGGTCGGCCTGCCCCCCCCCCGTAGCTACGTCACTACTTGGAGGTAGAACATAACTTTCATTCTCCTCTGTGAATTTGTCTCATAGAATCATAGAGTTGGAAGGGACCCTGAGGATCATCTAGTCCAACCCCCTGCAAAGCAGGAATATGCAGCTGTCCCATATGGGGATTGAACCCGCAACATTGGCATCATCAGCACCACGCTCTAACCAACTGTGCTATCTATCTGCTCACCCTCAGGTAAGCTCAGCCTTGTACTCACTGAAATTCTAAAGAATGAGAATGAGGCAAAGCAATGCAATCCCCTTTTGTAAAGGGAGGGGGCTTCAGGGAACTTGGAGTAGAGGCTTTGGCACACTACGTAAATGTGGCTCTGTGCCATGAGTCTGCGTGTCTCAATCTTTTCGAGCACCTGCTACTTGGAAGGGTTGCCTCTTCACCTCCAGTCCAGGCATAGCAAACTGTGAGGAGGAGGCTGTCAGTAATTGAATTTCTGTGCAGATTCTGGATAGGCTGAGCTTTTACGGATGGCATGGCTAACTGCTTCAATTTAGACTGAACAAATACACAGCTAATGCGCCATGAGTGTGATGCCCTGACAGGGGTGAAAGGGCTTCTGTAAAGACCTGCTCATCAGCTGCCCTCCCACTGCCAACGCCACATTATTCCGAGGAATGCTGATGAGCTTGGAAATGGATGCGCAGCTGGCAAACGCCCATGGCTGGCAGATTTCAATCAGTATAAAAGTCTGGTGGAGCCCAGGCTGGCTCAGGAATAGGCAATGCCTGTTTGATGCCCTCTGGCTTACTCCAGCCCATTTCCAGTGAGGAGCATTTCACGTTGCTGGCTGGAAGGGCAGGAAAATCACTCACGACATACACATGGAACACTGCATCCAAACCAATGGATTCAAATCACAAGAAAGGAGATTCCGATTAAACATTAGGAAGGATTTTTGGGCGGTAAGAGCTGTTTGATAGTGGAAGAGGCTACCTGGGAAGATGGTGGACTTTCCTTCCTTGGTGGTTTTAAAACAGTGGCTGGATGGCCACCTGTCAGGGATTTTTTAGCTGCCATTCCTGCATTGTAGGGGGTTGGACTAAGACCACCATTTCCAACTCTACAGTTCTATGATTCTATGAAGCACTGTGTCTGTCACAAAGCTTTGGCAGGTGCAAACAGTATTGAAAGTATGACAGTCTAGACGCCATCGTGGGCACAAATCATTTTGAAAACACAATAAAAAGGGTGTTTGGAGGGGCCCGCAGTCACCACGGGTGCCAGGATCAGTTTGCGTGTCTCTCCATTGTACAGCTAAGGCTCAAGCCTTCTCTCTGCCATGTGCCAAACCAGCATTGGTTTGTGTCTGTGGATCAGTGTGGTTCTGCCGCTCATAAAAACAGCCCGAGGCTCCACCTAAGTCCTAAATCATGTCAGCAAAGAAGCCAGCCTCTAATGATAAAATATGATCATTGCCCCTGCCCCTTTTTCTGAGTCGGCAACATTGGAAGTTGCCTCGGCGTCAGCGTCTTCCTTGTTACAAATCTCTGCAACTAAGGGATGTGACAGGGCGCTGCACTTTACATAGGAGAAGAACCTTCTGTAAATCCTGCCACATTAACCGCTGAGCTGTTTACTTTGACTTTCCTCTTTATTTACGGCCTTTCAGCAACGAGACCAGCCGAGAGTCGGGGAGACGAAGAGCCGAGCTATTCATTCTCGGTGTCAGCTTGTCCTAACATTTGGACATAGGAGAAAAAAGCAAACTGTTGGGCTGTTGATTTCTCTCTCTCTCTCTGTTTCTTGGTAGCTTTGTTTGAATTGGCACCGCACCGAAAGTATTCCTTTTCCTTATTTGTTTCCTTGGCAAATGCGAGGTGGAAGGAGGTGGGCGAATGGGGAGAAAATTGCAGTACTGCAAATCATCCTCTCATAAACTAAAGGGCAGAGCTCAATCGAGCTTCTTTTTTCTTTCCTTCCACATGACATGATTTTATTACTCATTTTATTACTCGAGGATGTGGACAGGCTGCTTGGACGAGTGAAACCAACCACCTGTCTCCTTGATCCTTGCCCATCCTGGCTTATAAAAGCTAGCCGGGAAGGGCTGGGCGATGGGCTTTGCGGGGTGGTGAATGCTTCTTTTTGTGAGGGAGCCTTCCCAGACCCGCTAAAAGAGGCGGTTATCAAACCGCTTCTTAAAAAACCATCTTTGGATGCGGCCAATATGGCCAACTATCGCCCAGTCTCAAATCTTCCATTCTTGGGCAAGGTGATTGAGCGGGTGGTTGCTGAACAACTCCAGGCACGCCTGGAGGATGCGGACCATTTGGATCCCTTCCAATCGGGATTTAGGCCTCATCATGGGACTGAAACTGCCTTGGTCGCACTGGTCGATGATCTCCGGCGGGCTAGGGACAAAGGTGAGAGCTGTTTCCTAGTTCTGCTGGATCTCTCAGCGGCCTTTGACACCATTGACCATAACATCCTTCTGGACCGTCTAGAGGGTTTGGGAGCTGGGGGCACTGTTATACAGTGGTTCCGCTCCTTCCTCCTGGGCCATGTTCAGAAAGTGGTGGTGGGAGATGAGTGTTCAGACCCCTGGGCTCTCACTTGTGGGGTGCCTCAGGGTTCCGTCCTCTCCCCCATGCTTTTTAATATCTATATGAAGCCACTGGGAGAGATCATCAGGGGGTTTGGGCTGGGTGTTCATCAATATGCGGATGATACCCAGCTCTACCTCTCTTTCAAATCAGAACCAGTGAAGGCAGTGAAGGTCCTGTGTGAGTGCCTGGAGGCGGTTGGAGGATGGATGGCGGCTAACAGATTGAGGTTGAATCCTGACAAGACAGAAGTACTGTTTTTGGGGGACAGGGTGCGAGCGGGTGTGGGGGACTCCCTGGTCCTGAATGGGGTAACTGTGCCCCTGAAGGACCAGGTGCGCAGCCTGGGAGTCATTTTGGACTCACAGCTGTCCATGGAGGCGCAGGTTAATTCTGTGTCCAGGACGGCTGTCTACCAGCTCCATCTGGTACGCAGGCTGAGACCCTACCTGCCCGCGGACTGTCTTGCCAGAGTGGTGCATGCTCTAGTTATCTCCCGTTTGGACTACTGCAATGCGCTCTACGTGGGGCTACCTTTGAAGGTGACCCGGAAACTGCAATTAATCCAGAATGCGGCAGCTAGACTGGTGACTGGGAGTGGCCGCCGGGACCACATAACACCGGTCCTGAGAGATCTACATTGGCTCCCAGTACGTTTCCGAGCACAATTCAAAGTGTTGGTGCTGACCTTTAAAGCCCTAAACGGCCTCGGTCCTGTATACCTGAAGGAGCGTCTCCACCCCCACCGTTTAGCCCGGACACTGAGGTCCAGTGCCGAGGGCCTTCTGGCGGTTCCCTCATTGCGAGAAGCAAAGCTACAGGGAACCAGGCAGAGGGCCTTCTCGGTAGTGGCGCCCGCCCTGTGGAACGCCCTCCCATCAGAGGTCAAAATGATTAACAACTATCTAACATTTAGGAAATACCTGAAGGCAGCCCTGTTTAGGGAAGTTTTTAATCTGTAATATGTTAATGTATTGTTTTTTAATATTGCTGGAAGCCGCCCAGAGTGGCTGGGGGGACCCGGCCAGATGGGCGGGGTACAAATAATAAATTATTATTATTATTATTATTATTATTATTATTATTATTATACAAATATTGAGGCACAAGGTTGCTCACTGTCACCAGTATATACAAATGTCTGGCTCATCTAAGACATTATAGAACATTTATTCTCAATAATGACGGAACTCACAGGTACAGAACACTTTTATTTTTACATATCTTTATTATTTGTAAAACAAATTCTTTGTATGAGGTATTACTTTTTTCGTCCCTTTAAAGCTGTGCTCTGTCTTTGTACTTTTGTCATTCCAGACCATGATGCTTTACATGTTTTATTCTTTCTTTTCTTTCTTTCTGTTGTTTGCCCCTTTTGTTGTTATTAAATTAATAAAATCTGGACAGGGATAGCCTAACTTGTGTAGTCTATGCTCTGGTAACCTCTAGGTTAGATTACTGCAATGTGTTATATGTAGCACTGTCTCTGAAGATAGTTTGGAAACTTCAGCTGGCATAGCGTTTGACAGCCAGGTGGCTCACCGGGGCAGGATGATTTGAGTGTATAATACTCATCCTGGCCAAGCTGCACTGGCTGCCAATTAGTTCCTGGGACCATTTCCAAGTACTGGTTTTGACCTATAAAGCCTTAAATGGCTCAGGACCACAATATCCCAAGGACCACCTCTTCCTAATCCAGACATCTGAGGCCCTTCTTCATGTGCCCTCTGCACAAGACGTCTGGAGGGTGGTAACATGAGAATGGGCCTCTTCTGTGGTGGCTTCCCATTTGTGGAATGTTCTCCCCAGGGAAAGCTCAGCTGGTGCCTTCGTTCCTCTATAACCAGGTCTTGGGCTGATTAAGCAATCTATTAGCTTTGAAATTCTGTATGTCCCTGTGTGTTTTGTTTGTTATTGTGTTATGTACTTTTGTGCTTTTGTAACTGCCTTGTGATCCTCGAATGAAGGGCGGTATATAAATGTAATTAATTGTTTAAGCCAAGCTAGCTAATTTGCATTTCTTTCTCTTTTCCTCAACCAAGCTACTTTCAAGAAGTGTGGCGGAGAAGCTTGAAAAAAGAAAAAAAGACCTTTCCAGTTTATTTTTGCCATCTAGCGCAATAGCCCCTGGACCTATTTGTCTGATTATTATTTTTTAAGCTAGGGGCACCTCCCCCATATCCCAGAGAGAAACATGAGACAGGGGTGTGATTTCTATTCTGCCCTTGAAGAAGAACCACCTATCTTTTAAAAATATTGGCTGCCTTCATTCACTCAGAAATGGTGACCATGCCTGAAGCTTGCATTCAACACTGGCAGAAGATAATGGCAACACTGGCAGAAGATAATAAAAAAAGTTAATGACTCCTCCCTCCCACCACACATTCAAACTTCGGAGATTATTTATGAACCACCCTCAGATCTTGTGCTGAAGGGCGGTATATAAATCTAATAAATAAAATACATATAAATAAAGACTGAAAATACCTAGATGGATCTGCCTGACATTTGGAAGCATTAGTCCACTCTGGAAGGTTCCCTCTGCTTGTAAATTTCACCCACATGTGAAAAGAGACCCATGCACCTTGTTGAAGCAATAGCTCCCCTTCCATGGGTGAAAATACTCCAGCCAGCAATCTCACTGTGCTCTGTCCAAGGTGCTGATCACTTCTGCCCTTTCTAAACCAGATCCTGATATCCTTTCCTTGATCTGACCTTACCTGACCCGGCCCTGACCTAATCTCCCAGGCAGTGTTAGAAACTGAGATATGAAAGCTAGGAGCTAAATGGCACCTCCTAGATTATGGGCACAACACTGGAATGTCTAGACGTGCTTTTTTATAACAAGAATACAAAGCTGAAAATGAATGAACTGCAGCTAAAATATTATGTTCATTTTTTCACATGCTCTAGTCCTTTGCCTGCCCACCACCCTAATATTATTAAGAGGCTCTCTTCTCCAGTCTTCAGAGAGTAGCTGGAAGTGGGGAGGCAGAAAAAGGTCCTCCTTTCCTTCCACTCTGCAGTTTTAATCTGAAATCTTAGGTGCAGTACAGCGCCCAGAGCTCAGAAACTGCTCGCACTAATGAAATTCCATGTCACAAAATGCACCTAGAACAATGGGAGTTTCGAGCACTGCTTCCAGGGGGTGATCTGCTGTTATGCTGCCCTGCTGACAAGTCACATGGTTTCAAGTTCGCTTCCCCTGTGATCTCAGAGCCCAGCCTGAATACGATATCCCCCTGCCTTAGACCACCAACCTAGGATGCCTGCATTGCTGTTCCTCTGCAGAGAAACCTCTCCTTTACTGCTCTTGTTTGGAAAGCTGGGGGGGGGGGCAGAGCGGGGATCTCTATAGCCCTGTACTTCTTGAAGCAATAAATTGAGATTTCACTTCTGGAAAATCTATTTCCTTTCTTTGCTCCTCTTATGGTTGTGGCGGGAGCTCCCGCTTCTCCCCCAGCTGCTTCACAAGCAGCCAGCTGTGTCACAAGAGCGAGGGACCATCTGGTGTGTCCTAATTTTACCAGCTTTTTTTGGGGGGGGGGGATCAGCATGGTGCATTTGCAGGTTTCCAAAGTTTGACGATGATCATGCAGGGACCTTGAGAAGAAGAACATGTGCATGACTAGATGGTGACAGTTGCTGTAATGCATGTGTCACTCACTATCTTGGGGGATGCATGTGCTGTGACTCATCACAATCACTGAGTACAATTCTGTCGCTGCTCAGCATAAGGGATTTTGCTACAGCTTGGGTCCATGCTGCACCTTTGCAAGTTTTCAAAATGTTTCCCCACCTGTTCCCCCAACTGACACATCAAAGAATGGGCAATAAATTCAGTTTAATTCACATTTTAATGTGAATCTAGTGTGAATTTGCCCTTCTGTAAACAAAAATGCAGCTATCCTGCATTTCACACTCAGATACTCCTCTCTGTCCTCCGTCCAGGCAAGCAAGAGGCATTATTGGAGTTCCAGCCATGCAAAAACACTCATGGAGGGTGCAAAGCATGGCTGGGGAGGGGTGTGGCTTGGGTAGGGCCAGAGAAGGAGACCTGGAGGGCTGCATT
This sequence comes from Darevskia nairensis, assembly GCA_034642065.1. NCBI lineage: Eukaryota > Metazoa > Chordata > Lepidosauria > Squamata > Lacertidae > Darevskia > Darevskia nairensis. Next base: position 343,548 of record JAWWNI010000834.1, on the reverse strand, counting down.
TGGCCCCTGGACCAGAGGCACCCCCGGCTATAAATCTCAATTAACCCACCCAAAGCCCTTTCCACACCTCCACCTCATTGAGCCTCACATCATTAAAATCTGCTATATATACCGGTTATATTGCTTTGTGTTTAAGGCATTCATGACAATTTGCCAATGTTTTCAATCTGAGTCAAGGAATGATGGCCTCTGTCGACATCATGTGGTAGGCAGGGCAATAAAGCCTCTTTCTTGGTTAGTTCCAACCTGGCACCCCATAAATTACTGCACAATCCAAAAACCCACAACAGCACACCATGATTCTTCATTCCCTTGCATGTTGAAGAGCCACCGTAGCTGAAAACTGAAGTAGAGGAAGGAAAGAATGACGCCACCTTCCAGCAACAACTAGTTTGTGATTTGTGATTTGTGAACTTGCAAAGGATCATGCTTTGCAGCCTGCCTCATAAAATAGAAGTGCAGGCTTCTGTGCTTCAGATCTTCACCTCCAACTAGGCAGATCAGGCGCCTGAAGCACACTGTGCATCAGTTCCTTTGATCCTTATGAGAGGCACCTCTGCTGATGCTACACACATTTACCTTTGCCTCCAAGACTCTTCTACCCACATCCCTCAACACCTAGATGTCTAAACTCTCCACTAATGCCACACCTATCACAGCCATACCATCCCTTTCTTCCCCAGGACATCCAGATGGATAGGGAACCTGGGAGGGTAGAAGGTGGGGAGCCCAACATTAGGTGGTGACAGAGCCAATGACAGGCAGAGCCAAGTAATTCTAATGTTGTCCTGATCCTTCTGCCTGCTAAGTTCTACAAGGGGCAACCCTGAGGCTAAGAAGGAGGATGCTGACAGCCAGGGTCAATCCTGAACTGGGGGACATGGGTGGCATTGTGTCTAAACCACAGAGCCTCTTGGACTTGCGGATTGTAAGGTTGACAGAACCTGCATGACGGGGTGTGCTCCCGTTGCTCTGTCCCAGCTCCTGCCAACCTAGCAGTACGAAAGCATACCATCTTAAGTAAATAAATAGGTATAAGTGGTGTTTCTGTGCACTCTGGCACTCATCATGGTCCTCTGTGTGCCAGAAGTGGTTTAGTCATGCTGGCCACATGCCCCGGAAAAGCTGTTTGCAGACAAACACCGGCTCTCTTGGCCTGAAAGCGGAGATCAGCGCCGCACCCCACAGTCGAATTTGACTGGACTTAATCATCCAGGGGTCCCTTACCTTTTGCCTTTAATTGTGAAGTGTTTGTAAGTAAGAAGGTAGGCACATGGGGATTGGCTGAGGTTGGTGGTGCAGTACCCTGTTCACCCTAGTGGACCAGCCCCTCACTGTTTACTACAAGGCTTCTATGTGCATTGTCTGGGCCCTTGTGAGAAAACCAACGAAGAGATGTCTGCCTGCAACAATAGGGCATCCAACCCACATTTACTGCAAACCACCAGGCTTGCAGAATGCCCTAGTTTGGATCTGAATAATTTACACATCACACACAAAGCTCCTAAATAAAATATTTTCTATTTCAGGACTCTGGCAAACCTGCAAAGGAGGGAGTGAAAGAGTATCAATCCTGCCACGGAGATCATTTAAGAAAAGTTGGCATTAACATTTTGCCAGGCGTGGGCTGTTCCCCTTTTGGTGGGGGGTTACCCCTCCTAGCTTTCATGCTTATTCATCTTTGACAATGAATAAGCCCATTGCAGAGGTGGAATGAGATTGCTACAATGAATAATCTTCCTCCCTAGTCCCACTCCTGTTTGGATGCAATGAATATCTCCTAGAGTGGGGCTGAGCAGAAACAATGTTTCCTCTTCTGTTTAATTGCCCTCCTGTGAGCTTTGGAAGGGCTGCAGGCCTAAAGATGAACTAAAATGGGCAAGACAAAGGAAGGAAAAGGCAAACTGTAACAGAACAAGCACTATCCTGCAGAGCAATCCAATATCAATATCAAACAATATCAAAACTCCACATGGGTAAGTGACAGAGGAAACACATGGATTAACTTTCATTTGCTCTAGGGACGGTGATTGGGGATATCTTTTTTGCATCTGACCTCTGGCACATGGCCACCAAATGGTTGCCCAGTAAGCAACATGGTCCAGGGGCTGGAAAAAATAGTTCCCCATCCAGGAAAAATGAGAGACTGAGGTAAACCAAAATGGACAGGTTTCTCCACACCACCAGTTGCAAGGCCTCTCTTATAAGATCAGGGAACCCGGATTGAGAGCAGTGCATGTGAAAATGAACTTGGGGTTTTAGTAGACCACAAGCTTAACACAAGTCAAGAGTGTGATGCAGCAGTAAGAGAAGCTAATGCAATTCTAGGCTGCATCAACAGAAGGATAGCATTCAGATAAAGAGAAATCGTAGCACTATGCTATTCTGCCTTGGTCAGACCCCACCTGGAGTACTGTGTCCAGATCTTGTCACCACTGTTTAAGGATACTGAAAAGCTGGAATGTGTGCAGAGGTGGGCAACCAAGATGATAAAGGGTCTGGAAACCAAGGCTTATGAGGAACGGTTGATGGAATTGAGTATGGCTTCGGTCCAGTATACCTGAAGGAGCGTCTCCACCCCCATCATTCTGCCCGGACACTGAGGTCCAGGGCCGAGGGCCTTCTGGCAGTTCCCTTACTACGAGAAGCCAAGTTACGGGGAACCAGGCAGAGGGTCTTCTCGGTTGTGGCACCCACCCTGTGGAACGCCCTCCCTTCAGATGTCAAAGAGAAAAACAACTACCAAACCTTTAGAAAACATCTGAAGGCAGCCCTGTTTAGGGAGGCTTTTAATGTTTAATAGATTATTGTATTTTAATGTTCTGTTGGAAGCCGCCCAGAGTGGCTGGGGAAACCCAGCCAGATGGGTGGGGTATAAATAATAAATTATTATTATTATTATTATTGTTATTATTATTATGTGTGCCTGGAAAGAGAAGACTGAGAGGTGATAGGATAGACACCGTCAAATATCTGTCACTTAGGACATGGGGCAAGCTTGTTTTCTCCTGCTCCAGAGGGTAGGACTCAAACCAAGATTCAAAATACAAGAAAGGAGATTCTGACTAAATATTAGGAGGTGCTTTATGATGGGAATACCGGTAGGTGTTCAAGAGTGGGATGGACTTCCTCAGAAAATGGTAGACTGGAGGTTTTCAAATCAGAGTTTGGATGGCCATCTTTCAGGGATTATTCAGCCGTGATCCCTGCATTGCAGAATTTTGGACTGGATAACCCTTAGGGTCCCTTCCAGCTCTACAATTTTACAACTCTTGTTTCTTCTGAGAGTTTCTGTGTGTCACAGACAGGCGGCTTGAATCTCCGTGGGAATGAGACCCACCTAAAATGTGGGGAACCAGAGCTGTGCTTAGCTAGAAGATGAGACATGTCCTTGCCCTCTGAAAGGACAAGGACAAGGATGCTGACATTTGTGATAGCTGTTCCTCTCTAATGCTAAGGGATGTTGAGCCTCACTGAACCTGCAGATTGAAAGGAGCCAGCTCATACTCAATGTGTGCTGAGTTATGTTAAATGGGATTCCCGTTCGTGGAAAGAATAACAAAAATGTGTCAAAGTCCGAGAGATGTTTCTTGGATGGATTTCACCCTTGCCATTGCATTCTATTTGGCTAATGTCTGGATGCAGTTGAAGCAGTTGGGAATAATGTGATAGAACAGGGGTGGGGAAATGTGTTCAGCCGAAGGGCCACGTTCCTTCTGAGGGCCACATGCCACTGGTGATCAGAGGCACAAGTGGCTGGAGTAATGAATATAAATTGTACCTTTGTAGAGCAGGCTGGATTCCACACACTCACATCCTGGTAAGCTAAAGGCATTATCAGAATTCAAGGATGCATTCCAGCCTAATAATAATAATAATAATAATAATAATAATAATAATACCCCACCCATCTGGCTGGGTTTCCCCAGCCACTCTGGGCAGCTTCCAGTAAAATATAGAAACATAATAAAATGTCAGACATTAAGAACTTCTCGATACAGGGCTGCCTTCAGATGTTTTCTAAAAGTTGTGTAGTTCCTGACATCTGATGGGAGGGCATTCCACTGGGAGGGCACCACTGCCGAGAAGTCCCTCTGCCTGGTTCCCTGTAACTTCACTTCTCACAGGTAGGTAGCCGTGTTGGTCTGCCGTAGTCAAAACAAAATAATAATAATTAGCACCTTAGAGACCAACTAAGTTTGTTCTTGGTATGAGCTTTCGTGTGCATGCACACTTCTTGAGAATGCTCCTCCTTGTTAGCTCCAACTGCATTTTTTTTAAATAAAAAAAAACTTAGATCAGTAGAGAATCTTCTTGCTTTTTAATGTGGTCGTTCTTAACTCCTATTGAGCTTTTGTTTTAGTGTCAGCTAATTGCAATTGCAAAACAGATTGCTGCAAGCAATCTTCAATAAGGCAACTAATGCATGGGAACGTGTAAAATTATAAAAGTAACTCAGTGGTCATTTAACCCAATCCTCCTCAGAGGAGGAACTGCAATGCAGGATGCAACGACAGGCAGATGGCTGTCTAGAGATGCTGTAGTTGGAGGGTTCCTGTGCTGATGAGGAGGGTTCAGACTACACAATAATATAATAATAATTTATTATTTATACCCCGCCCATCTGGCTGGATTTCCCCAGCCACTCTGGGCAGCTTCCAACCGAATATTAAAAACACAATACAGCATCAAACATTATAAACTTCCCTAAACAGGGCTGCCTTCAGAAGTCTTTTAAAATTAAGATAGTTTTTTATTTCATTGACATCTGATGGGAGGGCGTTCTACAGGGCGAGCGCCACTACCAAGAAGGCCCTGTTCTGCCTGGTTCCCTGTAACCTCGCTGAATGATGGGGGTGGAAATGCTCCTTCAGGACACTTCTACATGACCCTTCCAACACTAAAACCCCATTTGCCCTTTAAAGCAGTACCAAGCCACTTTAGTTGTGGCTTCCTGAAAAGAATCCTGGAGAAAACTGTAGTTTGATAAGTGTGCTGAGAGTTGTTAGGAGATCCTTATTCCCCACGTAAAGCTCCAATTCTGAGAGCAGTTGAACAATCAATCCCTCTTGCCAGGGAACTCTGGAAATTGTAGCTCTGTGTGGGGAATAGGGGCCTCCTAACAATTCTCAGTGAGAGCTGGACCATAAAGAAGGCTGATCACCGAAGAATTGATGCTTTTGAATTATGGTGCTGGAGGAGACTCTTGAGAGTCCCATGGACTGCAAGAAGATCAAACCTATCCATTCTTAAAGAAATCAGCCCTGAATGCTCACTAGAAGGACAGATCCTGAAGCTGAGGCTCCAATACTTTGGCCACCTCATGAGAAGAGAAGACTCCCTGGAAAAGACCCTGATGTTGGGAAAGATGGAGGGCACAAGGAGAAGGGGACGACAGAGGATGAGATGGCTGGACAGTGTTCTCAAAGCTACCAACTTGAGTTTGACCAAACTGCGGGAGGCAGTAGAAGACAGGAGTGCCTGGCGTGCTCTGGTCCATGGGGTCATGAAGAGTTGGACACGACTAAATGACTAAACAACAACAACAACAATTCTCAGCGCCCTTAACAAGCTACAGTTCCCAAGATTCTTTGCAGAAGCTACAAGTATTTAAAGTGGTACTGTTTTCAATGTGTAGTGCAGATGGGAGCCTAAGGCTGAAATCCTATACCTGCTTGTCTGGAAGTGTGTTCCATTGGACTGAGTAGGACTTAGTTCAGAGCAGGCTTGGATTCTAGGATTGCATTGCTATGATTCTATATGTGAATAAAATTGAAACATATCTCATGGGGGAAGGAGCAATTGCACATTCATTAAATGCAGAAACATTGGAATGAGCTATCAGGAAAGGCTAATAAAGATCCACACAGCTGTATACTTAAATCACACTGTGTTACCTAAGGGCATGAATTGTTCACCTCAATTTAATTGGCCATTCCCCCCCCCCCTTTCACAAGGCTTCCATTGATCCTGTTATATTTTATTACTGTGTGAAAGGGAACCTTGAAAATGTGGTGTCACAAAATATTGGCCAGTTTTCTTTGGCCTTGCTACAGTTCAGTGGAAAATCTTTACCTGTTCTCCCTGGGGACTGCACACTTGTATCTCCAGATTATTACCTTTCACACACACACACACACACACACACACACACACACACACACACACACACACGGCTGCACCCCTGCTCACTAGCCCCCTGCCATTCCCTTCATATTAACCCCCTAAGAGCTTCCCCTCCCACCTCATGCAACTACTTTGCTTGGTACAGACATTCCCAACTCTATTTTTGTGGCCCCTTCTCTTCCTATTCTACATTCCTGCTTTGCACCCCTGTTTTCACCATCACCCCCATGTCCATGTCTCTCCCCCTCCTTTTCTGCAACCTATTTGCATACAAACCGACCTTACACATACCCTCCAACATTTCTCTGATGAAAATAGGGATGTCCTATTCCATCATCATCACCATAATTTTACTATTTATACCCCACCCATCTGACTGGGTTGTTCCAGCCATGGGTGGCTTCCAACATATCTAAAAACATAATAAAACATTAAACTTTAAAAACAAAACAAAACAAAACTTTGCTATACATGGCTGTCTTCAGATGTATAAAGGTTGTATACTTATCTCCTTGGCTCTGCGGTCACATAACTCCATACCCTCCAATATTTCTCTGATGGAAATAGGGATGTCCTAAGGCAGGCATAGGCAAACTTGGCCCACCAGATGTTTTGGGACTACAACTCCCATCATCCCTAGATAATAGGACCAGTGGTCAGGGATGATGGGAGTTGTAGTCCCAAATCATCTGGAGGGCCAAGTTTGCCTATGCCTGTCCTAAGGAAAAGCAGGACATTCCAGGATCAAATCAGAAACCAGGACAGCTGCTATAAATATGGGACTGTCCCTGGAAAAAAGGGACACTTGAAGGGTCTTCCTTACATTTTATGTCTGTCTATCATCTGTCTGTCTGTCTGTCTGTCTGTCTGTCTGTCATCTCTCTCTCTGTGTGTATTGTATGCTGTTTTTGTCTGATGTACATGCAGATAGCCATCTTCAAAGGAAAGGTTTGTGTTTGAGTGCAATGTCTCCTCTCACCCATCTGAGCATAAAATAAGCAGCAATGGATTAGAATATTAAGGAGAAAGATTAAAACATGACATATGAGGATTAAAGAGTTACTACAGCTGCAGCTAATCAGGGAGCCGGTTATCAAAGTAAATTGCATGAAACCCACTCTCAGAAAAACGGAAAGAGAGAGAGAGGAACAAAATGGCTCAAGGTGACAAACTATTTCAGAAATATTTGACCTTTGTTTTGTACCCACTGGCCATTTCTAGGGTTAGGTGGATTTCCCTATATTCCAGTTTTGGATTTAGGGCACTAAGGTCCCATCACCTCCTGGCAAATAGAAGGGGAAGAAATGGAGGCAGTGAGAGATTTCACTTTCTTGGGTTCCATGATCACTGCAGATGGTGACAGCAGTCACGAAATTAGAAGATGCCTGCTTCTTAGGAGAAAAGCAATGACAAACCTAGACAGCATCTTATAAAGCAGATACATCACCTTGCCGACAAAGGTCCGTAAAGTTAAAGCTATGGTTTTCCCAGTAGTAAGGTACGGAAGTGAGAGCTGGACCATAAAGAAGGCTGATCACCGAAGAATTGATGCTTTTGAATTATGGTGCTGGAGGAGACTCTTGAGAGTCCCATGGATGGCAAGAAGATCAAACCTATCCATTCTGAAGGAAATCAGCCCTGAGTGCTCACTGGAAGGACAGATCCTGAAGCTGAGGCTCCAAGACTTTGGCCACCTCATGAGAAGAGAGGACTCCCTGGAAAAGACCCTGATGTTGGGAAAGACTGAGGGCACAAGGAGAAGGGGACGACAGAGGACGAGATGGTTGGACAGTGTTCTCGAAGCAACCAACATGAGTCTGACCAAACTGCGGGAGGCAGTGGAAGACAGGAGTGCCTGGCGTGCTCTGGTCCATGGGGTCACAAAGAGTCGGACACTACTAAATGACTAAACAACAACAACATTTGGGGGTGCCAATTTTGGGGTGTTTGTAAGCTTGTCAATGGGTTTCAATTATACGTGATTTCACCGTTGCACACAGTGCCTCGGAACATAACCCTCACATAAATGGGGCACTGCCTATGCTCCAATCAGCTAAGTCCATTGAACTGTGCTACATTTCCTTACTCTGTCAAGGCTTTCCAAGATCTATAAAAATATTGCGAGTAACTGCTGGAGGTATAGGGAAGGTAATCGAGACATGTACCACATGTGGTGGACATGTAGAAAAATAAGAAAGTTTTGGGGCCTTGTCTATGATGAGCTGAAAAAAATATTTGGAATAACATTTCTAAAAAAGCCAGAAGCGTTCTTGTTAAGCATTGTTGGTAAAGATATCCCGGAAAATTTAAGAGAAATATTTCTATATGCTGCGGCAGTGGCCCGAACACTAGTAGCAAAGAACTGGAAAGGGGAAAATGTTCCGACTGTAATGAATTGGCAGAATAAGTTACGAGAATATGTGGAAATGGCGCAATTGACCAACGGCCTAAGGGGCAGTTCAAGACAAGAATTTGCACAAAAATGGGATAAATATAAGAGATACCGGTATGTACAAAAATATACCAGTGGTTTTTCGTCTATGGCAGTATTTGATTGAGCTTGGATAAAGAAATATATGAGAAATAAGAGCAACGGTACAAATTGCTGTAAGACTGTATTAGAGAATATATAAAGAATGGATTAATAATGGTAGGTACATTCACTATTAGAATAAAATCATATGATGGGAATTGACATGAAGTCCAAAGTCTTTATGATATTTTTTGCTAATAATCTTTGCTAATAATTTTTGTTAATAATTGCATAAAAAGTAGCATAAATACAGCTGAAGCTTAAGGTTCATAATTATGTAAGAAAAGATAAGTATATGGTTCCCCCCCATTTTTTGTGTACATTATTGAAATTTGAATTTACTTTAAGAGATGTACTATATATGTGTAATGTATTGTAAGACTAATAAAGCTTGTTACATTTTTTTTTAAAAAAACTGTGCTACATTTTCTATTCTAAGCTAATGTTAGTATAGTAGAGATGCAGAAACCTTTTTTCTCTGTTGAGCATCACATTCCACCCCCTCTCCCCCGGGGGCACATACAATCAGTGGCTTGTGCAAGAGACTCAATTTTCTCTCTCATTCTGCCACCTCCCCCCCATGACTTCTCTCTCTTTCTCTTTATGCAACACCTTATCTTTTGACTGTACCCTTTCATCTCATTCTGTTACCCCCTCCTCTCATTTCACCTCTCCTTGCCACCTTCTTGAAGTTAGCAAAAATGTACCTGTGTTGCTGATACACGTGGTAATCTAGTATAACAAATGCAACACGTAGGCGGCGCACAATAATATTTAGTAACAATATAATAACAAAATGTATATGTTCACAACTCAGTCTTTTGGGTTCCTTTAAATAATTCCTGAAGATATCAACAAAAATAAGTTCACTGTGATGATGTTACCAACAAAATTCCTGAAGATATCAACAAAGACAGGGTGCCGGCGTTTTTCACCTGTTTCGCCCAGGCAATCCTGTAGTTTAGGAAGCCATTATTCGCCCCCAATGGGGCCCTTTTGTTGGGACTTGCGGATGGCACACTCCCATGAAAAGTTCTGGGCTTCTTCAGTGTTTCTCAGGGTTTGGAGTCATATACAAATATTCAAATTCATGAAAAGAACTTTTTCTCGGCTTAAGGTGAAGAACTAAGTTTGCATTTGTTATACTAGATTACCTTCTTGAAGTTAGGTTAAGGGCTGCATGCACTGCGTGTGACCTTCGAGCTGCAGGTTGACCACCCTTTATGCCTAGAAACAGGAAGGGTCAAACTCCAGAAGGAGACAAGTGACTAATCTACACTGGTTGGTTATAACGTTAAAAATGCATTATAAAAATGTGATGCTGTAGAGCAGCTGTAGAGCAGCTATCTGTCATCAATGGGAAATTGCATTGATGTACATATTCATTTTTTTTTAAAAAGCATTTTTGCAGACCTGTGTAGATCCAGAGCTGGTCTTAGACCATGCCTTTACTATAGAGCACATGAAGAAGTGCTTTCTTTTGTGTAAGAAAGACCCTGATAGGTCAAGCCAATGGCCTATCTAGCCTAGCACCCTGCTCTCACAGTGGCCAACCAGAGGCCCATGGGAAACCCACAAGAAGGGCCTTTGTATAACAGCACACTTTCCCCTTCCGACTCCCAGCAACTCACATTCAGGGGCAGTGGAGGTAGTACATGTTGGAGATTCATTCCCCATGTGCAGTCATGGGTTTGTTGTCTATCACATGACTGGGTATGTGTTTTGATTCCAAAGGAATGGGAAGTGACGAAGACAGGATGTTTGTCTTACTGTGTTCCGTGAAGTGGGACTATTGTCCTTTGTTCTTTCTCTTTGCTGTCTGATGCTAGAGAGAGAGGGAGCCATGTTGCAGTGCTCCGTGTGTGTTTATATGTAAATAAAAGTAGATTAGCCACAATGCTGTGTTGCTGAGGTCTGTTACGCAAGCTGAGCAAACTCTGCGGATCCCTAAGTGTGCTAATTTCTTCTGGCATTAGTCGCTGTGATGTTCGGGCTGAAGAATGCTTTTGAAGCTCCCGAACGATCGCCCAGGAGGAAGGGAACAAGCCAGTCGGGCATGTGTCTCTGCCAGGGTTCTACTCGTGAGTAGGACATCTCCTGACACTACATATGCATGGCTGCTAGTAGTAATTGATGTCTCTCCTAAGTTTTCCAACATATAGCTCCATTGGCTGCCCCCCAGTTCAAGTACTATGGTAGGGGGCACTTTTCTCCATCCATTTCCTCCACAAAACTCTTAGAAGAGCTCCAAAGTTTTTGTCGAGATTTACTTCAAGAGCTGTGATTGTTAGACACTGAAATTGAATGAGTTCGGAAGAATCATTTCCCATGCCCCCCTGCCATTTAGAAACCACCGAGGTCCCCCATTGTATGTCCTCCCAGTGGCCTTCTTCTATTTATTACCAAATAAATGAATTCCCACCAGGGAGCTCCTTTGTCACTTGGCATCAGTAACGGAGACCATAATTGAAAAAGATGATGAAAATGACGGGAACATAGAAACCTCCATTAGTTGCCCACTCGTTTACACACAGCGGATAATTTTTTTTCTCCGATAGTTGACCTTTGAACATAATAGGGAGGAGAGAGAAAATCTCTTTTGTTTTTGAGTCCTATCCCCCGGTGGGTTTATCTTCAAGATGAAGAAAAAACAAGTTCATTACTCAAGGGAGACCAAATAGAGGTTGCGCGTGATAAGGTGAGGAAATGGGAATTGGTTGCATTCGGTCCTTTTATGTGGCCACTTTCATCCATGCAGCTGCTAAAGAGAACTCACTGGGAGCAAACACATCACAATGGCTTTCTCTGTTACTGGTCTGTTTTCTAGTTATGCTTGCCTATTCAACCGTTATCTGTTCTAGCCCATGTGGAGCTGTGACTATGCAGTTTCTCCCTTCCTTTCATCTCTCTCTCTCTCTCTTTATAAAGTAACCAAAAATAAAATAAAAACAACACAAATCATTTTTTGTAAAAATAAAATAAAAATCACATGATGCAGCTTGACTGGTTCATTCCAGCTTTGCCTCTGATGCACCATGAGTCTTAATTTTTCATGTGACATGTGCTTGCCAGAAATTAGGGTTATTCAGCTAAGTGAATGCACTGCTTGGAGGCTTACATTTCACTCCAGGCATACTGGAGCAGAAATCACAAGTTCAAGGCTCTGTGATTGCTTTTGATGAAGGCATAATTAAAGTGTGTGTGTGTGTCTCGAAGACAAGAGATTCCTTTAGAAACATGTCACACATAAAGGCTCCTAGCCTAGCTGGGTGCCTCGAATTAAACTTTGCATCGTGACAATTACATTTATTGGCAATCCTAGCATTTGAAATGCTGTTAAAGCCAACCCAGCAGGCTTTCTTCCCCCCTCCGTTTGCTAATTATTGAAGCTTATCTAGATTTCTCTTTCTTTCTTTCTTTCTTTCTTTCTTTCTTTCTTTCTTTCTTTCTTTCTTTCTTTCCTTCCTTCCTTCCTTCCTTCCTTCCTTCCTTCCTTCCTTCCTTCCTTCCTTCCTTCCTTCCTCTTTCTTTCTTTCTTTCTTTCTTTCTTTCTTTCTTTCTTTCTTTCTTTCTTTCTTTCTTTCTCTCTTTTGCATTACCAAGGATATTTGAATGTATTTTGATGGGACAATAAAATTTAACAATTCTAATCAAACTTCAGTACACTTAGCCTAAACAGGAGCCCAAGCGTCTGGAGAAAAGGGCACCTAGATTATAATCAAGCCATTTCCCTGGTTTTAACAGTCAGGTGAATATTTGAAGCTGGATCTTATCCCTCCTCCTGAGTGGGCCCTTCCTCCCCAAAAGACCCCCTTGGTGATAGAGGGGCAAGTCTACACTATACATTTAAAGCATATTCAACACACATTAAAAGCACATGGCCCAAAGAATGCTGGGAATGGTAGTTCTCCCTTCACAGAGCTACTGTTACCAGCAACTTTAATAAACTATATGTTATGTACTGAGCTGAATCCTAGAACAATAGGATCCAAAATGCAGCAGCCTGATTGGTCCTAGAACAATAGGATCCAGAATGCAGCAGTCTGATTGGTCCGCAGGAGCCACCCAATCCAGCTCCAGGTGGAAGTGAATCAGCAACCTGATTGGCCTGCAAGAGCAGCCAATCAGGCTCCTGGATGAAGTGAATGCGCAACCTGATTGACCTACAGGAGTAGCCCTGAATTAGCCAATCACGTGGGGCCCATTATGTAAATAATGTATATATAGCAGACGTTTTGGGGAAACATTCACTCCTTGCTACTATGAGCTGAATAAAGAGCATGAAATTCACACTTGACTCCTAGTATATTTCACTATAGTTCCCAGGATTCTCTGGGAGAAGTTATGGGCTTTAAATGGGTGTTTAATATTGTTTAAATGTATAGTATAGGGACGCGGGTGGCACTGTGGTCTAAACCACAGAGCCTAGGGCTTGCCAATCAGAAGGTCGGCGGTTCGAATCCCAGCGATGAGGTGAGCTCCCATTGTTCGGTCCCAGCTCCTGCCCACCTAGCAGTTCGAAAGCACGTCAAGTGCAAGTAGATAAATAGGTACCGCTCCGGCGGGGAGGTAAATGGCATTTCCGTGTGCTGCTCTGGTTCTCCAGAAGCGGCTTAGTCATGCTGGCCACATGACCCGGAAGCTGTCTGTGGACAAACGCCGCCTCCCTTGGCGTAGAGAGCGAGATGAGCGCGCAACCCCAGAGTCGTCCATGACTGGACCTAACAGTCAGGGGTACCTTTAACTTTAAATGTAAAGGCCCAGAGCCTACTGGCAGCCAAATGGGTTCTCCTACACCAGCTGTGGGTTGTCTTTGCTCTTGGGATTCAGATGGCGAATCAGAGATCAAAGAGGGTCTTAGGATATGGTTGGAGAGGTTGTGGGGAGGGGAGGCATCAATGAGACAAGGCAGTTCAGGCTGCCTTGGGACTATTGGGCAGCCAGTGTGGCATAGTGGTTAGAATGTTGGACTAGGACCTGGGTAGGGTTGCCAGGTGTCCACTATTTGAGTGGACAGTCCGCTTTTTTCACATTATGTTCACTATTTTTTCCCACAAATTAGTGGACATTTTTTTTATTCAAAAGCTTTATGATGAAATGGTACGTAATCTAAAGCTGTACAGTCTAAGAGAATAAGGATAGGAGAATGGCGTTTTGTCTTTTTTTCCATAAGTAAGAATGAGACAAAGATCGAATATCCATTGAACTCGATTCTCCGAAAAAATTATTAATCATACTCAATTGTTTCACAAGACATTAAAAAAATGGGGGGGGGGGAGGTGCCTCTTGCCGGAGTTCTGCCCCGCCTGTTCCTGACTCGCAGGGAGAACAAAAGGGAGAGGCGCGAAAGAAAAAGACGCCTCTTCCTGTTCCTGACGTGCAGGAGCAGCAGCAAACCAGCTACCGGTAGAGGCGCGGGGGGGGGGGAGGCGGGCTTGGAGGAGACTTGCCTGACGACCTGAGGGAGCGAGATCCTTGCTCCAAGGATCGCCTCCCTAATACAGAAACGGTAAGAAGGAACCCCTGTTGGGAACTTTGGGTAGCTTTGTTTTAATACGTGTTAAAATGTTTGTAAGAAAATATATAATTTAATTTAACCCCCCCCCCCGCTTGTCCGCTATTTTTTGGAAGCAGACCTGGCAACCCTAGACCTGGGAGACCAGGGTTCAAATGCCCACTTGGCCATGAAGTTCTCTGGATGACCTTGGGTCAGCCACCAACTTTCAACCAAACGTATCTCACAGGGTTTCTGTGAAGATAAAAATGAGAGAGGGAAAACCATTTATGCCACCTTGAGCTCTTTGGGGGTAATGTGAGCTATAAATATAATATCAGCCCTCACCTGTACAGGATTTTCCACAGGAACCCATGCCTCTTCCCCAGAGGGGGTCTGGGTGTGGTGGGATCTTAGCATTTCTTCTGGATCCAACCTTATGTGCTTTTTGTTTCTTTGTTTGGTGTGGATCAACAAGTCCTCCACAGGTTTTACTTAGGCACCCTCTAATATGTTGCTGAATGTTGTTTTGCTGGGTTTGTAGCTGAAGCCACATTTTGCAAAACTGGGATTTAGGAGGAGTGGAAGTCCAGGCACTTGTGAGCCACCACATTGGGATTCATACTTATTGCAGAATCAAAACTAACACACAAGTTGAGGTCTGACTCACCCATTGCCCCCACATTACTTCAAAGTCACTGATGTCTGTTCCCCTAAATGGGCCTGGAGGCAGTACAAAACACACTGAAAATGTAAAATTCATGTATCATCATCATCACCATCATCATTATTAAGATATGCTCAACAAATGTTTTGTGCTTCAATTACATTCCTAGGAAAATTCTAACGTAGAGCTCTGAAGGCAATTAACAATAATGAGATTACCACTTAAACTGCACTTGACCAGTACAGAGCAATGGCGTATTTGTCCTTGAGTCACTCTCTTGAGGTGACAGTGTGATTAATCATGGCAAGTCCCCATTTTGAAGGGTTAGTCATGGAGCCTCCCATAAATTCAGCTTGAGAAACTCCCCAGGAGGAGCAAAACCACAGCCATGTCTTTGCTTATTTTTCAACCCAGATTCTTTTTGCGTGCATTTAAATTAATACTGACAACAACTAAACGATCTCCTCATTCCCTGTACACCCAACTGATTATTGTGTTCTGCAGTAGAGGACACCCTGCAGAAACCATTCTATCCGGAAGACTGTTCCATGTCAGAATCGGGTCTTTCGTGTGGTGGCCCTAACCCTTTGCATCTGTTACCGTTTGTCACTTCTTGAAGACTTTCCCCTTTCAACAAACCTTCAAAGTAGAGATTGTTATCCCAGTAGGGATCTATGGTGGATTTAAAACTAACTTTATACATGACATTGTTGTTGTCTTTTAGCCGTTTATTATTTTTAAATTCCTTTTCTATGCAATTGTTGGGAGCCACCCAACAATTGGCTGGGCAACCCAGTCAGATGGGTGGCATATTAATAATAATAATAATAATAATAATAATAATAATAATAACAACAACTGTTTTAACCATTTTAAAAGATGTAATTGTTTTAAATATTTTTATTGTAATGTAAATCACTTTGAGGTGCCTCATGGGAAGTGATATAATAATAATAATAATAATAATAATAATAATAATAATAATAATAATAATATCTGTCCTGCCTTGGCCCAAAGCAGCAGCCAATCATGGCCCCCTAGTCAGTGTGCATGGAGTTCTGCCCAATATACTCCTCTTTGTTCCCAGAACACAATAATAATAATAATAATAATAATAATAATAATAATAATAATAATTTATTATTTATACCCTGCCCATCTGGCCACATCTCCCCAGCCACTCTGGGTGGCTTCCAACAAATATAAAAATACATTAAATACATTAAATACAATAAAACCCCTCTGTGTAAAAGGACCCCCTCAGTTACTGGTAGGGTCTTTGTCTCGTTGGTGGCTTTTGTGATGGGTTAATGTCAGGACCATCATCTCCATCGGCCCTTCTGTCTGACAGAAAAAAAAACAAGCTAAGAAGAAGAAGAGTTTGGATTTGATATCCCGCTTTATCACTACCCGAAGGAGTCTCAAAGCGGCTAACATTCTCCTTTCCCTTCCTCCCCCACAACAAACACTCTGTGAGGTGAGTGGGGCTGAGAGACTTCAGAGAAGTGGGACTAGCCCAAGGTCACCCAGCAGCTGCATGTGGAGGAGTGGAGACACGAACCCGGTTCCCCAGATTACGAGTCCACAGCTCTTAACCACTACACCACACTGGCTCTCAAGCCTGTCAGCTCTGATCAAACCTCTGCACCCAAGAATCTAGAGGGGGGAATATGTCACGCAGGGATCTGGTGGATCCCTGTTCCCCCACTAACCCATAACACTAGCTATAACGCATATAGTTAAGTACATCCTTACTTTACGTCATGCCAGCCAAATTCCTTTTATGAATCCTGAGTTCTGGTATTACCAAAGTCGGACAAACATTTCTGCAAACAAATCAGCATCCCTCTGCCATACGGCTGATGTGTGAGAATAGCATTTCTCACTGATAGTGTCTCTGTTCATTTCTTTACGTTTCTGGGTCACTTCCAGAGTCAAATACAGTTTACAGCGCAATGCTACAAAGTCATTGCAGCTCAGAGAGTGGAGAACACTCTACTGAAAGAGTTCAGAGGGGCGTACCCTCTGCTCGGCAGCATGCTGTGCTATGGGTTAGATCCCCTGTCATTTCTGATGAGCCTCCCATCCATCTTGTTCTGAAGCACCACTTTGATCTCAGCTAGTATTAAACCAAAAAGCTCCGAGATGAAAGGCAACACAACTTCGGGTACTCAGAAAGCTTCAGAACTTTTCTGTGTGGTGCATTTAGTTACACGCCATGTCAAATTTCCACATGCTGATGCCAATGACCACCTTGTGTTTCCCCCCTCCTCCTCCCACTTTGGGCAGGTTCCACACCATTCCCTTTCAAATCAATATAAGAAAATGGAGAGCGGAACAAGGCAGTCCTTTTAATAGCAAACATGGGCAATGAGTGCTGAAAAAATGGGTCCACTGAGAAACAAGTAAGGATGGATGAATCTGTCAATTTTTTTTTGTTTCTTATTTTTCCAATCTTAAATTCATTTCTCTGTATTTCCACAGAGGTCTGTGGGTTGTTGTTCATTCTCCCCCGCCCCACCCACACATGAAATCCATATGAAAACTCAAGAGCATTTCAGTGCAACGTTTTCCTAATGTACACACTTTTGTGTGCAATTTTGACAAACGTGCACATTTCTGAAAACAATTTCTCCTAATTTAATGGAGGTGATATAATGGTATATTATGGCAGTCCTTATTTTGGCAAACATGGAGATTCATTTTGGGAGAGTTAAAATAAAAAGTAAATCGGGAGGAAATGGAAGCAAAATTGGGTAACAGAGAAGAGCAAATCTGTCAGTTTGGGTTTCTCATTTTTTCCAATCATAAATTCACATTTCCACATACACTGATTTATTTATTTTAAGTCCCTGTGAAAATTCATCAGCATTTCAGCGAAGATTTCTCTTCATATACACATTTGAATGCAATATCTATCTATCATCTATCTATCTATCTATCTATCTATCTATCTATCTATCTATCTATCTATCTGGAAAACAATTTCCCCTAATAAAATTTTGTATGTTGCTTTCACTAATACATGCATGTTTATGCACACCTTAACCTCAGTATGTGCATTTTTGGACACATTACTTGGCTGGAGAACTGCATTGCCTAACTGAGATCCAGGAAAGATAAAACAAAGTACTTCTTAACACAGAACTTTGTTTTACTGCGGAACTCACTGGTGGCACAGGAGGCAGTGAGGGCCACCAACTCCGATGGCTGTAAAAGAGGATTAGACAAGCTCATGGAGGAAAAGGCTATCAAGGGCTACTAGTCATGATGGCTATGCTCTGTCTTCCTGGTCGGAGGCAGCATTGTTTCTGAACACCAGTTGCAGGAAACCTCCAGAGGAGAGAGTGCTCTTGCGCTCAAATTTTGCTTTTGGTTTCCCACAACAGGCATCTGGTTTGTTACAGTAAGAACAGGATGCTGGGCAAAATGGCTGTTGAAAATAGGCTTTTCCTATGTTCCTGTGTTCACAGTGACTTTCCAAGGTACACAATGGAGTGTTTTCTTCCCCTGCTACTTGGCCCTTTAATGTATTTTAATATTTGCTGGAAGCCGCCCAGAGTGGCTGGGGAGACCCAGCCAGATGGGCGGGGTACAAATAATAAATTATTATTATTATTATTATTATTATTATTATTATTATTATTATTATTTAACCTCCATAAGCAAAGTCCCATCATTAGACACCAAATCTAACATAAAGGTAACAGCATTCTACCAATCTCTATTTTAAAACTGTTGTAAGCTGCTCTGGAACATTAGGGTGAAGAAGCAAGCAATAAATTAAAATCACCACCATCATAGAAGATGAATGGTTCTCTCCCCCCTTTTTTTTGGCTATATGTAATTTTTGTGTAAGGTGTTTTTTCTCCTCTTTCGGTGAGGGCAGTTTCCCAAACTTTGCTACTCCACATGGAAAAATAAATTACTTTAAGAACCTTCCAGAAGATGGCTGCATGAGTACTAGCAGCTCATTGAGTGTTTCTGCCTGGCTGGAATGTGTCTTTCTATTCTGAAAATGACTCTTGTTTGCCTGTATAGAGAGGCTCTGTGTGAAAAGGTAAATGAATTGCCCTGTCCACTTTTGCCTCTGGCGCTACTTGTCAGTGGCACATGACCCTTAGGTTGACAAAGTCTCCCCACCCTTGGATTAAATCAATGGACATGAAAACACCTCCTAGCAGATTTGCAAACATTGCTTTCTCAAACATGAAAAACCATCCATTTAGATGTCCCCTTCACTCAAACTCCAGGATTCATTTATCATAACAATGCCTGGGCATCCATCAGACCATAAGAATGGTACTAATAAAATGAGCAGGAACTGAAACTGTATTCGGAGCAGAACAATCGAAACAACTGGAATTTGGGTATCCTTCCATCTAGGACGGCTATTGTGACATACCTTTTTCAGAAGCAACTCGGTGGCAAAACGTTGAGGCTGATAAACCCTCTGCAAGCATATAGTACTGGTTTGTAGGCTGTCTGTGTTATTAAGAAAACAATAAATATAAAATAATAATCTGCAGGCAAGTTTTTATTGCAACAACCCGGTTCTGAGTTACCATAATGGGTTTTGACAAGGTGTCATGAGATTGATGACATCTTGCAACAATTTCAATGTTTATCAAGATCTCTCTTGTTTGCTTCATAGTGAATCCTCTGGGTACACTCAGACATAATGTTTTATCCTTCATACAAAGCAAATGTGTTTGTGTGTGTGTGTGGAGAGAGGGGGGGGCATCAAACAGCACTTCAGACAAGTTTGTTCTGGATCCCAGAAGGATGAAGCTAATCACTAAAGCCATATATTTATTACAGTGACTAACAAAGCAGACATTTCAGATTCTCATAGTAAAATGTTTCATTTTCTGCCTTCGTCAGTTGCTCTGATAATAATGAAAGGAAATACATACCAAGAGCTCTGGCCAGAAATTTCAATTCTAGGAATAATTCCTACTTGTGAGTTACAGTTGAATAAAAGTATGTATTCTGGTAAGAATTACAATCGTAGGCAGAGAATGTCAATTCAAATAAGAAAAACAGTTTCAAGTTCACAATAATATGTGTGGCCTCAAATGAAAAATACAACTTCAAATTCACAGTAGTATGTTACAGTATAAGAACATGAGAAATTTCAAGTAGCAATAAATGTATATCAGTCCGTATTCAAAAGTATTCAAAAGGATCGTTTTATAAGTAAAGTTGGAGTGAAGAGTCGATTCAGGAAAAGCAACCAGGACAGGGCCCTGTTTCAATATGGATGTCTTCATCAGCTGGTAATATCAAACAATGCATCAAATTACATCAAAATTCTAAATTATAAGTTTAAGTTTTACAGCATTATATGACATTTGGTTCCTTACCTAATTTTTGAGTCTGATAATAATGATGCTGTTTCTAAGGCGCCAGTTATAGAACTTTGAAGATAGAATGCACAGAAGCATCTTCCTTGCTTTAACCCAGGCACCCCCAAACTGTGGCCCTCCAGATGTTTTGGCCTACAACTCCCATGATCCCTAGCTAACAGGACCAGTGGTCAGGGATGATGGGAATTGTAGTCCAAAACATCTGGAGGGCTGAGGTTTGGGGATGCCTGCTTTAACCCCTCCCAGCTACTTTCCTCCCAGTGTTTGCTGGCTCCTAATGTCCTAGGGACGTGGGTGGCACTGTGGTCTAAACCACTGAGCCTTGGGCTTGCCGATCAAAAAGTCGGCGGTTCGAATCCCCGCGGCGGGGTGAGCTCCTGGTGCTCGGTCCCAGCTCCTGCCAACCTAGCAGTTTGAAAGCACGCCAAAAAGTGCAAGTAGATAAATAGGAACCGCTCCGGTGGAAAGGTAAACAGCATTTCCATGTGCTGCTCTGGTTCGCCAGAAGCGGCTTAGTCATGCTGGCCACATGACCTGGAAGCCGTACGCCGGCTCCCTCAGCCAGTAAAGTGAGATGACCTTCCGCTCCGGCTGGAAGGTAAACGGCATTTCCGTACACTGCTCTGGTGTCGGTGTTCTGTTGCACCAAAAGTGGCTTAGTCATGCTGGCCACATGACCTGGAAAAACTGTCTGTGGAGCGGACAAACGCCGGCTCCCTCGGCCTGTAAAGCAAGATGAGCGCCGCAACCCCAGCGTCGTTCGCAACTGGACTTAACTGTCAGGGGTCCCTTTACCTTCACCTTTAATGTCCTACTGCCCCCTTCCGAAGACTTCTTCTTCCTACATCATAAGAACATAAGAAGACTTCTGCTGGAACAGGCCAAAGGTCCTGCTATTCCAGCTCCCTGTTCTCACAGTGGCCAACTCATGGGCGTACCCGGGGGGGGGCAGAGGGGGCAGCTGCCCCCCCTAGAAGGCAGCTGCCCCCTCCCCCTAGAAGCAAAAATGATCAGCGTCCATTCAAAGCACACCTGAACGACCATGGCTTGCCCCCCCCCTAGTTTTGATCCTGGGTACGCCCCTGGGCCAACTGGGTGTGTCTGAAAGTCCACAAGCAGGACCTGAGTGCACCAGTATTATCCCGTAATTCCCAGCAGCTGGTTTTCAGAGGCTCCAAGGGTGGAGGAAGAAGATAGCCAAACACACTAAAGCTCCTGACATCAGAGCCTGCCAGGCTTACAAGGGAGCCAAAGAGAATGGAGCAAAGACATCTCGCAGATGTACGTCTCCATGTGAAGTCAGAGGCAAAATGGTGGCAGTGCTGAACAGATGTCATGTTTGCCCCATTACCATCGCTGTCATTCCACAGCAAGCGTGGCACATACACACAGCCTGTTTAGTCTCCCCCTTGCATTTACTGGTGCGGCACTAAGTCTGGCACTGATATTTATAGGTTTATTCTTCTAAGTGAAAATAATTTGATCTCATGTGTGCTGACATCAGCAGCTATGCTGCTTCAGAGACTGCAGAGTGCATATGGTGATCAACACAACTTTGCTATTCACTCATACAACTGCTTGTATGCCCTCATTTAACATCAACCATTCCTCCTACTTGTCCTGATTATGGGAGAAACATATGCTAGGAGGGTGCAACTGTCACTTTTTTGTGCTTTAGAAAATACAATTTTCTTAAGACTACAGAGCTAAAACAGCTTGAATTATTATATATCAAAATGACGCAAACCGTGAAGAATATTCAATCATATATATATGCATATGCAACCGGAGGAAATCTACTCCATACAACGTACAAACGTCTCAAAAAGTGCTAAGAGATTCAAAAGTGCAATGTCCGAAGTGCAACAAGTCCAATGTCATAAAGTGCTAAAGTCTCTCAGGAGTCCACGTCTGCTTCTCCCAACGGGCATCTAGCTTGTATTATCCCCGTTTCACTATTATCGTTTCTTCAGGGATGGACATCGTCAAATTGTTCATACAATTTTTGCCAACCATGAACCGTTGAGGTTGTGAGTGTTTCAGCCTAGTTAGGTGTTTATGTATGAACAATTTGACGATGTCCGTCCCTGAAGAAACGATAATAGTGAAACAGGGATAATACAAGCTAGTCGCCTGTTGGGAGAAGCAGACGTGGACTCCTGAGAGACTTTAGCACTTTATGACATTGGACTTGTTGCACATCAGACATTGCACTTTTGAATCTCTTTGCACTTTTTGAGATGTTTGTACGTTGTATGGAGTAGATTTCCTCCAGTTGCATATGCATATATATATATATATATGATTGAATATTCTTCACGGTTTGCGTCATTTTGATATATTATTCTTCTGTACCGTGTTGTCTATTTTGTATTTGTTGAATTATTATATGGCTGCTCAAATAAGGCTTTCTGGGAAATGAAGAGCATTGGAAAGCTTCTTTTCACTTTAGGTAAAGGTAAAGGACCCCTGTCAGTTAAGTCCAGTTGCGAACGACTCTGGGGTTGCAGCGCTCATCTCGCTTTACAGGCCGAGGGAGCTGGCATTTGTCCACTCCGCAGACAGTTTTTCCGGGTCATGTGGCCAGCATGACTAAGTCGCTTCTGGCGAAACCAGAGTAGCGCACGAAAACGCCGTTTACCTTCCCGTCGGAGCGGTACCTATTAATCTACTTGCACTTTTGGGCGTGCTTTCGAACTGCTAGGTTGGCAGGAGCTGGGACAGAGTAACGGGAGCTCACCCCGTTGCGGGGACTCGAACCACCAACCTTCTGATCGGCAAGCCCAAGAGGTTCAGTGGTTTAGACCACAGCGCCACTTTATTTTGCTTAAAATGAGAGTTTGTAGGGGGAGAGTTCATAGACCTTGTGATGGTAGTAGATAGCTCAATGAAGATGTTGGCCCAGTGTGGGGCAGCCGTGAAGAAAGGCAAACTCCATGCTAGAGATTATTAGGAAAGGAATTGAAAATAAAATTGCCAATATCATTAGGAAAGGATATTGTATAGTTGGAAGAGGTTCGGGGAAGGACAGCCAAAATGAACAAGTGGATGGAGAAACTCCCATAAGAGGAATGGTTGCTGCACTGGGAACTTTTTAGTTTAGAGAAAAGGCAAGCAAGAGGTGACATGTTGTAAGTTTATAAAATAATGCATGGCATAGATAAAGTGGATAGAGAAAAAGTCCCCCCTTTGCCTCCATAACACTAGAACTTGCGGACATGCAGTGAACTGGAATGTTGAAAGATTCAGGACAAACTTAAAAGGACAATTTCTTTACCCAGCACATTATTAAACTATAGGATTCGCTACCCACAAGAGGCAGTGATGGCCACCAACTTGGATGGCTTAAAAAGAGGATTAGATAAATTCATGGAGGATAAAGCTTTCAACGCTTACTAGCCATGATGGGTATGTCCTGCCCCCGTGATTGGAGACAGTAATGCTTCTGAATACCAGTTGCTGGAAACTAAGGTTGCCATATTTCAGAAAGTAAAAACCAGGACACCCCGAAACTGCAAGCAGGGAGGGTGCTTTTCTACTTGGGTCTTGCTTCTTTCTGGTTGGCCACTGTGAGAACAGATGGGCCACTGGCCTCATCCTGCAGGCTCTTCTTATGTTATTATGTTCTTACAAGCATGTGAGATGAATTCATCATTTGTGAGCTTTCCTTCCCAAGGCAGTCACTTTCATCCTGTCCATTTTAACTAGGGGTGGGGAGGTCTCTGCTTACCTCTTGCATCTCACCCAGCTGCATGGGTGATTTGGGACCCAACATGAACCATAGTCAACATCAGGCTGCTTGGCCTGATCCAACAGTCTCTTCTTATATTCTTGTATGTTCTTACGAAAGTGCTTGTTCCCTGGAAACCACGTTTCTCAAGAGACATCAAGGAGAAGCTGGTGACAACTTCAGCACATATTAGCAAAGGCTCACACAAAGTACCTCATCATCCAAGAAATCAATAACTGCTAGAAACATGTGTTCAGACAATGCCAGAATGAATCTGGAGATATGCTCTGCCTTAGCAATGCAGCAGAACCCTTACAGAGTACAGTGGTACCTCGGGTTACAAACACCCCGGGTTACAAACACTTCGGGTTACAGACTCCACTAACCCGGAAGTAGTATCTCGGGTTAAGAACTTTATCTCAGGATGAGAACAGAAATCGCGCGCTGGTGGTGCGGCGGTGGCGGCGCAGCGGTGGTGGGAGGCCCATTAGCTAAAGTGGTACCTCAGGTTAAGAATGGTTTCAGGTTAAGAACGGACCTCTGGAATGAATTAAGTACGTAACCAGAGGTACCACTGTAATTCTTTTTCCCTACCTACATGCTTTCTGCCTGGAAGGTCAGGAGAAGAAAAAGTGTCCTGTTTTAAGTAAGTGGCCATTCTGGGTTTTGCAAGGCTTTTCATATATCATGAACTTCTTTTTTAAATCTTCCTTTTTATGGTTATTTCCTTTTTGTGGTTTGTGTATGTGGTTCTCTTTGGAGAAACTTGTTTTGTGTTATGTGTTATTATGGCTGGTGTTATATTATTTGTATTAATTTGTTATATGTTGAGAATGCATTGTATGTTTTGATGTATTTGATTTTTGGTTATTTCTTTTTTGTTTTGTTTATTGTGATTATGTTGTAGTGTTTTGAGAAATTTGAATAAAGTTTAATATGAAAAAATATATATATAAAAAGAAGTCATTCCCAAATACTAAGTGGAAAATATTATTCTGTTGAAATGGAATGTAAACAGAAGCTACAAATTTATCAACAATGTTACATGTCAAATTAAGACAGACAAATCTTTTTGCTTTGTTGTTGTTGTTGTTGTTGTTGTTGTTTAAATTCCCTAACAGGGGCACACTCAACCGGTGCTGATTGGCCAGCCAAGCCTACTCCCATAGGGCAGCCTTGCCCAGAGCCACTGGCATGGCCAAGCGCCGGCAAGCAGGCAGCCAGTCTCTGGCCCCCAGCCAGATAATTGCGGGGCCCGTGGTGTGGCTGCAAAACTACCCACCAAAGAAGGTAAGCAGACTTGTAGAACATACGAGGGAGGGGCACAGAGAAAAAACAGGCATTGATTTTTTAACCTGTGATATTTTAATGTAATTTTATATCTGTTGGAGGCCGCCTAGAGTGGCTGGGGAGACCCGGCCAGATGGGCGGGGTACAAATAATAAATTCTTATTCTTATTCTTATTCTTATTCTTATTCTTATTCCTATTCCTATTCCTATTCCTATTCCTATTCCTATTCCTATTCCTATTCTTATGTCATTGTTTCTGGCCCCATCTACTGTAGGGCTCCCTGCTTCCCCATCCATTCTCGCTACGCACCAGCTACTGTGGCATTTAGGCTGTGAGCGACTGGCCCAAGGTCATCCTGTTACCACATTTGCTCACCACACATGTTTCTCATGAAAACTCTAAGGTTCAGGGAAGCCCTGCAATGGAGGAATCACAGCTAAAGAATCCTTGACAAATGGCCAGCCAACCTCTTTTTACAAACTTCCATTGAAGGTGAGTCCACCACCTTCCAAGGGAACCTATTCCAGAACATGCCCTTACCCTTGGAAAGTTGTTGCTAATGTTTAGCCAGAAACTCCTTTCTTGTAATTTGAATCCATTGTTGGAGTCCTACCTTCTGGAGCAGCAGAAAACAAACTTGCTCCATCTTCCATGATGTGTGTCCTCTTCCATGAGACAGCCCTTTAGATATCTGAAGATGCCTATCATATTGCCTCATGGTCTTCTCTTCAGTGGGAGTAAGTCCCATTGAATTCAATTAGCCTTGTCTCCAAATAGACCTGAATTGGAGCATGCCGTCAGTCACCTTTCTTCTAACCTGAAAGTCCCTGATTTGCGATGTTGTTAGTCACCTCATGCCATGAAAAGACAGGTTCAACATCTTTTAAAGATACAACTGCTCAGCTAAAAGACCTGCTTTAATCATTTTGCAGACCTAGAGTGTGCTTAACTCTGAGTATGGCAGCTAACAGCTGATAAACACATTCCTGCAAAGATGAAAGGTAAAGATGATGTTGATCTTGGTGCGGACAGCTCATCAGGGTTTAAGAAACGAAAATGCCATGCTACGCGAGTTTTCTTACAAATTACAACCCGTTTTTCAGAGATGTGGGCCATTCATTTTCCATTAGCCTGGCTGTCTCCCCCCCACGTCACCCCATCATCCAGTGATTGAGGTCTCCAAGGCCAATATAACATCTGTGCAGTGTAGAGACACATTTCTGACACAGGCTGCATATTATTAGAGACGATGTGGTGAATCTGAAACATACTAAACCTGCTGGATGGCTTCATATCAGCCTAGAAGGGTATTTATTTCTACAACAGGCGGCAGCAGGTCAAAGAAAAGGAGGAAATGTTTAATTTAATTCTGATACCCAACAGCACATCTCTCTCTCTCTCTCTCTCTCTCTCTCTCTCTCTCTCTCTCTCTCTCTCTCTCTCTTTCTCTCTCTCTCTCTCTCTCTCTCTCTCTCTCTCTCTCTGGAAGATGGAAACACCTATATTTGACTGTGATCAAAATGAAAGTGACAGGAGCTGTGCAAATTACATTTTTCATCTTCTATAGGTTAGCACTTTGATGCCATGCTAAAAACAAAACAGCAATGTTCGGTAAGCATTAGGTGTGGTTAGGGGTGGGTGAATCCGTCGATTTTGTTTTCTCTCATTTCCCCCCTTCTTAAGTTCAGTTCTGCACATTTCCACATCCGTTGTAGTTGTCTGATAGGAACAGGGATCTCCTACTCACTACAGCTTACTTAGGTTGTGTGCAAAACTGGCTCTACCTAGAGGTGGCCCCAGTCTCCCTCCAGTACTTCCCAAGTGAATACCATTTAAAACAGTGATGAGAAACTGGGACTGGATCTACACTGGTCTGTAAAACGCTATAAAAAAGTAATATAGCTCTCAAAGCAATTTTCCATTGATGACAGATCGCTGCTCTACAGTGCCCTCTGGTGTCACATTTTAGTAACACATTTTAACGTTATAAGGCAGGTGGTGCTGTGGTCTAAACCACTGAGCCTCTTGGGATTGCTGAACAGAAGGTCAGCTGTTCAAATCCCCGTGATGGGGTGAACTCCGATTGCTCTGTCCCAGCTCCTGCCAACCTAGCAGTTCGAAAACACTCCAGTGCAAGTAGATAAATAGGTACAGCTGCGGCGGGAAGGTAAACAGCATTTCCGTGCGCTCTGGCACTCGTCATGGTGTTCCGTTGTGTCAGAAGTGGTTTAGTTAATGCTGACCACATGACCTGGGAAGCTGTCTGTGGACAAATGCAGGCTCCCTCGGCTTGAAGCGAGATGAGCACCACACCCCATAGTCACCTTTGGCTGGACTTAACCACCAAGACTTTTTTAGTCTTAAGCCTCCAAATGTTGTGCAAATATTCATCCTCTGAGTTGGGTAGTGGGTCTAATCCACTTACAGTGGGAAAGGTGGTAGAACATCTCTTTTGCATGCAAAAGGTCCCAGGGTCAAGCCCTGGCATCTCCAGGTAGGGATGGTGGATACCTGTGCCTGAAACCCTGCAGATCTACTGTCGGTCAGTGTAGACAGTAGTGAGCTAGATGGACCAATGGTCTGACTCAGTGCAAAGCATCTTACTATGCTCTATGATTTTTGTGAACTGTGTCTGCTGCTGCTGGCGCCTGTGCATGCTGTCTTGATGCTCACGCCAGAAGTGTAATATGGAAAACGGGGCCACCTTTGGGGATGCATTTGAGCGAAACAGTTTTATTTAAAAAGCGGCTTCCTTTAATACAGAGTAATATTGATTTAGCCAAACCACTTTGTTTCATTTGCAATTGCCGCTGGTGATGCTCAGGCTAGATTACTAGCTCAATTTGCATCAGAGGGTTTCTGCTGCTATCCCGTGAACATCTGTTGTATTTTGCAACTGAAAGTCCCTGAATTAGCAATCTTTTCTTTCTTTCTTTCATTTGAGTGTGTGTGTGTGTGTGTGTGTGTGTGTGTGTGTGTGTGTGTGTGTGTGAAGGGGAACCTGCTGTTGCCTCAAGCTCCTTTTGTTCCACTCCACACCCCCTCTGTGCTAATCAGAAGCACTCTGGGCATGGAGAGAAATAAATATATATCTGCTTTGAGGGAATAGAGAACGAGAATATCTTTGATGCACACACAGAAAGATATCAAACATAACTGAAATTTTATTTTGCGCAGAGTGCAATTCTACATTTTTCAAATGGTAAAATGCAAAGAGTGATAGCAATCAATCCATAATGCACAGCAACAAAAACAAGCAAACTAGAAGGCAGATTAATTGAACAGGACTGGAGTTGTCTGGGGCACTGTTTGCCTGGCAAATGTGATGAGCATAATGGAAGGGTTGCCATTTTGGAACCTGGAGACCTGCTCTCTTTGCAGGGAGATAATGGGGTGATCCACAGGTGAGCTGCATATAATTTATTCAAAACACTATCAAGCCCTTTGTCACTAAATGCAAAACTGAACAACATACACAACGTGACAGGCTGTATGTAATTATATGAATTCTCTTTTTAAAAATTCTTATTTAATTCCTTTTTAAATACAATTCAACATGTCATATCAAAATATGTGGTTCTGTAGACCAACTTATCCTATAAACCAAACATATTATAAGAAATTAGAGTCCAGCAGATTGACCAGGAAATGCAATCTATTCAGTTCTTATGTTAGCAATATCCACGATGTAGAATTCTAATATCAATCTTGTAATGTTCCACGTGAAGATGCTCTTAATTTATTAGCAGCTCAGTGGCAAAGCATCAGCTTTGTTCTTAGGTTCAATCCTCAGCATCTTAGGTTCAATCCTCAGCATCTCCAGATAGGACTGGGAGAGACCCCTGTCCGGAATCCTGCAGAGCTGCTACCAGTCATTGCAGACATTACTGAACTAGATGGACCCATGGCCTGACTCAGTATAAGGCAGCTTCTTATGCTCCCCGATCTGCAGAGGTGACAGTCTATGTGTGAAGCTGTATGTGTATAGGCTACTGTTTACTTGGGCAAGCCTGCCTCTAGCCAGAGACTATGGTAATATTTGATATACCCCTTTCCTTGATTCCTGGTACTTGAGGTGAGTAGAGAGGACTTCCCGATTCACCCACTCTCAGGGTGATACAGGTTAGCCCCAAAGCCCCGGGCCAACAGCTGAGAATGCAAGTCTTGAATCTCCCATTTCACTCTCAAAGTACCCAAGGGTGTTTAGCAAGCCTTAACCCTCCCAGTTGAATCTCCAAGCACACCTGCCTGAGTCTGCCCAAAACAACCTGTTTGCAAGCCTCTACGGCTAAGGAGTTATTGCTACCCAACAGAACACAGGCAAAACATTCATGCTCAGCTCCTGAAGACGACCATAAGGACATAGCTGCTGAATGAGACCAAAGGACCATGATAGTTTATTCAACATCCTGCTCTCTCAGCTGCCAACCAAATGCCCACGAAAGGTCCACATTGCAGCATCTAATTTCAACTAGCTAATCCTGCACTGAACCGATGGAGGCTGAAGAGCCTGGAGAGGGTAGGAAGGGTTTAAAGCACCATGGATTTCACCCCTCCACCCAGAATTGATGTAGCATGAGGCTGAATGCATGCCACCGTTACCATGGCAGCATGTTCTGCTTGTCCTGCCCCTCTCTTTCTCAGTTTGAAGTTCTTACATATAAGAAAAACTGTTGGCTTCTCATCGACAATTCCTAAAGATGACTTTCAGTGAAAAATATCAAATGTATGTAAATTGAACCAGTTAAAATACAAGATGCTTAATTGGCTAAATGAGCTTTAATTGGCTAAATGAGCTTTAATTGGTTGCAGGCTGTAAGATTCTTAAACTTTATGTTAAAGACACCCCCGCTCTGAGAGTTATTAGATCTTATTTGATGTTCCACACCCACTTACTTCAGTGCGGCTTACTGCCAGGTAAATTGGTATAGTAATGGTGTGGCCCCAAGCCTTTCTCTCTGGCATTTGAGACCACATTCACTCCCCAGACACACCCCATTGCCCTTGTTCCATATGCTCCCCAACTCTGTTTGTCTGGCTGGAATAGTCCTTGAACTGTGACATTGCCAGTGTAGTGTAGTGGTTAAGAGCAGTGGACTCGTAATCTGGTGAACCGGGTTTGATTCCCTGCTCCTCCACATGCAGCTGCTGGGTGACCTTGGGCTAGGTACGCTTCTCTGAAGTCTCTCAGCCTCACTCACCTCAAAGAGTGTTTGTTGTGGGGGAGGAAGGGAAAGGAGAATGTTAGCCGCTTTGAGACTCCTTAGGGTAGTGATAAAGCGGGATATCAAATCCAAACTCTTCTTCTTCTTCTTCTTCTTCTTCTTCTTCTTCTTCTTCTTCTTCTTCTTCGTTGCCTGGATTGGGGTGGAGAGGGGCTTGTAGAAACTTCCCTACTTCTTAGGCTCCCATCCTCAAAACACCATAACCGTGGCTCTTACTTAAGAGTAAAGAAGATATTTTTATTCAGGTTAATAGTGTTACAGGCCCAGCAGCAAGCACAAGGTCAAAAAGTCAAGATTCCAAGGCACATGGGCAAAGCAAGAGGTTCATAACTAGATAGAAGCAATGAAGATGTCCCAACAGTTGGCATGCTCCTCCCACCAAGCTCTTAAAAATAAGGATGGGCGAACTCACTCACGGGACTCTCTTGCCCTGTAGGTTTGCTGTGAATGCACATCTGGGCAGGTGCATCTGATTCAATCTATGAAGGCAGTTCCTGGTTGTCAGGGTCAAGACTGTCTTGCCCCTGGACCTCCAGATCCACCTCCTTCTGTACAGCTGCTCCCAATGGCTGGCCAAAGACCTCCCTCATTCCTGAAGAGGCTTTGCGCTCTGCTAGAGGGGCAGAGGAAAGAGCCGGCAGATCTGCTTCTCTCTTTCTGACTTCTGGAGTCACAAGAGGGGGATGCCCTTTCCCCTCACTGATCTTGGGGAGCCAAGCCATGCCAGATACTGACAAAGCTGAGGAGCCCATGACATGACTGTACAGAGGTAAAATATACATTCATTGCTCTGCCCAAATTTGCCTCTGGCCCTGCCCACTACTGGCATGTGGCCCTGGGAAGACTGACCAGTAGGGAATGTGGCCCTCGGGATAAAAAAGCAGACCATCCAAGTATCCCTATTTTTCAGGGACAGTCCCAGGTTTAAAGAAGCCATCCTGATTTCTGATTTGCTCCTGGAATGTCCCACTTGTCCTTAGGACATCCCTATTTTCATCGGAGAAATGTTGGAGGAGCCAAGGAGATAAAATAAGTAACTATTAGAATTCATCAAGGCAGCCCTGTATAGGGAAGCTTTTTAATTTTTTAAAAATGTTTTCTTATGTTTTTATATTTGTTGGGAGCCGCCCAGCTTGGTTGGAGCAACTCAGTTAGATACGCAGGGTATAAATAATATAATAATTATTATTATGGAATAGGATGTCCCTAATTTCATCAGAGAAATGTTGGAGCGTATGAAAAAGGTTCCTTGCCCTCAGTAAATAGGGTTGCAACCATCCCCTCTTTCCAGAGATTGTGGGAATATGACAGAAACCGCGCCTTTGGGACCAAACTAAAGGCTGGAAATTGGAGTGGGGAGGGAAGGGAAATTTCAAAGTCATGTTTCTGTCACTGAGTGGGTGCGTTCAAAGAAAAGCCAAGCCACAGTTGTTCTTTTGCATCCTCGGCTGTTAGGCCGCAGATAAGAGACCTCGACTGGTTTGTGTGAACACCAAAGGATCAGCCTACAGCAACGCAACTGGTGGGGGCAAGAGAAGAACTTATTTATTCACACTGGAGGCCCTGTCTTTTAATGGGCATCATTTGTTCTCTTTTCCCATCTCGCTGTGCCCCCGCTGCTATGATCATGGATTCTTGAAGACAACTTCACTGCCTGGTTTACACAGCCAAGAAACCGAGAGAGACTCTGAGTTCCAAAGGGGAGCGGGGGGGGGGACGGGGACGGACGGACCATTAAATAAAAAGTAAAAGTGCAATGCATTTGATGTGAAGGGATCACACATTTCAGGGGAGTCATGTGATCTTAGGGCTAATCCTGTAACCTTTTGAAGGCAGCCACCTGAGCTCTTGTCCAAATTTTATTGTGGTGCCATGTAAACAGCAACAGAGCTCATTTGTGATGCTGCATTTTAGTTTTTAAAAGCACACACATTTACAGCAATTTAAATGCAGTTTGCTCCAACGACAGCAGCCCCGTGATCAGCATTGTCTGCACCTTAATTTTGAAAGGCCTGTTTGAATAGGAAGGTCTTTGTCTTTCCTGGGAAGAATAACAAAGAAGGAGGCAATCTAAGCTCCCTTGGGAAGGAATTCCACAATCTGGAAGCAGCCACAGAACTGCATCAACACCAACTGCGCCTCTGATGCTGATGGGAACAAGAGAAGGTGCTCACTCAAGGATTTTATCCTCCAAGCAGGTTCATATAGGGCAAGATGATCTTTCAGGTAGCCTGGGCCCAAGCCATATAGGTCATAACCAGCACTTTGAATTGTGCCCAGAAATGGACTGGTAGCCAGTGAAGTTGTTTTATCAGGGGAGTAACATGCTCCCTGCAACCAGCCCCAGTCAGCAGTCTGGCTGCAGCATTCAGACTAGCTGAAATGCCCATAAACGTCCCAAAGGTGCTCTCAATGGGCACTCCTCTTTATGCTGTTGCTGCCTTCAAAGTCGCTGAAGCTCTGGCCCAGCAAGAGTGAACAAGGGCCAAATAATGGATATTCTAGCATTTCGAGTCCTGTTTGGCATATGATTCTCCCCCTTGGATATATTTTAATTTCTATCAAAAATTGAACATCATGAAAACTCAGTTCAAAAACAGAACACAGTTGATCAACTAACCCGCTGGTGGTGATTGCTTTTATGAGCTTAGAAATTGCCATGCTGGACTCAAAGTCCAGTCCAGAAGGCCAGTTTCCTAGCAGCTGCTTCATGGAGAAGGTGGGGAAGAAAGGCAGCAATCAGTATTTACAGCATAAACTCTCCACAGAGGGAAAGTTACTCCTGAACCCTTAATACTTAATTGGCTTAAGTCATGAAGCACCTGGGTTTTCAGTGCTTGCCAAAATACTTGACTGCTCTTTCTTCATTTGCTACACTGCAGCAAAGGATTCTTTTCATTTCTTTAGTTCAGGGTTGGGGGAAAAAATAAGCCTTATGGCCCGCATTCCTATCTCTGATAGCAGACTTGAGATTGCAGTACCTCATTCACCAATGCCCACTGGCTGGCAGTAGGAGGAGCCATGGCTGATCAAGGGTGGAGCCAGAGTTTATCATGGTTCTGGATTAACTACTCTGGACTAAAGGCTGAGGAGGGAAACCCATTGACAAAAATAACAAGGAGGAAACAGAAAGGACTAAATGAATTCTGATGAGATAGAAGAATGGGACAACTTCAGGAGGCATTGGGTAGTCACATAAAATAATGCTGGCCAGAGGGGTGCAGATCACCCTCCTTTGCTACCAGTGATGATGCTCTTCAAATGCTTTCAAAGATCCCTTGGGAAAGGATGTGAGAACGAATATAGTAGGGTTGCCATATTTCAAAAGTAAAACCCCAAAAAGTTGTTGAGCCAAATAAAGCATGATTTTTTTGATTAACTTGCCTAAGATCCAGGACAAAGTGCCACCTTTTGGAAATTTCTCCCAGATGTCAATTCCGCCTTTGAAATCCTGGTAATGTCCAGGGAAATCCAGACATATTGCAGCCCTAGGATATAGTTCTAACACAGTACAGATGAAGGACTGCAAGGAAGGAATGTTGTGCTCCAGGGCTTGGACCAGGAATCTTACAGTTATGAATTGGATCAAGTCCACCACATGCAGCAGCCCCAACAAACACAAAGTGGTGCTGCCTGGCAACTTAGCTAGGAAAGCATGAGTCCAACATTCACTGACAAGACAGATCTATCTGTGTCGCTTGCACGTCTACCCTGCTGTGTGAGTTGAGAGCCCAGCCCTCAAATTGCCAAGGCTATGGCTTGGCTTCTTTCATAAGATCCAGATGACCCACAAGAAAATTTAGGTTTCAGGGAGCATGTATGGCCTATGTAGAGCATGGGTGGTAAACCTTGCATCCCATGAGCCAAATCTGCCCTGCTAGGCTACTACGTTGTCGACCAACCTCCAGTAAACTGGGTGCCGTTTCCCAGAGCAGAGGGGAGAGGTTGAAACCTAGCACTGTGGTGTAGATGAGTGTGGCATGTGCCTGTGTGTGTGTGTGTGTGTGTGTGTGTGTGTGTGTGTGTATCAGAGAAAGGGAGAGATAGCACCTCCAAGTGCTTTTATGCACAATCTCCATTTGTGGACCATATGCACATGCCCCAAACATGAAGCCTTCAGAGGGCTTTAAAACACAAGGGCCAGATTCAAATAAGTTGTTGCACTAGCAGAAGGCAGCAGAATGAGTCCTGCTAGGACAATGGGACTTTCCTTCTCTGCTCCCCCAGCAAACCCTGCCCTCTGCCCAAATCTGCTCAGTGTACAATATTTACAATGCTGTCAAACCAACAATGCATGTTTGCTGGACAGGTGCATGATAGGAGCTGAAGCTCAAAGAGTTTTCCTGTATGTTTGCTAGAGAGAACTCTGAGAGCTACCCCCAGGTGTAGCCACATAAAATCTCCTCACTTGGCTGGGCACTCCCCCTCCCCTTTGCTCTTTCACCCCATTCCAGCAATGTAGAACAGCCACAGCTCAGGCTCCATTTAAACTGGACTAAAGTACCGGTATGTCTTTGTAACTGGATTACTATTTTAAGCCTGCCTGAACAAAGCTTCTGTATCCTTCAGCAAGTATTCTGAGTGAGTAAATGTTATTTTTACATTTTACAAGAATGTGTGATTATTGTTTTAAGGGTGAGAAAAGGGGGAAATACCAGGATAATCCAGTCTGCCTTAAAGCATCCTGGATTGCTTAAACTAAAAGCCTATCTGGCCTTGATTTTTAAACTGCAAAGAGATGCCCTAGGCTGAACTCACAGACCTGAGGAAGGAAGGAAGATATGCTATAAATATATCATCTCCTAGCATCTAAACACATCCCTACACTCAGGACTGCCTGGAGAACCCTCGAAGAGTGCAAAGAGGGAATAGAGGGGACATCATTCTGTCTAGCAAGCAGAAATGCTTGTGTTGACAGAATGATCTCCTAAGCACCACATTGAATTCCACCCCATGCCTTCCAGGTCCTAGTCCAGCACTCTAACCATTACACCACACTGGGTCTTCAGGTGCATCAGACGCCCTTGAGGCAATCAATCAATCAATCAATCAATCAATCAATCAATCAATATGCCAGGCACTTCAGATTACATGTTGCCCACTGTCCTTCTGGCACCAGAGCTAGCCTCACAAGCAGGAGAGTTGCACACTAGGTTGTTGCAGCTGCCTCTGCCCTGACTTGGTCAGGCCCCTTATATACAAAAGTATTATGAACCAGCCTCATTCCAGTCTGGAGCTAAATTATAGTGCATGTTGCGGAGGTCCATGAGTCCCCAGGTGCTGTTGGACTATAACTCCCATCGTCCCCCTGCCATCTTAGCCTATTTCAAGGAGGGTGGCCAAGGAGGGTAGTTCATTCAACCATGTCTGGAAATCCAAGGTTGAAGTGTGCCACTTTAGAATCCCATTGTCCAGAATGTGCTGCATTGCAATCTCCACCTCTCTGATGCTGTGCCAAGTTGGCTGACTCTGTGTTTATATTATTATTATTTATTCTCAGGATGTTATTGCCCTTTAAGGAAACAGCTTGTTTATAACTTAGCTGGGCATGTTGCCATAATGAATTGTTCCAGAAAAACCTGCTTAGGGCCTCCATAATTAATCCCTTCAACTTGTTACCTAATTCCATTAAGATTCGGTTGTTTATTATTAGCCCTGCCAATTTCCTTTATTAGGATCCCATCTGCCATGGAAAAGCTTGGGTCTTGGTGCTCAGCCTGCTGCGGGGAAGATCAACTCATGTGGGCTTGTGAGTTAAGGACATAAGGAAAGCCTGCTGGGTCAGGCCAATGTCCCATCTTAGTCCAGCATCCTGCATCCTCTCAAGGTGGACAACCAGATGTCTATGGGAAGCTCACAAGTAGGACCTGTAATATCCAGCAACTGCTAGTCATAGGCATACTGCCTCCAACAGTGAAGGTAGAACATAGCCTTCTCCACCATGAATTTATTTAATTATCTTTCAAAGCCAGCAATGCTGGTGACCATCTCTGCCTCCGGTGAGAGCTAGTTCCACAGTTTAACTATCGGCTTCAGTGTCCCTTCAGCTTAAATGATCCCTAAAGTGCTTTGATTCCTGTAATCTTTGCCCAACCCTGGACTGATCTTTTTCAGGCTAAAGGCCACTGTCCCTAATAGGCAAGCTTCTGGGGGCCACATGCCCATAGTGAGCAGGGCTAGAGGCAAAAGTGGTTCGAGAAATGGACGTGCCACTTACCTTTGTAAAGTAGGCTACATTGCAGCCACACAGAAGTCAGAGGTTTTCTGCACCTCCACCCTCCGTGCAGGCAAGTAAGAGCAATGTTCAAGAGCACTTTGCAGCTGAGGAAAAGCGCTGTAGGAGAGGATGGAGCAGGACCAGTAAACAGGTGGAGTTTAGGAATAGCCCTAAGGGTTGGCCATCTTTAGCCCCCAGGCCTGAGGGATCCCCAAACTTGCTTTAAAGACCTAAACAGTCTGGATCAACTATAACTCCCAGAAGCATCTTATTCTGCAAAAAAACACCAGCAAGCAAGGATTTGCTCAGGGTTTTAATTTATGCCAGAATATTTGACTTACTCTATTTATGTGTAAGCCACTCAATAACGATAGTTTCTGGACAGCTAACAATATAAGGGGGGGAGGGGAGACAGTTCCATAAAAAGCACAAAACCCTATAAATGTGAAAATCTAAATACTTCATGTATATAACACGCAGGATAACAGCAGGATAACAAGGTAGGCAGTAGCCACACACAGAATGTCTACAGATGTTACAGAACGTCTACAGATCTTACAACTCCAGATGCATCACCAGAACTATAGGTCACCAGAATATTTTAATTAACAGGGCTGGTGATGTATCTGGAGTTTAATGTCTGGAGAATTGAAAAAGGTTTTCTTCTGGTGCTGAAAAGGTCAAAGAGAGCCTCTTTGGGGAGTGCATCCCATAAGCAATATGCCACCATAGAGGGAATCTTCTTTATTAGTGGTCATGATCCACATTACTACATTTGGCATCCTGAGAAGAACCCCAGAGAATAACATAAGAACTTAATAAAGTAAGAGGTTCAAAAAAGTTCAGAAGTAAGGATGGAATTTGTCACATGCTGGGGAAATGTTTAATCAGCAGAAACACACACACACACACACACACACACACACACACACAGAGAGAGAGAGAGAGAGAGAGAGAGAGAGAGAGGGAGGGTGGGTGGGGAGGGAGGGAGAGAGGGAGGAAGGAAAGAACAAACAAACTCCACCCATCCATGGCTGCCTTGCAACTAGGAAATAAGCTCAATTTTACACCAATCGAATCTGTCGAAGACATTATAACATGTCTTGATAATAAGGCAGAACATGAGGCAGGCTGTTGAATAAGCCAGGGAATCCCCACTCCTGCTGCTCCCCTCCCGCCGGTCAACCAGAACATGAAGAGGAATGAAGAGGGCAGAGCAAAGAGAGACAAGACCACGGAGCCTTAGGCTGCTTGGGAAGGAACTGGAGGAGGAGGAGACTGCGAGAGAGTGGTGGGAAGTAGGAAGGTGGGGATCTCCAACTGCCTCATTAGAGCAAGACCTACTGGGAAGAGATGCTGTGATCACTAGGCTTGCACTGTTTTGGTTTCTTTGAATAGAGAGTTAGCTGACCTGACTCTGGTTCCTGATATGAATGCATTTTTCATAAACATCACTTGGCAGGAGAAATGCATTGAAAAATTCAGAGAATTTCAAAGGATGGCTGTGTTTCGGTTCGCATATTCTTTTGGAACGTGCCAATATGGTAGGTTTCCTTTTACACGCAAATTGAATTGCATCCCCGCTTCCAATTCCTCGTTCCAGCTTGTGATGCGCAGTAAGTCTCTCAATACCAATGTTTTAAAGTGTCTATTAATGTGCCACTCAATAACCAGCATTGATTAGCCATTTATACTTTTACTTAGCTTTCAGCTGTGATCAGGCTTGCACATTAGGCTCAACTCTCAAGCCAAGCTTCTGAAGGAGCTCCAGATACAAAAAAGGCGCTGTCTGCTTTCTAACCTTCCAGAAGAGTGGTATTTCTTCCTCACAACTGGGAACTCTTCCCTGAGAGTGTTTTCCTACGCTTTGTTTTTCTTCAGATCTTGCTCAAGGTTTGGTTCCTTAGTCTGAGCATGTCATTGCAACCAAGCAGCAATGCAGGCTGTCTTGCCCACCCTTTAAGGCAATGCCTGTTTCTCCAAGGGGAAAGAAATTGGTAAGGAACAATTGGGCGACAACTGAAACTCAGCAACTTACACTAGTCACTATTACTTAGTTTACCCAACTGAAAAATGTATTTTTAATTGATTTTTGTTTGTGCTCATTTAGGCCCAGTTGGGAAACATGTGCTCCTCCAGGTATTACTGGACTACAACACCAATCTTCCTTGATGATGTGTTGGCTGATGGGAGTCAGAGTCCAACAACATCTGGAGGGCCAAAGGTTCTCCATACCTTGTTGTTGTTTAGTCATGTCCGACTCTTCGTGACCCCATGGACCATAGCACGCCAGGCACTCCTGTTTTCCACTGCCTCCCGCAGTTTGGTCAGACTCATGTTGGTAGCTTCGAGAACACTGTCCAACCATCTCGTCCTCTGTCATCCCCTTCTCCTTGTGCCCTCCATCTTTCCCAGCATCAGGGTCTTTTCCAGGGAGTCTTCACTTCTCATGAGGTGGCCAAAGTATTGGAGCCTCAGCTTCAGGATCTGTCCTTCCAGTGAGCACTCAGGGCTGATTTCCTTCAGAATGAATAGGTTTGATCTTGCAGTCCATGGGACTCTCAAGAGTCTCCTCCAGCACCATACCATACCTCCATACCTAAGTTAAGCCAATTTCCACCAACTTGGTGCACTTCATATGTCCCATCAGTCCCAGCCAGCATGTCCCAGTGGTCAAGAATGATGAGTGTTATAATCCAGTGATCTCTTGGAAGAGAGGACCAAGCTGGGAAATGCTGTTTTGGGCTCTAGTTGAAGCAAGTGTTTTTGTTTTTAAATCAAGCTGCCAAGAGGACATTTTGAGGTGTTTTAGAGGTGATCTCTTGCAGAGGGCGAGTTGCCTAATTGAGGTAGACACGGTAAAGCGGGGGGAGAGGGAGGCCTTGACAGATGGTCCGAGAGGGGATTGAGCACAATCTGGTATTCTCAGCCCTCGGAGTGGAATGATTCTGCAATGCTGATGTCAGCAGCGTGGCTTCTATGCAAGCGATGCTCCAGAGCAGTACACAGAACATATGGCATTTCCTTCCCAAGGGTAAAATGTCCCCCATATATCTATATAATGATGGAAAATTTGCTTCCTCCCTCCCATAGCTTTTCAGAAAACTCACCTCCCCATTCCGTCTTCCAGTGTGGAGGGGTGTTCTGGATAGTTCAGCACCTCCCATTTTCTTATTGTTATCAACCAGGTTGCTTCCAGCAGCAGCTGCCTTGAATAGAGAATGGCCTAAAAGCTCTGATGGGGTGTGGGGCTGAACAGAAGCCTCCTCAAAGGCAATTAGGACAACTGCAGAATGAACATATAGCTAGGAGATTGCAGACAGCAAGCCACATATCTTGGATTCGGATCACATGGACAGATTTATCTCATTATATTCTTTTATATCTCCCCCTGCATCCAATCAATGGGATTTTCTTGGGTAGAGAGAATGTGCTGGAGACTTAGGCTGCAATCCTAAAAGGGTGGGGGGCTGAGGGGGTGGGGAGGTAGTTGAACCATCACCTCTAACTAGGGAGGAGTATTTTTTTCTTGTTCAGTTTGCATTTAAAGACAAACTTACCTTCTTTGCCCGTTCTGAGAAACAAAACACAGCCATCCTTCAAAAATCACACCTTTCTAAATATTTCAGCCGCCAGGCACTGTGTGTGTGTGTGTGTGTGTGTGTGTGTGTGTGTGTGTGTGTGTAGTGGGTTAAAGTGTGCGTGAAAGTGCATTATTGTGTAAACAACATACAGAAGGCAATACATTAAGGAAAATTGCTTAGCAAATATGTCTACATTAGGCAAAATTACATCTAATGTATCTGTTAGGAGAAATTTGCACTAAAATGCTGATGAATTTCCATTGAGGAGTTATATATATTGACAGTACAGAGTTTAAATTTGGTATATGTTTATAGGGAAAAAACAGTGAATAAGCCTTAACATCTGATTGTAAAGAAGATAACAAAGAAAAAAAAACAGGTGAACAATCTAAGTCATAAGCAAGTTAAAGGTACTTCCCAATGAATTCATAACACTGGGGAACAATTTTTTTTTTCATTTTCTGTTGCATGAGATTTTTCAACTGTTCTTGTATGTTCTTTCAATGCTGATTTCAAATCTGAAGTCGGTTTTGTTCTGTAAGCTCTAGCTTTTTTTTGCAATTCATGTTTTTCGCTTTTCACCATAATCTTCGTTTCTCACAATGCAAGAATTCAATATTTTATTAAACACATAGCCAAAGTAGTACAATATGAGTATAAATGTAAGTGACTTATATAGCATTGCACATGACATGTATAGCACTGAAAATGACATGTATATCTATGTACAGTTGGAGGTATGCAAAAAAATATACAAGTATTCCCTTGGGATACACAGTATCTGCAAGCTGTTGTTATTCAGGTAAGAATTTGCGCTTGTAGCTCTTGCGTTTGTGGACTTGCACAGGGGATTCTCATTTGATGGTCCAACAGTAGTCTGACATCATGCTTTTGTCCCATCGCCCTTGATAACGCTCTTCCATTGTCTTCAGGTCTTGATGGAAGTGCTCTCCCTGTTCATCACTGACTGCCCCAAGGTTTTCGGGGAATTGATCTAGGTGACTGTTCAGGAAATGGAGCTATACTGAGATGGGGGGTGGTTATTCAGAAGTGCCATTAAGCTCCACCAAATGCCCACATGTGATTCTCAGGCTCCACAGTTCCCCATAGCACTTGCAAGTGGTGAGCAAGTTTTTCCGTAACTGTGATATGTTCAGCCCCTTTGAGCCGATTATCAATCATGGAATTTGGACCATCTTTCCACTCCTGGGCTATAACAAGTGGGCTGCCACCATCAGATAGAGGACATGTGGTTTTGATGTAACTGAATGTGTATCTCACAAACTGATGCTGAAATGTAGAGAACTGGATTTAAGTTGTGGGGTGGTGGTGGTGGTAGAAACTAAGGTCTTGTCCACGCTTCTGCTTGTCCCATGCCTAGAAAGCATGAGTCTGAGTGGTTTTGCCTTTGACCCGCCACTTTCCCCTGAAAAACTGACTCTTTAGCGCTAAACCAGAGCAAACGTCAATCTGGAGAAAACCCAATTGATGTTTGCTACAGTTCAGTGGTAAACAGCAGGTTTCCCCAGGGGAAAGTGTCAGGGCAAGTGGAAGCACGGCCGAGCCCTGAGAGAAGTCAAAATTGGCATCTTCACTCATCTCTACCTCCAACGTCCTAGTGGGCTTATGTCATCAATGCAAAAGTAGGAGACGAGCAGCTTTCTTGAGCTCTTCCATCCTTGCTACTTCATGAAGGCGATGCTGCCAGCTCTTGCTTATGAAAGCTCCAGTTGCGTTGCAAGGTCCCAAACCCTCCTGGGAAGTGAAATAAAGACACATGAAACAGTATTTTAGGTTAATGGGCGAAAAAGGCCACAACTTTATTGCTTACAGAATGTGAGTAGCATTGGCTTAGGCCAGGCATCCCCAAACTTCGGCCCTCCAGATGTTTTGGACTACAGTTCCCATCATCCATGACCACTGGTCCTGTTAGCTAGGGATCATGGGAGTTGTAGGCCAAAACATCTGGAGGGCCACAGTTTGCGGATGCCTGGCTTAGGCAATGGAAACAACACGACTATATCTGACTCCTGCCCGTCTGCAAGAGTCTTGGAAGGGTTAACCACCAGTAGGGGGAGCCCTGCTGATGCACATCAACTAGGAACTCCCCCAGGGTCACCACTAGGGGGTCATGCCATGGCCCTAGCCCCCTGTCTGGGGCTTCGGACAGAGACCACACCCCTCGGATTCCTTTAATGGAATACCCTTGAAATAGGAGGGGTAGGTGATGGCCACTACCTCCCCTCCCCTTCAACTGAATACTCCAATGCCTAACCGCCAAACCTTACAAAGTTGTGACGATTTGCTACGAGGTAAGAGAAAAACCAAGTGGCTGGTGCCAATTTGCCAAGTGGAAAAAAATCCTACCAGGCCCCTTCAACAGGCGACCAACCGAGGTCCATAGCAAGGTCAGAAAAGAAAAAGAGCCTAACCTAAGGGAGGGTGGGA
Organism: Darevskia nairensis; assembly: GCA_034642065.1. NCBI lineage: Eukaryota > Metazoa > Chordata > Lepidosauria > Squamata > Lacertidae > Darevskia > Darevskia nairensis. The sequence goes on along the minus strand of JAWWNI010000834.1, from coordinate 300,863 downwards.
GAATAGGGAGTAGGGAGAAAAGGGGGTGAGTCCTTGGCCGCGGGCAGTTTAAAAAGCCTGCACCATGCCCCCGGACTGTCCAGATTGAACGGCCTAGCGATGACGTGGCCAAGGATCAACTAATGGCACAGGGGCTATCCTGCCCCATGCGCATGGAGAGGGCTTGCTCCCATCCCACAATGTCATTTTCCCGGGAATGGGAAATGGCTTTGCAATAAAATAATTTTGTATGTCACAGGACTCTTTGAGACCTTTGCAGAAACAAAACCAGTAACAGATGGATCACCCATATTCCTTGTCACTGTGCACTTGCTCAGTCATAGGACCATTCTGTTCATTGGAGGGGGGAAAGCACAACTTTTTAGAATTTAAATTCTACACATCTTATATGCATTCTTCTCATGGAACACATTTTTTTGAGTGCTTTCTAAGGAATCTCCTGAAAACACAACTTTGCATGCGTTTTCCTGCACAAAATGTTTATTCTTTGTACATATATTGACGGATTGTTTTAAGGTAATTTTGTCGTATTATTCTTTTAGAAGTGCCCTTTAATGTATTTTAGATTGTAGTCGTCTTTGACACTATGTGCATGCATATATTGATAATAAACGAAATATGCATTTTGGTGTACACTGTTTTTGAACCAGAACTGCATTGCCAAAATAAAAAATAAAAAATCAGAGAAATGTTTCATTGTGATCTGCATAGAAGTCCTGGTTCTGTAAATTAGATTGGCTTGCTTTAAAAAAACAACAATGGCAAACAACTGGATTTCTCCTCCATTCCTACAATAGAGAAAGATGGCTAATCCACTGGCATGCATCAGCTTCGGTATTCCATCTGGAAGGTGGAACATGCCATCATTTTACTCTTTACTCTTCTAGTGGCACACTGCTAGCTGTGCTGCAGATGCCAGTATTGGAAGGATAGATGCCAACCTTGAAAGGATGTGTGTTGGGACTGGCAAAGACTGAATGATTGACATTAATCGTACTCTAATTAGATGTCCTTGTTGAAGCTCCGATATGTCTTTGGGCGTCAGATTTACCCAGCTGCCAGTTCCTTGTCAGCCGCTCTGAGATTATTTTTGTTTTCTTTCATGTGAGAATAGAGGGTGTGAAATTATGGAAAGATTCTCCCCCCCCCCTCTCTCTCGCCCCAGCCTTAGCTGAGCTATTTATGCAAAGCAAAAATACTCTGATCTGATAGAGGCTTAAACCCTCTACCCCTTGGATTCATTCTGGCTCACAGTCATGGCAGGGATGGAACAAAATTTTGTTCAGACCACATTTAAAAAAAAAAAAAACCCCAAGCAAACAATTAAACCAACCTAATCCATGCCTCTTGGTGTGAATAAATGAAATAGAATATAACCACCCTTCGAATTTCACACTCTGAATTTTGTGATACACATTTTTACACATATTGCGCTAAGAACTGTATCTTAGGATAAAATATGCATATAAATGTGTACATTATGATAAAATACTGTTTAAATATATCCATGTTGTGGTAAATGTTTTTTTTAAATATAGTCTTCAGTATACAGAGACACAGGAAAATCCCTTAAACTGATTCAGACCATATCAAGCTCAGTACTAGCTATACATGGTATCTTCAATGTTTTCAGACCCATGCATTTCAGGACCCATTTCTTAATCTCTCACTATCTATTTGCACTGTCGTAGTTGTAATGCTTGTTCAGATAACTACCCTGGGTGGGGGCAGCTACTAGGCAAGGGAAATGAGGTTCTTTGGATCTCAGTGGATGGAGGACTGGCAGACCATTGGATGAATGAAGACCTTTATTAATTGGCAAGCATTAGCAAAGAGACAGATTAACAGTATAATAATTAATAATAATAATTTATACCCCACCCATCTGGCTGGGTTTCCTCTATTCTACAGAATAGAGTCCAATAACTAACAAACTATAAAGCCAATAATATCTAACATAAACTATAAAGCCAATAGTATAGGCAATAAGCAAAGTTTTTAGACAAAAGAATAACCAAGATACAGTCACAGAATAGGTTCAGGTGCATGTCCTCTCCAGCCGCTGGAGATTCAGGCTGCCAGATGGTTCTTCACTTAGGCTCACAGCCCATCTTCATGTTCCAGAATGCTTCATGACAAGATCTCCATGTCTTCTCAAGCTGCTGCCTCTTACATAGTTCATAGCGGGGGTCCTGTGCCAAGCCGGTTAGCCTTTGATGTAGGTGGTATATGTTGTCATCCTTTTCCCCATCCACTTCTGAGCTCACCTCCTTTGAGTTCATACTTTGAAGTTGGCGCATGAGCTGGCTCAGGGCAAGGTCACCTTCCGCTTGTACTCCTGCTGCTGGTTCAGAGCAAGGTCACTCCCTCTCTTCCCATAAATAATAGAGCTACAGTTACATTGAAAATGGAAGCAACATCTACTGGCTGTTTCCCAGGCAATACAATAGTGTTCCTGTTGTGACCACCTTGGATCAGGCCAGATCCTCACTGGCCAGTTGAAGACCAGTGGCCTATACTGACTGGCAGTGGTTCTCCAAGGTTTCATGCAGGGGATACTCCCAGCCCTACCTGAAGTTACCTGGAGCATTTGGCATGCACAACAGGTACTCTGCCCTGACCTATTGCCCTTCCCCAGTGACCCATCTTATTTTATTGGAGAACACAGGAAGCTGCCTTATATCGTCGGACCATTAAGTCAATCGTTGTTGTTGTTGTTTAGTCATTTAGTCGTGTCCGACTCTTCGTGACACCATGGACCAGAGCACACCAGGCACTCCTGTCTTCCACTGCCTCCCGCAGTTTGGTAAGACTCATGTTGGTAGCTTCGAGAACACTGTCCAACCATCTCGTCCTCTGTTGTCCCCTTCTCCTTGTGCCCTCAGTCTTTCCCAACATCAGGGTCTTTTCCAGGGAGTCTTCTCTTCTCATGAGGTGGCCAAAGTATTGGAGCCTCAGCTTCAGGATCTGTCCTTCCAGTGAGCACTCAGGGCTGATTTCTTTAATAATTGATAGGTTTGATCTTCTTGCAGTCCATGGGACTCTCAAGAGTCTCCTCCAGCACCATAATTCAAAAGCATCAATTCTTCGGCGATCAGCCTCTTTATGGTCCAGCTCTCACTTCCATACATCACTACTGGGAAAACCATAGCTTCAGTACTATTTATACTGACTGGAAGCAGGTCTCCAGTGTTTCAGGCAGGGAACACTTGGAGATGCCAGGAATGGTAGATCAGATCTGCATGCAAAACAGATGCTCTATCACTGAGCTACAGCCCTTCCTCAATTAACCTTTGGAGCATTTTCTTTTTCTTTTCTTCTTAAAAATCACAGATAAATGAGAAAATTGGATGGAACAAACTTTGAATGAACACATTCAAAACTGACATGGATAAGAAATAGAGTGATATGTCCATCTTTAAGTCAAGGCTGATGACATCTGCCCCCAAGACATAGTTGTCCCTTAAAGATGTTTGTGTGTTGTCTAAAATAGCTTTTAGAAATTTGAAATGCATTTTAGTCAGTCAGTCGATTTTATTGTTTATAGCCAATGGTCATCGCAATACATTTTAATCAGCTTTACTCAGTATATTATCACTGATTTTTAAAATTGCAATTTAGCAAGAAGGGGGTGGGGGAAGGAAAAAAATAAGATAGGAATATGAGAGGGAGATAAAAAGTTAAGAAAAAAACCCCATCAGCTCACATTAAGAATGTATTAACCAATTATACATCCATCATAATTTAAATACACACATTGATATAAGACCTTCAAATGTCCAGATAGGCGTTCACACAAAATTGAAGTTTATAAGAAATATGTTGAAAAGTAGCAAGGGCAGTTAGGTCTTCAGACCTTTGCATAACAGATGGTGGGTGTTTATTATTCCAGGTTCAAAGTCTCTTGGTGGCCATAAGGGATTGCAAAACCCACTTTTGTTGTCTTGCCATTAATCCTCAAACTACAGGAATATGGTTTAAAAGCATAGGCACGTCTGCAGATATCTAGATATCAGTACTACAAAACTGATACGACCAACAACTTCTAACCAAAAAGACTATCACAGGACATGGCCACATCTTATGCCTCAATGAGGCATTTCCAGCATTGCACCTCCAGGATCTACCATATCTGTATTGGACAGTGCAATGTAAGAACACTGTGGGCTCAGTCCTAGTCACAGGTAAGAGTTCAGAAGTTATCTTTGCTGATAGAAAATAAGGGATGGTTGAGTGAAGTCTGAACATTAGTCAAACAGCAATAATCCAGGGGGGAAAGCAGCACAAGGGAGATTTTGTGAATTGGTAGTGGAATTCTAGGTGGGGATATTAGTGCACACCGTCATCTCTGCTTTAAGATCAGTGGGTGTGCCCTTGGACTGTGTCCTTCAGTGGAGTGAAATAAGACTTGTTGGGGCACCAAGGAAGCCCAGAGCTGGTAATTTATAGCTAAGTCTTGTAGTCACTATACATCAGGAAGTCCTCGCTTTGAATCATCTCCCTGACATGAAATTCACTAGGTGGCCTTAGATAAGTCATCATTCCTTCTCCAAGATTGGCACCAACACCTGGCATTCTTTGCCACATGCTGGGGTCACAGTGCCAAGCAGGAACAATGGCTGATGCCTTCCCTGGACTATCATTTTCTCAGCTTGTATCCCTGCACTTATGCCACCATGTCAAGGGGAGAGAGAGAGAGAGATTTTCAACACAGAAAACAAAAAAGTAATAATTTCCAGTAAAAGACAATTACAGGCAATTGAAACTAGTATGGAGTAACATTGAATTGACAACCCAGACAAGCTAAATATAAAGATTTGCTTTTTTAAAAAAGGCAAGTTCTGAATTGCACAAAGTTTTAGCTAAGATATTAAAAACAAGCAAAGCTAATATCTAAATACATACAGAGAACCAGAGTTGCAAGAGGGAGCAAAATACAATCTTGGAACCCCCCAACCAGATTCAAGCAGCAGGTCTGGAAGTATGGTGTAGTGTGCTGGCAGTTTAAACTAACAGGGTATTTATACCAAACTATAAAAGACTGGCAGACAGCCAACCCAGTCACAAGCTTACTCACAAGAACCTGATTAACAACACCTGGCTTTGCTGTTTAATCAAATCAGCACAATGGTAATTGCACCTGGGCAAGATAAATTCTTGACATGGTCTGCCTAAGCTGGAATCCAACATGGTGGGAACAGCTTTCCTGCAACTCACCTGTTGTGGCCTCGAGACCTATTTCTGAGGGACCCACTATCAGAGCACCTGCCAGGTAAGCCAGCCAGAGGTCATTGGGGTCAATCATTATAGATGAGGGAGCATCAGAGGTCACTATGCCAAGGGCACTCTCAAGCCAAGAGACAGCCATGCTGAAATGCAGAGATCTGCATTGGCTCCCAGTACGTTTCCGAGCACAATTCAAAGTGTTAGTGCTGACCTTTAAAACCCTAAACGGCCTCGGTCCTGTATACCTGAAGGAGCGTCTCCACCCCCATCGTTCAGCCCGGACACTGAGATCCAGCGCCGAGGGCCTTCTGGCAGTTCCCTCATTGCGAGAAGTGAGGTTACAGGGAACCAGACAGAGGGCCTTCTCGGTAATGGTGCCCACCCTGTGGAATGCCCTCCCATCAGATGTCAAGGAAATAAGCAAGCTATCTTATTTTTAAAAGACATTTGAAGGCAGCCCTGTTTAGGGAAGTTTTTAAATATTTAATGCTGTATTGTTTTTAACATTCGATTGGGAGCCGCCCAGAGTGGCTGGGGAAACTCAGCTAGATGGGCGAGGTATAAATAACAAATTATTATTATTATTAATTATATTACAGGGATAATATATTGTGAACCACCTGAGATCTATGGATGAAGGGTGGCATACACGTTTAATAAATAATAGTAAATAATAATAACAATAGGCAACTTTTCAAAGGATAATAAGAATCACTGCAGAATAATATATGTGAAGACCCGTATCCAACCACCTTTGCCATTCATGAATAAGCTTCCACTTAACCTAGGTGGGGAAGATTTGGCCTGCCAGATGTTGCTGAACTACAACACTCATCAGCCTCAGCAAGCATAGTCAACAGCCAGGGATGATGAGAGCTAAAGTTCATCAACATATAGAGGGCCAAACCTTCACCACATCTGACTTAGCCCAACATTGTACTTCCAGAGAGGACAAAGGCAACCCAATGTCAATAATACAAACTGCATTATTGGCTGTTTGATCTGCCATTTTATGGCCAACAATTCCCATATGGTCTGGATTCTAGCAAGGTATGGGTGTAACCTACATCTTTCAGATATACAGTATATCCTTGCTACTGGCTGTTCTTCTTCCTGGTTACCTGCTGGGTCAATAGGTGGCTCATAGCCCTCTCCTTGAGTAGATGCTTCCTCCTGAGTAGACCCCTGACAACAGAGCCTTCTGGCAACCAAACTGTTGCTCCTACATTGTCTCTGGGCTTTCCTCTGGGATCTGTCTTGAGGCCTGAGGAGCAAATTGGGTTTGGGCTGTGGCCATAGGGGTTATTAGCAAGGGCAGGACAGCCAGCCTGCCTTGGGACTATTGCAGGTTCTTTTAGATCCTCAGCTGTACTTGGGTTCTTTGTAGAGTCCCACACTTCTTCCTCAGAAGAGGTCTTTGTAGGATCTGGGTCAGACAGGTTCCTGACAAATAAGGATAGAGGTTTGCCAGGACCAAGAAATAAAAAAACCAGGGCCAGATTGTGCCCAAGTGTTAGAAAGCCACAGACATGAAAACATTAGTCCTATGAATGGGGAAGGAAATAGTATACCACAATGTTGTTGAGAGGGAGTTGTAACTTCAGTTCAGAACCAGTTGTTTCCTGGCTTTCCCTGCCTCAAAGTTATTTTTCTGGCACAGGGAATTGACACCTTTTGTCATTTCATGCTTCAGTCAAGCAGCTAATTACTGTTATTATTCCATGGTGAAGAGATCAGATGTACAGGCTCCTCCTTCCTATGCACAGAAAACATTATGTGAACTTGGAAATCTGTACACAGGTCTAGACAGTCTAGCAAACCTGCTTGGTTTATGCTGTTTTCAATTTTTGGTGAAGAGGAAGAGTTGTGCAGGCCTGGTCCTTAAATGCAGTGGCCTGACCCAGCCAATGCTTAACTTGTAACAGGCTTCACAGCATTTCTAAGAACAGTAATTATCTTTCCCCATGAGCCTGTCAAACGGGCAAAGTCACAGTACATACAAAGTGCTCTCTCCCCATCAACATAAAATCATGAAAATGTTGCTCCTCATTTCTCCCCCACATCACAGATGAGTGGGAGGGCAGTGACAGGAAATAAGGCTGGGCAGGGGATGATTGACAAGTAGCAGTGCCTTCTGCCCATGAGCAGGCCAAGGGTGTGCTCAGGTGTTCTGTAAAACATCAGGATACACACTTCTCCAGCATCAGGTTTAGGCAGCTCAGCACCCACCCACAACGGCTCAGTAAGCAGCTTCAAATTAGCCAATTGCTTTGGGGAAAGATGAGATCTGGTATGAGAATAACTGATTTGAATACTTTCTTTGTGTGGGTATGAGAGGTTATTAGAGTGTTGTGTCATTGGGGGAGGCAAAACTTAGAATAAATTGTAAAACTGATTTTATGATGGAATTAATAGCATCCTGTTATTTCTTTGTCTGATTTGTGATGGGTTTGAACAGCTAATACTTTTCCTTTTTGTTAACTCTTTAAAATTGAAGACATCTTTGAAATGGTTTGGATGAGTAAGGGGTAATCTCCCCACAACATGAACTGAAACAAATATTAGAAATAATATTTTCCACACAGAGAAAATAGCTTGTTTTATATTCTGGGGGAAATCTGACTTCAGAAATCATCCACCCCTTCCCTGTCAATTCCTATCTCTTTCCATTAAAATCAAGGCTGAGGAACCTGTGGCCCTCCAGATGTAGTTGGACTTCAACTCCCATCAGCCCCTCCTAGCATTCTCATTGATGAGAGCTGATGGGAGCTGGAGTCCAGCAACATTTGCAGGGCCACAGGCTCCCTGCCCCTGTTTTCAATCATACTTATCAAGGGATGTGGTGAGAGCAGGAACAATGGGAGTGGTTCATCTACTAGCATACCAGAAGGTCAAGCTCCAATGTCCCTTCAGCACTATAGTTTTTCCAAGGGCTATTTAGAAGAACTATGACTCCCAAGTGCTACCAAAGATTTACCTCCTCCTCTTCTAGTCACTTACCAGATAGCAGAGGAGACGAAAGAGAAAAGAGATATGAACTCTTGACTTCCCTCTTCTGTTATTGGGACTGGAGCTCCATTAGTGTTGCTGCTCACACAGTACTGGCCAGTAAGTGTGATTTAAAGGGGGAAAGGGTTTTGGGTAGCTAAGTAGGTGGAGGGGGGACTGAGTGGTGGGTGAATAATCTGGGAATTCCTCTCTGGCTCAGCTTTTGTTCCAAGCTGTTGAAAATATTTGCAGCCTGTTGCCTTGACTGAGTCATAGGCAGTAGTCTGAAATGAGCCAGAAATTAGAATTTGCCCCAGGCATAAGAATGTAAGAACAGCCTTCTGGATCAGACCAATGGCCCATCTAGTTCAGCATCCTGTTCTCACAGAGGCCAACGAGATGTCTGGGGTAAACACACAAGCAGGATGTGAGCACATGAACACTCTCCCCATCTGGCGTTTCCAGCAACTGGTATTTGGAAACATGACTGCCTCTAACTGTGGAGGCAGAGCATAGTCATCATGGTTAGTAGCTATTATCCTCCATGAATTTGTTTGACCCTCTTTTAAAGCCATCCAAGTTGGTGGCCATCAGTGCAAGTTCCATAGTTTAACTATGTGCTGCATGGAGAAGTACTTTCTTTTATCTGAATCTTCCAACATTCAGCTTCATTGGATGTCCATGATGTCAGGGATCTGCCCACCCCTGCCAGTCCAGCTCTGAGTGCTTACAGGGACCCGCAGCCTGTGTTGACGACAGATTCATCTTCGAGTGAATCTGGCAGCCCCTCTTCGGGGGAGAAGCAGTTAGTGGCTGGGAGCCAGGGAGTGCCAGGTGTCCAGGGAGTTGCTGAGAGACCTGGCACCACCCAGCAGACTCGCTCGGAGGGGGAGGCGTCAGTTCCGGCACCTATCTCACGTAGGAGGAGAAGGCGGCAATTCATGATGCCAAGGCTTTGGTGTTGGCGCCAAAACAGAAGGGAGGCACTTCCGGATTCTGCTAGTGACTGAGCAGACATGATAAACTGAACTCTGCACTGTAAATAGCTTTGCACAAAATAAAGAGACTTAAAGACAAGATGACTTGGTCTTACTATTGAACAACCGATAAGAGAATCTGACACATGAGTTCTTGTGTTAGGAGAGAAGAGAGAAAAGCTTTTCTCCACAATTCATGCATATTTTGTTTACAAATTTCTATCATGTCACCTCAAGCTTGCTTTTTCTCTAAATTAAAAAGTCCCAAATGCTGCAACCTTTCTTCTTAGGGGTTTCACTACACCTCCTTGATCCTTTTGATTGACCTTTCCTGAACTTACCAACTTTACAATGAGCTTTTTGAGTTGAGTGTGGAGTTGAGGGATGAAGCCTTAAGTAGGAACTGGAGAGAAAGCTAACAGTCATGGCCAAAGAGCAACCAAAGGATATAGGGACACCCTAAAGCTCAGATAGACCATATGTGCACAGCTGAGATTCAACAGGAACAGGAACACCTGTTATCCTCCTTCCTGTCCAGGAATATCCAATGACCAGCCTGGGTGAACAGAGTCAGTCCAGAGTCTGAGGGCACATCATTGCATAGGTTGATGCTGAGGCTTAGATTGCTCACTGCACATGGCCGCCTCACACAAATCCCAAAGCTATCTGCTTGAATTCCAGCTGCTGCTGACAGTTGTAAAGCTCACTCCTTCTTTAATGTGAGATTTATGAAACCCAAAACCTGGGTTTGAGCCCACCCTAGTAAGCTTTGCTGGCATCTTTAGCTGGTGGCATTCCATAGAGTTTGCCACAGCAGCAGAGAAATAATGCTTACTGGCAAGGCCTTTATCAATGCATTTTAAATATTAAACAAAATACAACTGCAGGCAGTTGACAACAGCAGGCGGCCCAGTTACAAAACCTAGCCACTTTTACAAATATGATAGCAGACTTTGCAGCACTTCTAACTGTTGGAGTTAGGAACATAGAAAGCTGCATTTAACTGAATCAGACCACCAGTCCATCTAAGTCAGTACTGTCCACAGCAGCTCTCTGAGATTTTAGCCCAAAGACTCTCCTGACCCTCCCTTCAGATCCCAGGGATAGAACCTGGAACATTCTGCTTGCAAAGCCAGTGCTCAACCACTGAGCTATGGCTACAATGCATTCTTTGTCCACTCTCACTTCCATTTTCCCAGTGAGTTCACTGGTGAATTGAACATCAATAAATCTTCAAAGGGAGCCATGGATGCATAGCTGGCAACCCTCCCTTTTTTGGGGCGGGAAACTCCCTTATTTCAATGCCGTTTCCAGCTGCTATCCCGGATTGTTGATATCCCTTAAATTTCCCGGATTTCAAAGGAAGCAGCTCCTCTCCCTCCCTGCCGGCCAGGGAGGCTCCTCAGCTGTGTTGCTCGGCTGCCAATAAGGAGTCTGAGACTGACTGGGGGCGGAGTTTGCATGCCTTGTGCAGCCAGACCCTCACACCCAACCAGACAGACAGCCTGCCTGACGTCTATTAAGATTGCTGATTGTTGTAGAGGGGTGCTGGATAGGTTGGGAAGCATGCATCTATTTTATTTTATTTTATTTTATTTTATTTTATTATTTTATTTTATTTTATTTTATTTTATTTTATTTTATTTTATTTTATTTTATTTTATTTTATTATTTTTAAAGAAGAGCCCAGTTTTTATTTCAAATTATCTGAGCACCAGGCAGCACCAAGTGAGCCTAGCAGTGCTGATGATACAATTAGAATGCACAAACTGCTTTTTTTAAGATTTCCAACTGTACAGCATGTGCCCTCCTGCCTGAATCTGAAGAAGTGGAGGATGCAATGCACAGGATGCAGTTGATCCTAAACCACCCGATGCCTCATGCAGGATGCAATCATCTGAAATTCCTCCTAGAAGGAAGCCCAGAAATCCCATTAGCTCTCACGGAGGATGCTGAGATGAATAAATGGGAGTGCAAAGAGAGAGAAAGAGAGAAAAAATGGCATTGTTAGTTCTCAGGGTACAGAAGCAAATTCATACTTTCTGTACCACCAGAGCCAAATGCTAGACAGATGTCTGCATCTAAGATGAAAACAATCACATTATGAAGGACTCTATTCTATGTTGTTTTATTATACTTATTTTATTTAAAAAAAACCCTTCTAGCCAAATGTCTGTTATTCTGATGGGCTTATAAAGTGAACTCATAAATTTGGAGGGGCGTGTAGGTCAACTCTTGTCAAGTACAGGAAATACAGACCTGGAGCACACACTTCCCCCTCCCCCCCCCCCACACCAGATGGCTGTTTAGCCTCTGCTTTAAGACCCCAAGTGATCAACCATTGTCATTGGATCCATTCTTGAACCCGTCTTAAATGCAATCTAAATTCTGTGGGGCAGAGAAGGCAGTCCCCAGATTGGTCTGGAGCAGAACAGCCTGAAAGGGGTGGATTGAGGACTCACAGCAGTTGGAGATGGTCTGCTCACAGCCCAGGTAGAAACTATCCAGTAAGTAAGTAAGTAAGTAAGTAAGTAAGTAAGTAAGTAAGTAAACAGTGCTATTTTCCTAGAAAAAGAGGTGCAGGAACTAACCACAAACACATCCCTCGTTCTCTTAGAATGGCAATGGCATCCACCTCAGAGGTGCTGGAACCCACCTGAGAGGGCCGAGATCCTGTGAGTTCCCCCTGAAATAAAGGCCTGCTTGCCCCAGCCACTCTGGGCGGCTTCCAACAGAATGTAAAAACATAACCAATATTAAAAACTTCCCTGAACTTTCTTCTGAAAGTCATATAGTTGCTTAACTGTTTTATATCTGATGGGAGGGTGTTCCACAGGATGTGTACCATTACCAAGAAGTCCTTCTGCCTGGTTCCCTGTAACTTCACTTTTTGCAGTGAGGGAACCACCAGAAGGCCCTATGACAGGCATCCCCAAACTGCGGCCCTCCAGATGTTTTGGCCTACAATTCCCATGATCCCTAGCTCAGTGTTCTCCAACCTTGGGCCTCCAGCTGTTTTTGGACTACAACTCCCATCATCCCTCGCTAGCAAGACCAGTGGTCAGGGATGATGGGAATTGTAGTCCAAAAACAGCTGGAGGCCCAAGGTTGGGGAACACTGCCCTAGCTAACAGGACCAGTGGTCAGGGAAGATGGGAATTGTAGTCCAAAACATCTGGAGGGCCAAAGTTTGGGGATGCCTGCCCTATGAGCTGGACCTCAGGGTCTGAGCTGAACGATGTGGGTGGAGACACTCCTTCATGTACATACAAGGGTAGAATTTACACTCATTGCTTTATCCACTTCTGCCTCTGGTTCTACCCACTTCCCAGAAGGTTGCCCAGATTAGAACATGACCCTCATTCTGAAATAGTTGCACACTCTGCTGTATGGATTGAAACCATTGTGTCTAGTTTAGAGGAATTACCGGTAGCTAGGGCCAACATTGCTTAGAATTCATAGGCTGTTCATGGAATGCTTGGGGAGTTTTTTAAATTATTGTTGGCACTGGCTTTCTTTGATGTACCAGCAACTCTGAGGCATCTCCATACCTTTCATAGAATTCTTAATAGTAATTAAATAATTAAATTCATAGAATTGGACAGGGCCTTGTAGGCTACCTAGTTCACACCCACGCAACTTGCTTGATAGAGGAATCCCAATACTAGAGCATCCCCAACAGTTGTCTATCCAGCCTCTGTTAGAAGACCTTCAGTAAGAGGGAGTCCATCATCTCGAGCATCTTCAGTGGATGGTTCTTGAGCTGCTGGTTAAAATTGAACTCTGCAAAATAAACCACATTTGCACATCTCCAATAAACATAAACTTGCTTTGCTCTGGAATTTGCATTTTACAACCAATTACAAATGGATAGAGCAAAGTTTATCTCCCTCTCTCATAATACTGAAACTCAGGGTCCTGTATACCTGAAGGAGCGTCTCCACCCCCACCGTTCAGCCCGGACACTGAGATCCAGCGCCGAGGGCCTTCTGGCGGTTCCCTCACTGTGAGAAGAAAAGCTACAGGGAACCAGGCAGAGGGTCTTCTTGGTAGTGGTACCCGCCCTGTGGAACGCCCTCCCAGCAGAGGTTAAAGTGATAAACAACTATCCTACATTCAGAAAATACCTGAAGGCAGCCCTGTTTAGGGAAGTTTTTAACTTGTGATTTTGATGTATTTTAATATTTGTTGGAAGCCGCCCAGAGTGGCTGGGGAGACCCGGCCAGATGGGCGGGGTACAAATAAAAAATTATTATTATTATTATTATTATTATTATTATTATTATTTATTATTATCAGGGATATCTAAGGAAGCTTATTATTATCAGGTATATCTATTGGAAGATTCAGGAAGAATTTCTTCACACAGCACATGGTTAATCTATGGAATTTGTTCCCACGAGAGGCAGGGATGGACACCAACTTGGATGGTTTCGAAAAATGATTGGGCAAATTCATGGATGATAAGGCTACTAGTCACAATGTCTATGTTCTCCCTCCACTGTTGGAGGCAGTGAGCCTCTGAATGCCAGTTGCTGGGAATCACAAGTGGGGAGAAGAATGTTGCTCTCAGGTCCTGCTTGGGGAGTTCTTACAAGCATCTCGTTGGCCACTGTAAAAACTGAATGTTGAACAAGATGGCTGATTGGCTTGCTCCAGCAGGGCTCTTTTTATGTTGTTAATTTCATTTCTAGAGCCCTAAATTGCCTACTCTGATTGGTGAAAGCACTAGCATCCTTGGTGACATGTGGTCTTCCAAATGTTGAAGGACTCCAACTCCCATCAAGCAGCGTGACAGTGGTCAGGAATGGTGGGAGCTGGACTCCAACAACATCTGGAAGGCCACAGTTTCCACGTCCTTGGTGTAAAAGGTGCAATTTGGGTTTTCTTTGTAGTTTCTAGCAGTAGGCAAGGTTAGTTGGGTACCATCTGGGGTTTTTTTTTAAGCATTTATTTGCTCCGGTTGTGTTCATTAGGAGTTCATTTTTGCTTGGAGGGAAGATCAATAATTAGGGCAATAAAATCTCAAGGATAATTGCAAACCATTTTATTGATACAGTTCATAAACATCTAATGGAGTTTCATTCTCTTCCTTTGATGCAAAGAGGGTAAGAGAGAGAGTCTCCCCAGGCCCTGACATATGAAACTTAGCTAGAAGTTGATGAAGAAACTTGCATGCAATTGTGACAGATGTAGAGGGGAGGAAGAGACCACAATCAATTAGTCAGTCAGGACATAGTCTGTAATGCTCAGGACAGTGGCCTTCAGAAAGCTAGGATCAGTGCTGGGCCACAGGCAGCCAGAAACCAAGCTCTGTGAAGACTGCATTGTTGCCCAGGCAAAGTGTGCTGGTCCCGTGGGTTACCCGAAAGGCGAGGTCCAAATCTGGTCCGTGGTCAGAGGTACAACATAAAGGCAGTCCGTAGTCACTGAAGCTGGGTGCAGGGCAGGGAGCCAGGCAAAGTAGGGAACAGGTAGGCAAGCAGGGAACCAGGGCGGGTCAGGAGCTCAGGCAGGAAAGCAGGACAGGTTTCAAGCAGGAACTGGTCACCAACAATGTTACTCCTGCAACTTGGGGCTGCGGCTGGCTGGCTTTTATCTGCCCCAAGGCATAGGGCTGCCCCGATCCTCTGGTGACTCGCCTCTCCTGGCTTGGAGGCGAGCACTCCTCCTGTGGGAACTCAGTTCCCTTCGCCTCTCTGCCCTGAGCCTCTGCAGCGCAGGAGAGTCTGGGGGGTTACCAGACCCAGAGGCAACCTCAGCTTCCCCTGACAGGGCTGGGAGTGGAGCACCTGAGGCAATGGGTCCTCCACCCCATCAGGAGCCAGAGCAGACTCGTCAGATGCCTGCACCTGAGGATCCAGCACAGGTGAGGCCCCTTCAGATTCAGGCCCTAGCCCCGGCTCTGCTGGTTCTGGAGGCAGGGAATCCTGTGCAAGCTGGGATCCCCCAGGTTCAGCATCTGAGTCTGAATCCCAGGCCATCACACAAAGCTTCAGTCCAACCTGGAAGATTTTATAGTCCTTTTAGGTCAAGGGAAGCCAATAGCCAACATGGGTGGGCAGAGCCACTACAGAGTCTAGGAACACTTCACCACCCAGGGAGCTTTGCAACATGTAACCTGTGTGGCTCTCAGCAAATAGCAGTAGCACACAAGCATATGGACCCCCAGTTCTAACCCTAGACATTCCTGATAACTAGCACTTATACCTGGGGTGGAGAACTGTCCCGGGACTACAACTCCCACCAGCCTTGACCATTGGCCAGCTGGAGCTGGAGTCCAGCAATATGTGGAAGGCCACAGATTCCCTGCCCCTGACCTTTACCTTCTGTAGACCTGGAACTGTCACCATTTCATATAACTTGTGGAGGTTATTTTCTATGTAATATTGCAAAGTGTGTCCTGCCCACATTGTTTCCTTTTCACTATCCGTCTCTGAGTCCCTTTAAATGCCACCTCCATTTCCCAGAATTTAAGGGGAAGGGGGTAGTAATGAGTTGAACCTCCCAGTCTCCTCTGCAGATGACCCAGAGGAAATAGACTAACTTCCAGAGCATCCTATTTGTGTCCAGGAAGTTAATCTGTAGTTTGGATGAGGTCCAGATTGATATCGTCACCACCATATGCTGAGGACCAGAGACAGAGGCCATGGGGAGGTCTTCAGGTTACAAATGGAGCCCTCTCCCTCTGACATCCTGGTAAATAATACTGAGGGAGGGGAAATGGTGTCACTGAATAATAGATCCATCTTAGATCCACTGGGGAGGTTGGTATGTGTGTGCAGGTTGGATGGCATATTCATCAATGTGGAACAACTGTGCTTCCTTGCTCCTCAAATTTGTCATGTGAAAGGCTCTTATGGAGGCCTTTTCAAATTGTAATTGATCCAGCTGCCTTATCAATGCTCTGGTCCAAAACCACCAGCGCTCTGGGCTCCAAGCCAATATACAGGTCAAGACACAGCATCATTTCTGCTAGAGAATGCATTGTCTTAGGGCACCCTAAAGAAAAACAAAAGCATTGCAACATAAAGTCCCACAGAACTGCTTGTTGCATTTGTCAAAATAGATTAAGAAGGCCACCCCTGAGGGATATTTTCAGAAGGTTCAAGTTTTGCCTCTAACAGTCCCTCATCCTCCCGTGTGGGACTGTTTTCCTTCTACGTATTCTTATAGAATCATAGCGTTGGAAGGGGTCCCAAGGGTTATCTAGTCCAGCCCCCTGCAATGTTCAACTGAATCTGTCCCTAGAATGAGGTATATCTGTGATGGATGGATTTCCATAAGGAAATCCCTCAACTGTCAGCTTATCACTTTTTGGAATAAGCAAGGGGTCGTCACCAACGTTTCAGGGGCAGTGGATACTTTTGGAGTTTTCAGAAAGTGCCATGGGCACCAGTCACAAAATGACTGCTGTGAGATTGTGGCATAGCACAAAATATCTACTGCAGGGTGTGTGGCATAACACAACATGGCTGCATGGTTGCTACATCTTTTAAAAAAAAGAAAAAGGGCAACCCCTCCCAATCAGCCCAAACCAATGGCTTCAAGTTACAAGAAAGGAAATTCTGATTAAACATCAAGAAGAACTTTCTGGTGGTAAGAGTTGTTTGACAGTGGAACCAACCTCCTCAGAAGGTGCTGAACTCTCCTTCATTGCAGATTTTTAAGCAGAGCTTGCAGAGCCAGTTGTCATTGGTACTTCAGTTGAGCTGCCTGCATTGCTGGGAGTTGGACTAGATGACTCTTGTAGATGAGCCAGTGTGATGTAGTGGTTAAGAGCGGTGGACTCATAATCTGGTGAACCGGGTTCGTGTCTCCGCTCCTCCACGTGCAGCTGCTGGGTGACCTTGGGCTAGTCACACTTCTCTGAAGTCTCTCAGCCCCACTCACCTCACAGAGTGTTTGTTGTGGGGGAGGAAGGGAAAGGAGAATGTGAGCCGCTTTGAGACTCCTTCGGGTAGTGATAAAGCGGGATATCAAATCCAAACTCTTCTTCTTCTTCCCTTCCAACTCTACAATTCTATGTATTTGTGAGGAGATATTTAGTGAACCCTTTCATGGGTGCTATAGGCGAGCATCCTTGTGCTCAATGTGATTGTGTTGGTGACCCATGTTTAGGACCTCTCACAAGCTCCCTCAATGAGTAGAGTTTTGAGTGTGTGTAGAACCAGGCAACTTTCCTATGGTTGAAATGTAGCCTAATGTCCAAAGTTCAGAGTCACATCCATTATCCTGCTGAATTTCTCCTCTGGCCCCGTCTAGTATTAGAATATGGCTCCCAGGAGGTTGTCCACATGGGTATATGGCTCTCAGACTGAAAAGTGTTCTCTACCCCTGTCCTAGAAGCTCCTTCTTGCTTTCTGCTGAAGAGGGGTACCCAATACTGTACCTTTCTCTCTGCAAAGTGAAAAGTTACTGGGAACAGATGCTGATGCATAAACAGTAAGAAGGGAAAGAGCTAAGCAGCTCCTCTTTTCATTTTTCTTCTGCTCCATCTTTCAGCCTCTTGTAGACACTTTTCAAATACTTGGAGGAAGGATAGCTGAACTGTCTATTGCATATGGTATAGTTTGGTCCTGAGAAACCTTTCTATTTCTCTTCCCTTTTTTTTCTTATTCATTTTTTTAAAAAACACACTTGTGTCTATAATGAGCTGGAGTGGATGTGCTTACATCTAATTGCCTTTGCAAGTGAGTCTGATGCTGAAAGTATGCCCTCCTGGGGCAAGCAGTTTCTGAAGATCTGCTGCTTTGGTATGTCACTAAGGAGAGCTTGGGATGCGGTGAACAATCTTCACAGCCTTTGCCAACAGGGGCCGCATTAAACTGAAGTTTGGATGCTCAGCAGAGAGGGCTGTAGGAATTAAACAATTTGGATTCCTCCCCCCGTCTCCCGTAATTCTTAACTGTGTGCTGAGGCAGGCTAATGCAAAAGGAACTGAAGAGTGACTTGAAAAGTTGAGCCATCATAGAGTTGCAGAGTGGGAAGGGGCCTCAGAAGCCATCTAGTCCAACCCCTGACTCATTGCAGGATCTGCAATGTAGGATGCACCTACAACATTCCTGGAAGATGGCCATCCAGCCTCCACATTGCTGCCTAATATTGAGTGAGACCATTGGTCTATTTAGCTATTGTCTATAATGACTGGCAGTGACTCTCCAGGGTTCAGACAGGATTCTCTCCCAGCCCTACCTGGAGATGGTGGGGATTGAAACTGGGACCTTCTGCATGCAAAGCAGATACTCTTCCACTGAGCTATGACCCTTTTCCGGAGAGCCCACCAAGGCAGACTGTTCACTTTTTCACTGTTCAGCTTGCCATTAGGAAATGGCTCCTAATTTTAAGTCAAAACTCTGCTTCCTCGCACTTTCCTGCCCATTGATTCTAGTCCTGCCTTCATATTTGAAAGGCATCCAATACACCAGGGATAGCGATCTTTGGGCTAGGGGGAGAAGAGGAGGAATAAGGCCCTCCAGTCCTCACCATCTGGCCCTCAGAACTCTCTGCAGGCTGCATCCCCTGTCCAGAAACCACACCTCACACTGGCACTGCTTCACCCCCTCCCAAGAAGCTTTGCCTGGCTGGAATGGATCCTTGAAATCTGATAGCGCCTCTTGCTTACCTGTCCGGAGGACAGAGCCTGAGTGAATGTCTGTAGAAACTAGCTTCCTGTACAAAAATAAAATCTGCATTTGTTGCCCTGCTCACTTTTGCCTCTGGCTCTGCCCACCTCTGGCTTGTGACTCTCAGAAGCTGTGATGTCTGGTGCCCATTGGGACTGGTAGGGCAGAAGTCAGGGATGCCAAGGAAGGACACCGCCAGAGACAATGGCAGGCAGACACAATTAACTATCTCTTTGTCCGCGCCCTCCTCCCTGCTGAAGACTGAAAGGCTGAAAGGGCCCCTCCTCTGCACCTCTCTATTCAGGACTCTCCTTAGGTCATGTCCCCTCTTCTCAGGCCACACCCACCATTGTCCCTACTCTGCTCCCTCCTTGAGTGCTCTTGCCTGGCGTGAGTGTGTCCTTGCACTGTGATATTGCCTCTTCCTTGCTTGGATGGGTGGAGAGGATGTGTGCAACTTCTGGATGAAATATAGCCTACTCTTCCAATGGAAGGGTCACATCCCTCTTTCCCTGACCACCACTGACCACACCCTCTCACCAGGCCACAAACCTCACCAACCCTACTTCACATACTCCTTGCATGTTTTTGAACTCTGGTAATGCCTCTTGTCTGCCTGTAGGGGAGGGTAGGAAGGGATGGCTGTGTGTGCATCTAAATTAGCCTCTGGCCTCTGGTAATGTCCCCCAGAAGGGAATGCAACCCTTGGGGCCAAAAAAGTTCCCATCTCTACAATGAAGAAACAGAATCGGAGGGTCTTCTCATTACTCCACCCTTTCACCTCCACCTCTAGCCTTAACTTCTCCAGCCTCTTGCCTGGTTTTTGCTGCTGCTGCTGCTGCTGCTGCAAGCCTCTTTGGTTTACTTCTAGAGGTTAATGGAAGGAGAAGATTTAGGAAATGTGAGGGGTGTGGGATGTACTTGACTCTGAATGTGGAGGTGGTGGGGAGTTATACAACTGCAGTTAAGTGACAGAGAGAGACGGAAGGGGATAATATTGCTGGAGAGATTTTCAAAAGAGATTGCAACGGAGGAAGAACACAACTCCTCTTCCCTCCTTCCCACTGCGCTTTCCCTCTGAGAATTAGATGAGGATTTGTGACTCGGCAAGCGGGGGAATCGATAGTTATTTGTGAAAAGCCGGCGCTAAAGTGGGACAAGTCGAGATTAGCTAGGTGATCTGCTTGGCGTCCATCACTATGGATTGCTTGTTCTTAGACAGGCGATGTTTATCTTTTTGTCCTTTCTCTTGAGTCTAGGCAAAGATCTGGAAGGCGCAACACAGAGTTAGTGGGGGATTTAAGCACTGTGACTGAGCACCATGCAAAAGAGAGAAAGGGAGGGAGAGAGGAGACAGGGAGAGAATGTGAACCAGAGGCTGTCTTGGGGAACTGCTAATCAGTCCTTGAAGTCATCAAATACTCAAGTGTGTTTAAACTGATGTATGTCAACCAAGGAACATCCTCAGCATGCTATATCTTTTTTGGGGAGCGGGGGGTTCAGCAGAACAATGCATTTTGGGTAACGACTGTGTTTGTGTATTTTCCTCTCTACATCCTGCTTTCTCTCCCCCTCCCCTCCCCTGCACCAGCATGCTCAAGGTGGGATACCAAATTGAAACACATAAAGCGATTACACGAAATCAATGCAAGATTAAACAAAGAGAAGACTCTTATGGCTGCCTGGTGTAAGAACTGGTGATAAAACTCAGAGCGGGGTGCTGTCCTTTCTACTGACAATTGGCACTGACTTATCTGCTGTAAGGATGGGAAATGGAGGGCAGTTCTTGGGATGTTTCTTGAAGTCAGCTGTCTGAGGGAAGAACTGTGTGGCAAGAACTGCCCCTGTTCTTTCTGGCCTGGGTGTTCTTGCCTGCTGTGTTCCTGGCTCTGATCTGTGGGGAGCAGGAGTGCTTCTGCAGAGGGCAAGACAGCCAGAATCACCACTGATGTCAGCTAGGGGGGAGGACAAGCTCCATCAGGTCCTCCCCTGTGAGGGTTCTAACTGCCTTCCAGACTCAGACCATTGCCCTGCCCTGATGGCCTGGACACTGTTGCCGGCTCTGTTCCTGGATCTGATTTGATGTGGGAGAGAGCACTTCCAATGTGGAGCCGCCTTTTATAATGGCAAAGGCAGCCAGAACCACCACTGCTATTAGCTGTAATTTGAAGAACAGTCACTTTTTTGTCATGTGTCCTGACTTTTTAGATTGTGAGCCTGAGCTGCTTCTGTAACCTGCTCTGAGAGGGTTTTTTTTTTTTGGCTAAAATGTTGTAGATATAGATAGATAGATAGATAGATAGATAGATAGATAGATAGATAGATAGATAGAAATTACCCAAAGTAGTTACTGATGCCCAGCTGAAAACTTTCATCAGGCTCGCTTCCCTTTAAGAAAAAAGAAAAGAAAAGAAAAGAAAACTTTCATCAGAGTGGGATCTTACCGTCAAATATGAGTTGGTCAGGATTTTATTTTTTAATTTATGTTAAAAAGGAAAGGGATAGGGAAGCCAAAGCAATACCTTCAACCTTTCCCACCTCCGATAAAGAAGGCAAAAGTCCTCACCCACCATGTATTTAAAGGTAAGACACCTATTTCCAAAAAAGTAGGATTTCATGCCTTCCCTACAATAATAATAATAATAAATTCCAAATATCAGGCCAGCCTCATACTGCAGAAATGAACAACATCTGGAAGTCACCAGGTTAAGGTAGGCTGTTGTAGACTCTGGACTTTAAGTTGATAATGTTCATTACTTTACTTACTTCAAAAACTGGCCAGATGGTCCTAATGCGTTTGGGGTCCCTCCTACTTATTCTTCTGGGTGGGGTCCTGTACTTAGGAACATAAGAAGCTGCCTTATTGTGAGTCAGACCATTGGTCCATATGGGTCTGTATTGTCTTCAGTGACTGGCAGTTGCTACCCAGCATTTCCAGCAGGGTTCTCTCCCAGCCTTAACCAGAGATGCTCGGAATTGAACCTGGGACCTTTTGCATGTAAAGCAGGTGCTCTACCACTGAGCCATGGTTTTCCCCTTAAAGGGAGCTGCCTTATACTGAGTTAGACCCTTGGTCCATCACACTGTCTATACACAAAGTATTATCCACATACGCTTGTGACTCTCCAACATTTCAAACATCATGTCTTTCCCAGAGATGCTACCTGGAGATGCTGTGGACCTTCCACTTGCAAAGCAAGAACTCCATTGTTGAGCAATAGCCCCTCTGCTCCACATTCCTGCCCTGCATACTTTGAACAGATCATGGGAACCAGGCAGTAGTGTGGCCCGGGAACTCCTTATTGCTCACTATTGATTACCAGTCTGTACAAATGAGCAGCAAGTAACTATGGTTGCTCTAGAAATGAATGAAATTCACGGGGGGGGGGGAGGAACCATGAGTTTTAAAAGCAAAACTGACGTACATTAAGAAAAACAAAACATAAAATGGAGTTTTGATAGTGGAAGCTAACTGGCTGTCATAATGAATTCCATCACTTATTTATCTATTTATCCAACAGGGGCGTTTTCTGGACATCTTACAAACAATAATATATTAACATGCAATGATAATCATAGAACAAAATCAATAAATAAACAAAACCAGCATACAAATTCCAGTGTGCAGAAAATCATCTCAGAGGAATACACAGCATGACTACAAATGAGCAGGCAATCTAAAATTCAGTGGATTGAAAAGTCCACAATTTAAAATCTCAAGAGAACTATCTTAAAAATGAACTCTTAACAAGCCCCCACCCCCATCAGTGGAATATTACCAATCCCCCTTGTGGCAAACACCAAGTCCAGGGGATATCAGACCACATGTGTCAGTCAGTAATGTATTGAAGAGAGCTGCATTCTTGTCGTGGAGACCATGAAGTCTCAGAATGGCCTGTCTGGGGCAGCTTGGCCAGATGCTGAAGTCCCCTGACACCACCATGAAAGGGTTCTCCTCCACCACATCCAGGACTTCATCTACCACCGTTATGTCCCTCTAACTCAACACCACAAGGAATCCCTCAAACATTGCAGATCAGTCTCCTGGTGAGGCAGATGAATTTTTTATGGATGTTGGTGACCCCCCTCTCTGCTTTTCTGACTTGGAATGGTGATGCACTAAGAACCCAGGTGGGCACAGCTGGTTGAGCATAAGGCAACCAAGCTCATCCAAATCTTGGCTACCCACACCAAGTTGACCTCCTCATCCACAATCAAATCATGGTTGAAATAAGTTTTATGTTGTGAAGACCTGGCACTTAGCAACAACAGCACCAGGCACCCTCCCTTCTTTATACTTCCACTCTCACCCATGAACCCACCTACCATCACAGAAATTGCAGCTCCACACCCATCCTCCTCCTGCCCCCAACCCAGATGCAAAATTTCCCTTCTTGTTGTTGTTGTTTAGTCGTGTCCGACTCTTCGTGACCCCATGGACCAGAGCACGCCAGGCACTCCTGTCTTCCACTGCCTCCCGCAGTTTGGTCAGATTCATGTTGGTAGCTTCGAGAACACTGTCCTACCCCTTGTCTAATCACAATAATAGAACACAGAAAATAAAATGGAACATTAAATCAACCTAGCTCTCATCTGGGGCATCGATAAACACTTCCCTCCTGTCTCTCCCCCAGGAATATTCTCTTCCATCAACACCCCCACAACATTCTCTCAGGATGAGCAGGTCAGGTGACTTTGCCACCTGATATCCAACAACAACAACAACAAACCCCAAAGGGATTGTGCCCTCAGGTCAAAGCCAAAATGTTGGCCTACCACTGCTCCAAAACAGCACAGTGTTATCTAGCCACCAAAGAATACTAAATGAAGCCAGCTGCTACAGGCTTGCCTCTAGAGTGGCTGCTGTTTTGTGGTCCGAATTTCGCTGCAGGTGGAAGGTCAAAGCCTCAGTCAGTGAGCCAGCAGATAGCAACCTGATCAGTGTTACAGTAATGGTGTTGCAGCCTTGGCTGATCCCCCCCCCCACACACATTGGATCTCTCTACCCCAGGAATGTGTCCCCTGCCCCAATGCTTATGCCCTGATTCACCCACTTTTAAAATAGCCCTGCTGCAACCCTGAATATAATAAAACTCCATGCATGAAATCCAGTTGTGATTAGGCCACTACTCAGAAATGTATCTTAAAAGCATTTCAGTTAGGAAATACTTTATGTTGCCAGCTCCGACACATCTTGTACTATACTCTATTTCTCGGAAGAGGATAAGTAAATTAGTTCTGGACGGTACGGTTTGCAGTGTCTCCTTATGTACAGACTTGTCAAAGAAGCTCATATTTTCTGGATCATATTTTCTGGATCATATATGAGACTAAGACCAGTTATATCCAGTGTTAGCATTATACAGAGTAGACCCATTGACCTTTTTTCCCCCATCTCGTGGGCTGCAGATCCCTCCTTGTATTATTTGTTCCATGATCACTGCTTTCCTTTTGAGTGAAAACAGAGGTGTTGAGCAGTTCCGCCTTCTCTCTATCACCCCATAGCTTTTCTCCATCTTCTCAGAAGACCTTCTACTTATTTGTTCTTCCTTTGGCTTCAAACATAGCAAAAGAGAACCCCCCTTTTTTTTACATCTCACATCTTTAAGTATAGAGCAGGGGGTTGCCAAACCTCTAGTGGCAGTGGGCCGATTTGGAATTTTGAGAAAGTGCTATGGGCACCAGTCGTAAAATGGCTGCCACATCTAAAAGAGCACAAAATGGTGCCAGCATGCCCATCTCCAATAAGCCACCCCCAATGGGGAGTGAGGAAGCAGTTACATCAGCCACCTCCATGCTCACTCACTGAGAAAAGCTCTTTGCATCTCTCCTCTATTCAGAATGGAAAAGAGGACTGGTGTCCGATCCTGGCATCCAATAAGATGTGAGCATGTTAAAGAGTACATGTGTTCATTGTAGAAGAGACTGAGCCAGTGCAAACATGAACTCGGCAGGAAGAGTGAACAATCTCCCGATCATTTGTAGGATATTTACTGATATATTTTTTGGGTACTTCTGTCTTCACAGGGCAACGCAGCCTCCTGCCCTGCTATGGTGTCTGGCTGTCTACAGTGGCGTAGGAAGGGTGGGGTGATGGGGCGGGTCACCCCGAGTTCCACCCGGGGGGTGACACTCTGCGTCACCCCCCGCGAGTGCGACTCCCTAGCCGCCGGCCAAAACCTCGCTTGCCACCGCGGCTGGCTTTGCTCGCTCGGCCGCTGAGCGTTTTTTCTCTCCCTTCCTTCTGTGCCCTGGTTGGGCGGAGCCATGGGGGCAAGGGGCGGGCAAGTGAGGCGTCACGCTTGTGACTGGCGTGATGCCCCTCGCTGGCCCGCCCCCGCGGCTCCGCCCAACCAGGGCACAGAAGGAGGGAGAAGAAAAGTGTGCGGCGGCTGAGGAGCAGACTGCGCTCTGTAGCGCATGCGTCGTGACGTCACGACGCATACGCTACAGAGTGACGCGCCACCCCCGGAAGGTGCTTCTTGGCTTGCCACCCCTGGCAGCCAAGCGGCTCGGTATGCCACTGGCTGGCTGAGAAGCCCAACTGCGGCTATTGGGACGACAACTGGGACAGATAAAGCGAAGCATCTTCAGTCCTGTTTGCGGGCGGGCGAAAATCGTTCATTGTTTTCCTCCAAAATATAGTCCGGCCCCCCACAAGCTCTGAGGGACAGTGGACCGGCCCCCTGCTGAAAAAGTTTGCTGACCCCTGCCATAGATGGTACTAGTGAGCCTTCTGGTGCACCATAGTTTAGCAGGTGAAGCTTTTTCCTGGCATGGAGCTGTGAGAGAAGATACCGGCTTGGGATGGGGGTGCGGTGGGAGGAAGAGACATATGTACTGATCCAAATAAAAATATCTCAAAAACACATCAGATTGTAGCGCCATATGGGAAATGTCAGGCATTCTTTCGCTGACATTGGAACCATGGAGAGAAACATCTTATATCCTCTAATTGTAGGTCCGTGTTTGATGGGGATTGAAAGAAGAGGGAGGGGGCTTTGCAAACTGTACATTAATGGCTTGAATATTTCTAAATGGAACTGGGAGCCCCTCCATTATCATCTGCTGTACAGGACTGTAGTTCAGAAGGGGCTTGGGAGGAGGAGGCTTAGCAGAAAAAGTAATTTCAATGCCTTGACTGCTTTTTTGATTACAATTCAGGATTACTGTTTTAATCACCGCTTATCAAGTAATACCGCAAACCTCAGAGCATGACCATCTTTCTTGGGGGAAGCCAGATTTAAAAGCCAATTTTCTGCAATCCTTCCACTTTTCTCTCCTCCTTCTGCCTCCCCCCACCCTATTTATCTTAACAAATATGAAGGGATAATAATCAGCGATATTGGCAGGAGTTTCAAAGCTAGGCCTCAAATGCTCTCTTTCCCGAGATTGATTCTAGTTTAACATTGGCTAACCACAAGATCACTCCTCCTGGAAGCATAAGAAGTGAGTGTCCTTGACATATTGCCTAACAGACCTCAATCAGGTAATTCGGGTAGCTGTAGTTCAGCTTTCCCCAAACTGGAAGTTTGCCCAGAAGCGAAGGAGCCCCCCTGGCTGAAAGAGGCTGTCCACACCTGGTCTTGGCATTGCAAGGCAGCCAGCTGTATTCTGACGCAGGGAATTGCCAATTTCTGTGCCACTGCTAAATCTGTATGTTGAACTTTAACAGAAACATATTTCTTTTCAACAGGGCAACTTTTGTTCAAGGGCAATTGTACACACAGTTTAATTTGCCAATGGACATAACTGGAAATGCATGACGCTGCTGCTTGATTGACCATGTTTAGTTCAAGGCAACTATCAGTGCGAAAGACTGCCAGAGCCAGAACATTTATAGACAATTTACTGCTTGTTTTATCCTGAAAGGTGCTTAGAGGGAGGCGATGGTCTGGGCTAATGAACTGATAAACAACCAAAAAGCTGATAAACAACCAAAAAGCTGAGCTGGGAAAGCATCATAGGTTTTAATACCTGGGTAAAGTTATGGGATGCGGGTGGCGCTGTGGGTTAAACCACAGAGCCTAGGGCTTGCCAATCAGAAGGTTGGTGGTTCGAATCCCCACGACGGGGTGAGCTCCCGTTGCTCAGTCCCTGCTCCTGCCAACCTAGCAGTTCGAAAGTACGTCAAAGTGCAAGTAGATAAATAGGTACCGCTGCAGCGGTAAGGTAAACGGCATTTCTGTGCGCTGCTCTGGTTTGCCAGAAGCGGCTTAGTCATGCTGGCCACATGACCTGGAAGCTGTATGCCAGCTCCATCGGCCAATAAAGCAAGATGAGCACCGCAACCCCAGAGTCGGTCATGACTGGACCTAATGGTCAGGGGTCCCTTTACCTAAAGTTATGGCAAATGTGCAATTGTTGTGTGAAGAAGGGCTTTCTTTTGTCTGTCCTGAATCTTCCTATACTCTGCCTCATTGGATGACCCTGATTTCTAATGCTATGAGAGAGGGAGAATAAACTTTTCTCTATCCACTTTCTCCACATCACACATAATTTTATATACCAATATCACAACACCGCTTGCTCGCTTTTCTTCTAAACCAAAAGGTCCCAAATGTTGTAACCTTTCCTCACAGAGGTGTATGTTGTATCCCATCAAGAACTGGAGGCCACCAGGTTGCAGGAGCCTGTCCCACAGTGGCAGAGAGCATGCCTCATGTGCAAAATGCCCTGGTTTCAATCCCTGATATCTGCAGTTGGAACAAGACTTCTGTCCAAAACTCTGGAAAGCAGCAGTTAATCATGCAGACCAGGTTAGCCAACATGGTGCCCTCCAGATGTTGCTGGATTTCAACTCACACCATCCCAGCCAGTACATCCAGGTGTTGACGATGATGGAAACTGGAGTCCGGCAATGCCTCCACATTGGCTACCTCTGATGAAGACAATGCTAAGCTAGCTGGATAACAGTCTGACTTGGCATAAGGTCATTTAGTAATCAAAGATGTACTGCCTCTTAACATGAAAAATCCATTTCTGCCCATTGAAACTTACCATCATTATCATTACCGATTTATCAATCACCTTCTAAACTACTGCCTCAAGGCAATTTACACGTAAGATAAAAACAGATAAAAATACAAAAATATCAAACACATTTAAAACGAAACTAAAACCTCAATAAGTAGATGCTCATGGTAAAGAACCATTTATCCATCTGGTAAACCCCATTGGAACAAAAAATGTACCGTATATTCCGGCATATAAGATGACTGGGCATATAAGACGACCCCCAACTTTTCCAGTTAAAATATAGAGTTTGGGATATACTCGCCATATAAGAAATACGACCCGGTGTATAAAACGACCCCTGACTTTTGAGAAGATTTTCCTGGGTTAAAAAGTAGTCTTATACGCAGGAATATACAGTATTCAGTTGTTTCTGGAAAGTGCAGGTATTGGGTACCTGTCATGTATCAACAGGAATGCACAGAACAGGGGCAGCAGTTACAGTAAAGACTTTCCTCTGAGTTACTGCAGAACAGGCTTCTGAGATCTTTGAAACTTGCAGGAGAAACTCTCCGATAGACCACAGACTTAATGCCCACACATGTGTCTGATGCGCCCCACCCCCCAAAAAAGTGGTCTGTGCTTGCTACCAATATGACAACCTTTGCTAGTGCCATCCTTTGTCACCCTTTGTCCAGAAGGATGATAATGTCTTTTGCCTCTGATTGCCTGCCTCAAATTACCTACCAATCCATTTTATTGGATGATCACAAGATCTAGCATTTTGAAAGAGCCGTGCACACCCTATGGATCTCTCTCTCTCTCCCTCCCCCCTCTCCAAATTCATAACTTAGAACCATTTCCTCCGCCACCTCCTTGCCACCTGTCCACCCACACAATCAATCTTACTCATGTTCTACCTATCTCAAGTAAAGGCAGCAGCAGGCTTTATAAATGAAGTCAGATAGATCAATGCCGGTTGCCCAAGACCCCCTGAGCAACTGATAAACAAAGAAATGTGCACGGGTGATCAGGGGGTGTGGGGAGAGAAAATATGTACAACAAGATATTTCTTTCTAAGACAGTTGGGAAGTTAGATTGAAAACAACAGGAGCCAAAAGCATCAAGACTTGCATTAAAAAATGAAGGTGGTAGTACTTATCATGCTCTGTTATCATGTTGCTCATGTCCTCTTCTTCACTTCCATTCTGCTTAAAAGGAAAAGGGGGAAAAAGAAGACTGTAGGGCGGAAATACCTGTGACTCTATGACATGTCTATTTTGGGCCTATGAGCTAGTGCTTTACTATTCCACTCTTTACTGCTCTGCTTCATAGCGACATCTAGGGGCAGGTTATAGTATTGTAAGCAATACAGCAGCTGCTTACAGACTCAATCCAAACAGGAATGTAGGGGCCAGGGGACAGTGCCGTTGTGGAGAGGAGGCTGTTTGAAACGCAAGCCACACACAGCATTTGCGTAAATTCACTCTCAGCTTCAGAGCCTAGCAGCTTATGATCATCCCTTATTTCTTCAATCTGAAAGCTGTTACGAAATAAAATGGAAGGAATCTGTCTGGAAGCAGGAGATGGGTACAGAAGGCTGCTTAGTATGCAGAGCTTTTGGTGCATCATCAACGTTGTCTTTCTCCTTGGAACCAAATTATTTCTCTGAGAGTTTTATAGCAAACACAGCTTTCGATTTACAGCATGGATTGTCAGTACATATAATTTCAGAAGGGATGGAAAGCCAGGCTGTTAAAAGCTCTGGTTTTCTGAGTTGTTGCTTTCCCCCCCCCCTTTGCTGGTAGGGGGAAAGGGGATTAGGACAGGGTGGAGAAGTTTTTTCAGCCCGAGAGCCACAATTTCACCTGGGCAACCTTCTGGGGCAGTGGTGGCCGGTGCCAGAGGCAAAAGGGGCAGAGCAACAACTGTACATTTCAGTTTTGCACAACACAGTAGGCTAGCTTCCACATACACTCACACACCCCTCTCTAGCCTCCATCCAGACAAAAGCAGAGGGTTTACCAGAGTTCAAGTACACATTCCAGCCAGACAAAAAAACATGTGGGGCTAAGCATCCAAAACAGCTGCTCCACCACTGATCTATGGGCCTTCCCCACTAAATATAGAAGAAGAAGAGGAGGAGGAGGAGGAGGAGGAGGAGGAGTTTGGATTTGATATCCCACTTTATCACTACCCGAAGGAGTCTCAAAGCGGCTAACATTCTCCTTTCCCTTCCTCCCCCACAACAAACACTCTGTGAGGTGAGTGGGGCTGAGAGACTTCAAAGAAGTGTGACTAGCCCAAGGTCACCCAGCAGCTGCATGTGGAGGAGCGGGGAAGCGAACCCGGTTCACCAGATTATGAGTCTACCGCTCTTAACAACTACACCACACTGGCTCTCCACATTCCACACTGGAATGTAAGAATATGCCTTATATTAAGTCAGATTGTTGGTGTCATGGACCAGGAGTCAACTTTGCCTGCTGAAGAGCAGCCTGAAGGGGAGGAAGGCGTAGTGACTCCACTTGCAGCTGATCAGCCTTCAAGGACATGGAGGAGAAGGCACTGATGAGGACTAGCTGGCTTCAGCCTTCTTAAACAGAGCTCTCAGCAGCAGTCAGATGCTGGAAACAGCACCTGTCGTTCCTGGTCCTACCGTGTTGCTTCCCGCTCTTTGTCTAGACCAGTGATGGCTAACCTTGACACCCCAGATGTTTTGGAACTACAACTCCCATCATCCCTAGCTAACAGGATCAGTGGTCAGGGATGATGGGAGTTGTAGTCCCAAAACATCTGGAGTGTCAAGGTTAGCCATCACTGGTCTAGACCCTTGGCTTTGTGATCATCCGATCTCCTGACTGTTGGACTGTCTGACTATGTGGATTGCTGTTTGCTCAACCCTCAGAAGGGACTTGACTTAGTATGCTGAGTCTGCCAAGTGTATCTCAGAGTCTTTTCTGTTTGTTTGGCCTCACACACCACTAAGCTATGCACTCTGTTGCTTGGCAGTGGAACTTACCCAGCTGGTCTCTCTCTATCTCAATGTTGTCTACACTGAAAGTCAGTGGCTCTCCAGGAATTAAAAGGAGGTGTTTCCCCCAGGTCTCCCTAGAGATGCTGAGGATTTGACCTGGGAACATTTGTATGCAAAGTGTGTACTGTACGTGTGTGTGTGTGTGTGTGTGTGTGCGCGCAAACACATTTTGCTTGTTCCACATACCCTGCCAAAACCCTGTGATTTGAAGAAGGACCTCTTTTTCAAATCCAACAGAGGATTCAGTAAAGTGTAGGTTCCTCAGCTCAGGTTGATTTTTCTGCTGACTGTACAAAACATCTGAAGTATTTGTACTAGGGGACAATGAAGGCTATTCAGTTGGAGGAATTGTTTCATTCCATAACAGTGTTGTTGAATTCCTCAACAAATGCACTTGACATTCAGATGAGTTGGAACTAGGGAGTTAAGCCCCCCTTTTCCTGTTGTTAAATTCCTGCTGTGTAAAGTGTTTCCTATTCAAATTGCTGCTTGTTTAGGACAATTCAGCTACAGAGTAAGCTGCCTAATTGGAACCCACGGGACTCTTTACACCCTGTTTGATTTAATCCACTTATGGAAAACTAATGAAATTCCTTTTTTCCCCTTCTCCCACCTCTCCACCCCCACCCCGCACCCATTACTTGTCATTTTCAGAGCCTTTGTTCTTTCGTTCATATGCTCAAGCCAGCTGCCAATTGATGATTTGGGACTGGTGTCTGCAAGTCGGTTGTGATTAGCAATGGGGGAGGAATTCAATTCCATTTGCATTTAGAGGTGAATTTACCAAAACCACACTTTCTGAAACAGTACGAGAACAAAAAATACGACCATCCGTCAGATTTTGTATGTCTCCAGATTTTGCAATGTAGTTCTTCATCTAAGTAATGTGTACAAAACTGCATGTACTGGGGGTAAAATGTGCACCAGAGTACACAAACTAGTGAAAATGGCATCCATAAATGCATTATTTAGGGGAAATTGCTTTATAGAAATGTGTAGCCACGTTGCATACGAAGTATGCATATTAGGAGAAATCTGCACTTAAATTTCAAACGGATGTAAAAATATGGAGAACTGAAGATTGGAAAAATGAGAAACAGAGAAACAGAAATTGGCATATTTGCCCAACCCTAGCTAAATTGATCCCGAATGTCTACTGCTGTAAATAGCCAACTCACACAGGATCACCAATGTTCTTCTTCCAACAGAAACCTCATGCATTTTCCCCCTCAGTGGCAAAAGAAAAGGGACAAGCAATACATGAATTGGTTGCTTTTACATTATACAGTGGTACCTCAGGTTAAGTACGCTTCAGGTTAAGAACTCTGCTAAGAACAGAAATCGTGCTCTGGCAGCGCAGTGGCAGCGGGAGGTCCCATTAGCTAAAGTGGTGCTTCAGGTTAAGTACGCTTCAGGTTAAGAACGGACCTCCGGAACGAATTAAGTACTTAACGTGAGGTACCACTGTACTCTTAATTTGAGTAGGCTACTGATGTCTGCCATTTTGTGTTTGTGGTGGTGGGGACATTGGCCACTTTTGTATCATTAGAACCAGCTCAATTCCTTTTGTTGGGAGTGATCAGGTCTTCCGGCTCTTATTACTAATGCTGGCTCTAGTTTGTGAGGCCCTCTCCTCCTCACTGAGGTCCCTACAGCCCTTTCATTCGTCCTTTCACACTGGGCCCAATCCACACAGCTTCCAAGGGCAAGTCCAAGATGGCATGTTGGAACAGGGAGAGAAAGTGCCTGGAAATGGCACTGAGAAACTGACTTGGTTCGTTTTCTGGATTCAGTTTTAAGAATTGCATCAATAGCACCACAGCTTCCTCCAAGAATGACTTACATTATATACCCTTGCCCATTGGCATTTGAAACATGCCTGTTCATCCAAGCTTTCCATGAGGGGTGTCCCAGCTATGATGACATACAAATATGATCTGTTCATTCATGATCTGTTCTGTATTGTTTTATGAATGAGCACTCACACTTTACATTGTGGGTGCCCTTTGCGGGATCGCGCGTGGTGCTACAGTTCCCAGGGAGCTTACTGGCAAACAGGGGCTGGCTTTCCTCTCAGTGTTAATTTTTGGAGGTTCACGCCCAGCCTCAGTAATCAGGTTTCTTGCTGGGAGGTGGGGACAGCCCCATTTATAAATAGGGGGTGGAGCCGACAATAGCCAGGCAGTCGGCTCTGGAGATTCACCCTCCCTACCCTCCCTTAGTTTACTGTTTCTTGTTTGCAGGTTACATTTTTCTTCCTGTTTAGCGGCCGCTGCTATGGTCTTTGACTGGTTGCTGTTGAAGGACTGGGCGGGAAGAAATT
The DNA here is from genome assembly GCA_034642065.1 of Darevskia nairensis. Lineage (NCBI taxonomy): Eukaryota > Metazoa > Chordata > Lepidosauria > Squamata > Lacertidae > Darevskia > Darevskia nairensis. The sequence goes on along the minus strand of JAWWNI010000834.1, from coordinate 267,731 downwards.
TTCCTGCATTGGCAGGTTTTGTCTTCCCCGTAGCAATTCGCCACAACTTTGGTGGTTACGGCCTTGGGTGGAATCCTTTAGTCTTTTCTTCCCTATATGGGCGTGTGTGTGTGTGTGTGTGTGTGTGTGTGTGTGTGTGTGTGTGTGTGAAGTGGTGATTCACCCCTCTGTGGCTGCGATTCCAGGGTCCCCCTCTTAAAGGGGTTATATATATGGGTATCACTGGCCATACACTGAAAGGCCGTCAGTGAGCTACCCTGTTTGCGGGGATATGGGCTTGGCTGCCAGCTACACTTACGTTTTGCAGAGCACCTCTTTACCCTGATGAGCCCCAGTTCCCCCTGGCTGGGGGGCTGGGAGGGATACACACCCAAGGCCTAAGCCAAGGTCTTCCTACGTTCGGAAGTTTAATAAAGTTGTGGCCTAATTTTAATTCCATATAACGTTGTCAGGGTCTTCCTTATGATCCCTGGGGGCTGGGGCTGTCGCCGCCTGGTCACGCAATGTGATTTTATGTTATTCCCTGCCATGATTTTTCTGTGTTGCCCATATAGTGGTTTGTGTGTTTGTTTCAGGGTGGATTTGATTCAAATCAAACTGATTTAAATCACTAGCAGGGTGGATAAAAATCAATGATTTTTTTTTTTAAAAAAATAAAAATCTGATTTTTTTTTATTTAAATCTGATTTTTTGGGGTTTTTTTTTTTTTTAAATCGTTGATTTTTATCCACCCTGCTAGTGATTTAAATCAAATCCACCCTGGTTTGTTTGTTTGTTTGTTTGCTTGCTTGCTTGTTTGTTTTTTGAGGGGCAGGGCAATAATAATAATAAAATAAAATAAAATCCTTAGGGCTTAATCAGATTCAAGTTCATTTATTTGTACTAGTCATAAGACCACCACAAAACAAGTGTTTGACCGAGCTAGATATACACATGAAACTAATACAAATTAACACCAATCAAAAAATTGATACTGACCCAAGCAAAACTATGTACAGTACAGCATAAAGAAACTTTAACAATCTGGCCCATATGTTGAAATCAATCAATTTTATACAAACCTGCAGGTAGAAAGCATGTAGTGTTCACAACTACATATCTATCTTTTCCACACAGCAAATAGATTACTGTCTCTTTGCAAATCTCTCTAGAATTTGTTTCAAATGTTATGCAAAAGACAATATATAATGATATGTACTGGATCTTCCACCTGATTTAAACAAGGAAACAGGTGCACTCAAAATACGAGCTATTCCTGTACATTCCTGCGAAAGTAGCTGAAGGCATCAGAATTAACTGGCCTTTAGCAAAGGTTGCTTTAAGTCCTAGTTTCTGCAAATGCTTTAAGTAACAAGGTAGTGCAAAGGTGATTTTTCTACAATGAGGCTATTTTAGAAACTGATATAGTTTCTAAACTGTATATATCTTAGTAACAGCCTAAGCTTTCCCTGATCCACAATATCACACCCTGCTTTGTATGTTTTAATTATCTGTGGTCCCTTCCAACTCTACAATTCTATGAATTCATGTTTTTGGTTTTATATGTATATATAAATTTTGGCAGGTTTTATGTTACACTTTTGTTTTAATGATATTGTCTTCTTAATGTTAGAGATTCTTCAAATATTAAGCAGTTTATAAATGCTTTTAAATCAAATCAAATCAAAGGAATGAATGAATCAAAGTTAGCTGCTCTATCCACCTGCAAGTGTATACCAACCAGTCTTTTGGACGGGTGTCAACTGCAAAACTGTCAATTTAAGTTTCTCAGTTTCTTATGGACTACTGCAATGTGCTCTACGTGGGGCTACCTTTGAAGGTGACCCGGAAACTGCAATTAATCCAGAATGCGGCAGCTAGACTGGTGACTGGGAGCGGCCGCCGGGACCACATAACACCGGTCTTGAAAGACCTACATTGGCTCCCAGTACGTTTCCGAGCACAATTCAAAGTGTTGGTGCTGACCTTTAAAGCCCTAAACGGCCTCGGTCCTGTATACCTGAAGGAGCATCTCCACCCCCGTCATTCTCCCCGGACACTGAGATCCAGCGCCGAGGGCCTTCTGGCGGTTCCCTCACTGCGAGAAGCAAATCTACAGGGAACCAGGCAGAGGGCCTTCTCAGTAGTGGCGCCCGCCCTGTGGAACGCCCTCCCACCAGATGTCAAAGAGAACAAGAACTACATGACATTTAGAAAATACCTGAAGGCAGCCCTGTTTAGGGAATTTTTTAATCAGTGATGTGTTAATGTATTTTAATGTTTGCTGAAAGCCACCCAGAGTGGCTGGGGAGACCCAGGCAGATGGGCGGGGTACAAATAATAATAATAATAATAATAATAATAATAATAATAATAATAATAATTATTATTATTATTTTCCCAGTCTTCAGTTATCTGCACTAATTCAGCAAATTTCTCCTTATATATACATTTTTTTGGGTATGTAATTTCTTCTAATCAACACATTTTTGCAAAGTAATTTCCCCTAATATCATGCATTTTGGTATGTTAATATTCATTCATTTATTACATTTTTATCCAACCTTACCTCCAAGGAGCTTACGGTGGCATATACAGTTCCCCTCCCTCTCCATTTTATCCTCACAACAACCCTGTGAGGTAGGCTGAGAGATTGTGACTGGCCTAAGGTCACCCAGTGACTAAGTGGGTATTTGAACCCTGGTTTCCCAGTTCCTAGTCCAACACCCTAACCATTACACAACACTGACTCATATTAATCTATGTGCACAATTGACCCTCCTATTGAATGCCTTAAATAGTTTTAAACAGTTTTTACTGACAATGTCATTGTTTTATTCTTTTTGTAAGCCATGTTGAGGTTTGCTTGGGCTCCCCCACCCCCTTAAAATCAAACAGTATATAAATCTCAATAAATAAATGGTACGTGCATTTTTGTACCAATTACTTGGCTGGAGAACTGCATTGCAAACATTGGAAAATAGAGAAGCGCAGAAAGAAGAAACACCATGGTATACTTGCATCAGCACATTCGGATGGCTTCACCTGCCCCAGCTGCAACAAAACATCTTTCCCATATCAGTCTCTACAGCTGCAGCAGGCATTGTAACTCTCCAATGGTCTGACTTCACCCCTGAAGGCGCAATCTTCCATTGACTCCTGAGACAGATGGATGCCAGCCAACCAAATTAGATAAGTTGGTTTTTAAATGTGAACTGAACTGATTTTTTTCTCCTACCCACCCACAAACAATATCCATAGCTACCTCCGAATGATGTTTTCATAAATGCTGAACCAAGTCTCAACTAGGACATTGGTCTTCTCTGTCCCTGGTGTTCTCTCTCTCTCTCTCTCTCTCTCTCTCTCTCTCTCTCTCTCTCTCTCGTTCATATTGAGCTCTCTCCTGCGGCGCAAGAGGAAGAAAATTAAGGAACAGTAGCTCTTATTGCCAGCGGGAAGTTCTCCTCTCTACCAAGTAGAGTCTGAAAGAACTTGATGTTCTTTTGTCGACTTTCGTTCCTGCGCGAGCCGTTAGAAAAATAGTCATGTTCCCATTTTAGGTGCATTTGTACATTCCTTGGCTGTGGCAAGGTAACAAAAGGCCACAACCAATAGCGAGGAAGGGAAGAGTTGCTGCCTTCTGCACAAATACCAGAGGGAGAACATGGGATATTGAGGTCAGCAATCAAATCCTTGTTTCTTACACTCCAGCTGCAGCAGCATCTGGAAAACTGCCAATGCCACTGAGATGGTCGCAAGGGGAATGGGAATGTCTCCCATAGGGTAAGATAAGAAGTTCCTAGTTCTCTCACTAATAATAATAATAATAATAATAATAATACAAAATTTTATTTATACCCCGCCCTTCCCAGCCGAAACCGGGCTCAGGGTGGCTAACATCAATAAAATTACAATAAAGTATAAAAGAAAGAAAAAATCATTAATTAAAATACAGGTTAAAATACAATTTAAAATTTAAAATGCTGCTTCATTTATCGCACATAATCAAAACCATGAGGGGAGGAAACATCAGACTGAGTCCAACCCGAAGGCCAGGCGGAACAGCTCTGTCTTGCAGGCCCTGCGGAAAGATGTCAAATCCCGCAGGGCCCTGGTCTCTTGTGACAGAGCGTTCCACCAAGTTGGGGCCAGTACTGAAAAGGCCCTGGCCCGAGTTGAGACCAGTCTAACAACCTTGTGGCTCGGGACCTCCAAAATGTTGTTATTTGTGGACCTTAAGATCTTCTGCGGGGCATACCAGGAGAGGCGGTCCCATAGGTATGAGGGTCATGGAGAACCTCAGACTCAGGGACTAAATGTGCCCCCCCCCGCAAGTTCTTCTATCTGGCATTCTGTCTGCCTGGGCCACACCCCCACTCTCCGATGCTACTCTGTGCTCTTGTTGTCTGTTTTTGCCTGGCTGGGATGGATTCTTGAAGTGTACTAATTTGCTACCCTGGGCTCATTTGGGAGGAAAAGTGGGCTATCAACGTAATAATGAATGAATGAAATTAAATAATGCATCTTGCTTGCCTAGCTGGAGAGATGTGTGGGCATTAGGGATGTCAGAGAATTCCAACCAAATGTAAACAGTGGTAGAAATTGCCAGCATTTGCATATTTGTACAATGTCCAGAACAGAAATCAATCCAGCAGATAAGATCTGTATTCTCTGCTGTTGTTGCTTTCAGTCCTCAGATGATACATAACTGTGTTTCATCCCATCTGCATTGTGGTTCCTTTGCAATGAAGTGGATGGAGTGGGAAAATGTAATGACAACATAATTTGCATAATTAATTACATAATTCACATAAGTTGCTGTAATTCTGCCACAGCAGAGGAACAGGAGTCAGTACTTTATTGTGTTGCTATTTTGTATATCTGTGTCACCATGTTCTGCAAAAGCTAGGAGGACAACCACAATATTATTTTTCAAGCTACGGACCCATAGGCTGGACTATTCTCTCCTTTGGGTTGTTGTTGTTGTTGTTGAGCGCCCTATACCTGTGGATCTCAGGGTGGCTCACAACATAAAATTACAATATAATTGTACTTCATTGGAACTTCATCTAAGAATATAAGAAGAGCCTGCTGGATTAGGTCAGTGGCCCATTTAATCCACCATCATGTTCTCACTGTGCCTAACCAGATGCCCAAGTAGGAAGCCTTCAAGCAGGATGTTCAAGCACAAAACCACTCTCACTATCTGTGATTCCCAGCAACTGGTAGAGTCATACTACCTCTGACAGTGGAGGCATATGATAACTATCATGCTAGTAAAGCACATGTATTAGCAAAAAATAGTGTGCAAAAATGCATTATACTAGGGGAAAATTGCTCAAGTGGGGGTGAATTTGCCATGCACACCCTTTCTTAAGAGAAGTCACAGGTGGTTTTTCCCAGGGGAGAGATTTTTTGGGGAGCCATGGGCTTGCAAAGCCCCATCAGGAAGGGATAATGGTCAAAACCCACTCCATCCCAAGCTCATGCTTCTTTTTCCCATTGCCCTCATTTGTTTGTTTGTTGCTTTAACTTGCCCAGGGCAACCCAAAACGACTGACAACCCCGCTTTAGAGTTTGGGATTTGCTGGTCACCTTTTTGGATGATGAGCAGAGATTTTGTGGGGAGTCAATGATTGGCCTTTGAGATTCTTCTTTTCTGCCTCCTCCACATTGTTGAGTTATTCTTACTGGCTTTCCAGATTGGTGTAGTTGAGTATTTGGTTTCATTGACATTTAGTCCAGGCAGGTGAGGAAATTTAAAGAACTTCATGGTTAAAAACCTGGAGATATTATTTGGGTTAAGGGCACTTTTCATTCTCCTTCTGCTGTCTGGCTTGGGGGGCGGGCAGTTCTTAAGGGTGCCCTTTAGGGTTTGCATGCACAACTTGGTGATTACCAGACCAGGGTGTGCATGCCAGGTTCATGTACCCAAGGTTCATGTAGGAAAAAAAATATTTTCAGTACTTTGCTGCGTGACAGCAGATTGTGACTGTAAGCACACGCAGGAGATTGGAAGGATGTGATCCTTCCTTATTATGTAACCCACTTCCCAGATTTGGTTAATCTGGTTAATTGGTTTTGCATATCCCCTAGTTTGCTATATTTAATAAATATAACAGTTTTAATGTACGCTTTGCATCTCAAGTCTTCTTTATGGGTATTCTGCCATGTGTGCATTAGGAGAAATTTGCACTATAATGCTGATCAATTTTCAGGAGGCGTTTTTATTTTTAGCAAACTGATTTGGAAATGTGGAGAACTGAATTTAGGATTGGAAAAATGAGAAACAGAGTGAAATTGAAATTGACAGATTCACACATTCCTATATATAAATAGCAGGCACCCATTCTTGCCCAGCCTCATCTATCAGCAATCGAGAGTTGTTTCCTATTCCATCTCCCATACATCTGCTGTATCATGTGCCCCAATGACACAAGATCTCAGAAGACCTCCAGGGCTTCCTGTGTACAGTGTTGTGTCTACTCCACCGTAGCAACAAGGCTGTGGTCCACTCAGCAATTCCGTTTGCAGCTCAGAGAACTGGTGTGATTCTGTTAAGGGGCCACATGCATTGTTGGAGATCCATTCTCTGTGTCTGCAGTCATGGGATTGTTATCTATCACATGACGGTGTATGTTTTCATTCCACAGAGTGGGAAGTGATGGAGACAGGATGTTTGTGTTACTGTATTCCGTGAAGTGGGACTATTGTCCTTTGTTCTTTCTCTTTGCTGTCTGATGCTAGAGAGAGAGGGAGCCATGTTGCAGTGCTCCGTGTGTGTTTATATGTAAATAAAGCAGATTAGCCAAAATGCTGAGTTGCTGAGGTCTGTTACGCAAGCTGAGAAGACTCTGCGGATCCCTGCATGTGGTAATGCTTTTTTGCATTAGTCGCTGTGATGTTCAGGCAGAAGAAAGCTTTTGAAGCTCCCTAACGATCGACCAGGAGGGAGAGAACATGCCAGTCAGGCATATGTCTCTGCCAGGGTCCTACACGAGAGTAGGACGGTCCTGGCAACACTTTCCAGATGGCCCGTGGCAATGGATGGACAAGGAAGGAAGACGTTTCATGTGGTATGTCATATGTGACATCTGGTGTGAGGCAGGTAAAGGCCTGGCTGCCATCATTTTGAAGTCTGTCTGCAACCAGTTTGTACTGAAGCTGATTGAAAATAGACTTCAAAGGCAGGTCCCTTTCAGGTTGCCACCTGGTGTCATAATAATGTCAGATGATTGACAAGTGAGCTGCTGTACCTCCTGTCAAAAGTGGTCCCACGGTGGGGTGGGGAAAGGAAGGATCCAGTCCAATGACCAGATCAACTTTCCCACCCTGCAATAAAGGAACAGAATGGGAAGAATTTGAATGGGCCATGTGGTTCCATGATGGCTCCAATTCTATAACACACAGAAGACCTCCAATGATATTTTTGAAAGAGAGCCCAGAGAAAGTTGTTAAGGAAAATTATATGTCACACTGAAATTATACAACTCTGATTATTGCTTGTTTAAAGTGTTTTTTAAAATAAAAAAATTAATAGAGCAATTAAACTAAATTATATTTGAGCCTCATGCTGGCATGGACCCAGGATGGAGAGATCCGATTTGATAATGTCCACCATATTGGTCTGCACACCCTTTTAAATGATTGAATTGCTGTGAGAGAAGTGTTTTTAATTAGAATATTGCATGTTTTCCCTTGAAATGTTTATTTAGGCTCACAGCTAAAATGCTGGAGAGGCAGCATTGTCTTACTGAAATATTTCAAGTCCTTTATGTCCTTTAGAGTCAGGGGACGGAGGAAAACACATACAGGCGTTCAGAGGCAGTATCACTCTGAATACCAGTTGCTTGGGAGATGGGGAGGGTGCTGTTGTGCTCAGTTTCTGCTTGTAGGCTTCCTGCCGGAGGAACTGGGGGGAGGGGGGATGCGGCTAAGGATGATAGGAGTTTTAATCAAGAAACATCTGGAGGGCACCACATTGTCAACCATTGCTGTGTATCCTCAGATCCTTCTTCAGATGATAGGGAGGCTAATTACAGAGCTATGGTACACTTGGACGGTGTTCATGGAGCATGCAATCAATGTAGAGTACATGGCAATTCACTGCACACATAGTAGGTCCCTGCCCCATAAAAGTTGTATTCTGCATGCATCCCACCATGATTATTTTGGTTTTGCTCCAGTATTGCCCATTAATTCTGTGTCCCTTCCAACTTCCAATTTCCACTTTCCATGTTTCTTAGCCAAAACCGTCTCCATGCAGGAACCCTGGAATATGTCTGTTTCTCCAGTGATAATATCAGTAGCATCTGATTTATGAAAAATGCATAAGTGTGACTTGGGAACAGCTTGTGCTTTCACACTAAATAAAATGGAAAGACAGAAGAGGGAACTCAAAATGTCTATGAATATATTTGTGTAAACAAATGACTGTCATAAATCTTTTTGCATGATTGCTTTGCTTTGTGGCATATCCCGGGGGGAAGTTCTGCAGGGGGAGAAATGAAAGGAAAAGAAAACCCACAACCTATTTCTAGAATGAGGGAAATGAGAAAAAGAACTGTCTTTGCAGATGTAATTATGCAGTTCATGTAGAACACATTTGTCTGAGGGGAGAGAGGGGAGGATGCAGTTCTCAAGTGTTATTGTGATTGCCACTGGGGCTCATGGGTCCTTTGTCAGTGCCTTGCCCTTTAAGTAAGCCTTGATCCATGCTTGATCCATGCTACCAAGCACCAGTCAGGCAATGGCTCTTGTGGAGGCCATGTTTGGACGCTGCCTGGAGGCTCCACCTGTGGGAGCAGGAGCACGGCAGTGCACTCTCATTCTTCTGCCAACTGGAAGGGAAGGAGTCTAACTGCAGAGCCTCGGCTGGAATGAAGAGTGGGGGGAACCTTGAGGTTATAAAATGTCTCAGAAAACGGGAGACACAAAGAACAGGCTGGGATAGCTAGGCCTAAAAATGCAGATCTACCAGACCCTCCAAGTGTCTCTACTTTCCAGGGACAGTCCCAGAATTACAGAAGCCATCCTGGTTTCTTATTTGATCCTGGAATGTCCCACTTTTCCTTAGGATGTCCCTATTTCCATCAGAGAAATGTTGGAGTTATGTGACCCCCTGAGCCAAGGAAATAAGTAACTAGACAACCTTTAGAAGACACCTGAAGGCTGCCTTATAGAGGGAACTTTTTTAAATGTTTAATGTTTTATAATCTATATATATATAAATGTTCCCATTGTGTGTTTGTCCGAAACACCCTTGCTGCGTAACCGCTGGACCAAATCACATCAAATTAGGACACAGCGTTCCATTACCATGGCATACTAATCTGGAATAATAAAAATTCATAAAAACCACACCTGCCATACCTAAAATAAAGTTTAAACGCAAAAAAAGTCGCAGGCATTAGAGGTCATCAGCAAAACAGCGCCCTCTAGCGACGGCTATACTGGTACTACAGCTACAAAAGCAAAACAATGGCGCAGCTTTTATACATCACAGCAAAACCTCAGAGCTCCGTCGGCCATTTGCAAGTTCGCAAACCGGTAATTGAAAACGGGGGTGAGGACAGAGAAGGGGCAGACGGAAGTTGAACAGGGGAACTTCTTCAGTTTCACAAAGCCGTGAAAGTTAGGCCGGCACTGTCATCACAGCCTGGGTCGTCGCTGTTAACGCCATCAAATGCAGGCCCAGCCCAACTGCTGCCCAGGCCCCTTAGCCACCCCACCACCATGAAAAGCAGGCCCCGGCCCTTCTCCACAGCCGCTCACGACGACACCATCAGAGCCAGCCTGGGCCGCCCGCTGCCCACTTCCCCACCGCAGCTGCCATGAAAGGCAGGCCGGACACCATCCCCACAGCCACTGCCGGCCCTCTCCTCTCCTACCACCACCTACAGATGCAGCCATCAGCACCACAGCATTCACACACATAGCCACAGCAAGGTGTGGCCGGGTCAGCTAGTGTTTTTATATATGTTGAAAGCTGCCCAGAGTAGCTGGGGCAGCCCAGTCTGATGGGCAGGGTATTAAAACTATTATTGTTGTTGAATTGGACATCGTTATTTTCATTGGAGAAATGTTGGAAGGTATAACAACAACAACAACAACAACAACAACAAATTATTATTATTATTATTATTAATATTATTTCTACCCCGCCCATCTGGCTGGGTTTCCTCAGCCACTCTGGGCAACTTTCAACAGAACATTAAAAACAGAATAAAACTTCAAACATTAAAAACAAATACTCTGTTTGTCAGTCATATGGATAATTAATTCTTCTTTCTGCATTATGAATCTGGAAATTAATCCAGAAGAATGGCAAAGAAGAGGGGGTTCTCCATTGATCAACAGGTATTATTTTGTCTTCCTTGTTTGAGACAAGGATTCTTTCACAGCCCTACCTTGAACCCGAGACCTTCTTCACGCAAAGCACATGTTCTGCCACTGATCCATGGCTCCCAGTATCTAAAAGAAGATGGAGATCTATCACTCAAGTGGTATTCTGCAACCAGCTGCAAGTATGCTCCTTAATGGCTGAGAGAGGGCAATAAATGAAAAGTGTGACAGAGCTATTCATTAAATGCACAGCAGTTGCTTACCTCAAAATTTTTGCCGGCGCATATTTTCTGTTGCTCATCTCTCATGCTGCTTGGGACAGAGAGCTAATTACTGTTGACTCAGTTCCTGAGCTCAGCAAACTGGTGAAGTCAGAAACTCTGCCATAAGCAAAGGGTTCTTCCCCCTCGTCCTCTACTTAAATGCTTATGTCATGTGATTTAGATTTTGTTGCAAGCATCAACATACTCGGACCTCCATCTTAACTTGGAGAGAGGGAGGAACCGGCTTCAGTTCACATTTAAAGGTGAATCTGCTTTATCTGAACTTCCGGAAATGATATGTGAATCAAAATTCACACTCCTCTGAGTTTTGCAGCACCGTTTTACAGCCAAGTCATCTATGGTGAAGTGTGTATGAAAAGGCATATATTACTGGAAATAGCATACAATATGAAATGTATTTGACAAAGCTATATAAAAATGGTGTATATTAGGAGAAATTTGGACAACAATTAAGACCTCCCCCAGGCCCATTGAGTCCTGCATTCTGTCCTTGCAGTGACCAACCAGATGCCTATTTAGCACCCACTAGCAAGACATGAAAAGGGACCCATGTGGCGCTGTGGGTTAAACCACTGAGCCTAGGGCTTGCTGATCAGAAGGTCGGCGGTTCGAATCCCTGCGACGGGGTGAGCTCCTGCTGCTCGGTCCCAGCTCCTGCCAACCTAGCAGTTCGAAAGCACGTCAAAGTGAAAGTAGATAAATCGGAACCGCTCTGACGGGAAGGTAAACAGCGTTTCCGTGTGCTGCTCTGGTTCGCCAGAAGCGGCTTTGTCATGCTGGCCACATGACCCGGAAGCTGTACGCTGGCTCCCTCGGCCAATAAAGCGAGATGAGCGCTGCAACCCCAGAGTCGGACACGACTGGACCTAATGGTCAGGGGTCCCTTTACCTTTACCAAGACATGTGTGCAAAAGTTCTCTCTCACTCATGTTCCTCAGCAGCTGGCATTCAGAGGTATACTGTCTTTAACACTGGAGATAGCACATGGACATTGTGATTAGTAACCACTGAAAGCCTTATCCTCCACAAATGTCTAATATCTAATCCCCTTGTCCGCGATTTCACATATTGTGGAAACAAATGCAATCATTTAATTGTGCCCAGTGTGAAGAAATGTTTCCTTTTGTCTCTTTGCACACTCCCGTTCTTCAGCTTCAGAGGATGAACCTGGGCTCCGTTGTTATGAGGGAGGAATAAAAACTTCTGTCTAACCCTCTTTCTCCACACTTTGTATACTGTACATTTGTACATCTATATCATGTTCCTCTCATACGCACTTTTTGTTGCTCCACGTAAATTGTTGCACATGAGCCGAGGTGTTGGAGGAGGTGACAAGCATTGGGCACATATTTACACATGTGGTGGGCATGCCCAGGAGTCCAAGTCTTTTAGAAGACAGTGTAATATTCCAGTTGGTTAATATTATTAAATACTCACATGCACCCTCCACATAACTAGCACTTCTCAACCTCTTTATGGAAGATAAGTCTATTTCATATAATAGAGAATTAATGGGATACGTACTCAATGCTGCTAGACCTACCATTGTGAAATTTTTGAGAGACATGACAGGTGCCACTGTAGACTACTGGCCTGCAAAGATGTGGGATATTGCACTGTTAGAAACATTGTACAAAAACTGAGGGTCACAAGAGGTCGAAGTAAAAATGACAACTTTATTTCAATCCAATATGATTTTGTAATGTATGTGAACATTCAGGAGCATTGATCATTCTCCACCTGTGGCTTTCAAATTGATTTGGCTGATTTGAAATGCTTATCATTGTCCTTTGTTTTATTGTCTTAGTGCCTCCTAGGTGGTTTTCTATCTTGGTGGGCCCAAGTGTTCTGTAAGAGAAGCAAAGAAACAAACTGATTAAACCAAGATGTCAAAACATTATTTGTCATTATACTTACCTGAATGGACCCGGTCTTCCATTTTTCCATATTCTTTGTAACTTCACTCAAAGCTCTGTTCTATTATCTTATATTGATCGATTGTTTGTTTTATATTTGCTGTACAGCAAAAACTCAATAAAAATTGTTATAAAAAAGCCTCAAATGTTGTAACTTGGTAGGGTGTTGGATGTGTTTGACAGGTAGTAGATACTAGATACTGGCAGTTTTTCAAGGTTATACTGAGTTTTAACTTTCTGAAAAGATAATGATTCTAGAAGTGAATTTCTACGATCTCCTTGGAAATGTGCAGATGGTACCTAAAGTTTGAATGCATTCTCCTGGCATGGGAATGAACAATTTAAAATTAAGATTTCTGAACTGGAATCCTGAAACCAGCTTCCAGAACCTCCTTTGTGTTGTTCTCCTGCATTCTCATTGTTTGAGTAAGGCCCAGACCACTCAACCATCACTTACTCTCTTTTGCCTTAGAAAACATGTGAATCTGTGACTAGGGCTAAATCCACAACTTATTTACAGGAAGGCACTGTCTAATGCAGAGAGATGCTGGAGATGTATTGCTGGGAATGCCCCATTGAGAAACATGTTGTGGGCATGTCCAATGATGCAGTCATTTTGGTCAGAGTTCATTATTCATATAATTTTCTATTGGCAAACTCGTTAAAATCTGAGGATCATGAGAGTATAAGATTCTAGTCCTTATGGCTGTTAAGATGAGAGATGCTGGGAAAGGTGTAGGCAACACTGAATAGGTTGTAAATTTTGATATGGAGCTTCAGTATCCTGAAAAATTCCCTGCTCCTCCCCAAGACCAGCAATTCCAGAATAAATTGTGGAAAATGATGACAAGCATATAACAGATGTCCAACTGGAGAAAATATGCATTTGTACAATTTGCCTGATATATACAACTGAAGAATCCGTCTTTTAGGGTGTGGGGGAATATGGATTACCTGTGTGCATCCACACATCCATTCAAAGGTACACAGAGCCTGTGTACCCCTATCAGTACAAAAATTTGATGAGGCTCAAGTGCCCAGCCTAAGCACTCAACATTCAAACTGCACCTTTCCATTCCATGTTTATTTCCAGATTTATGAGCCATATTTGTAAATTCTAGTTACATGATACATTTTATGTGCATAGAAAAGAATGTATACACAATTTGATTTATATTAGAGACTGGCACTCCTGGAAAGGGGTATGTGCAAAGCAAGCGGGGGAGAGTAGCAGTGTGAAGAAGTTTGGTGAACAACAGGATGAGAAAAAACAAAATAAAAAATAAAAAATTCCTTCCAGTAGCACCTTAGAGACCAGGACAAGAAGATGGTGATGGTCGGAATGTGGTATTTGGAATTAAGAAGATTGACCTCATCCACACAGAGACATTGTTTATTATAATTTAGCCTGCTTGCTGGCATATATCAGCAGCTGTGGAAATATTGGAAAGAATTTTGAAAAGCAATCGATGGAGGTGATCAGGGAAGCTCCGGCGTCCGAGGCATGGGAAGTCCATATATAAAAAAAATATTATAATAATTAGGCATAATTGGAATGTTTTTTAATTGGGAATTGTATAATTAATTTGGATTGTAATTTGAAATGTAATTGGGAATAATTTCAATGTGATGTGTTGTGATTTGTATTGGAAAATTCAATAAATAGATTATTAAAAAAAAAGAAAAGAAAAGAATGTATACACTTGCCTGAGAGTAGGACCCAGTAAAGCACACTTCTGAGTAGGCTTGCACTGTCAGTGCCAAACGAGAAGCATGGCTGCTTGTGTGGTCTACAGAATGGTGTCTGAAATGCCTCCTGGAATCAAATGCTAGATATCAGGGCCAGCCCTAGCATTAGGCAGAGAAAGGCCATTGCTTCGGGTGGCAGATGCTAAGGGGGAATACTGGCAGCCCTCTGAAACCTGAGCCTCATGGTCATGCCCAACTGTTGGAGGATAGAGATGTTGTGCCACATGACCTGTCCCCGCCTCCTGCAGTAACTACTCTGTCACCTTCAGGTGCAGTAGAGCAGGTAAATTAAACCTTTTCAGACCTAGGAGACACTTACAATACAATACAATACCTTTATTGGCATAAATAAAGCAATAAGCATAAAACCATCTGTGTATATTAGAATTCTAGAACATACAATATAAAAGAAGGAAAAGGGAATTGTCGGCACCCGCTATTGTACAGGCCAGAGCTCCCCAGATTTAACTTCAAAAATCCTGGTCAGAAATTGTGCCATAACTCTAGTCACTTCCGGAAAATCATCCCTCAGCAAGAACTGGGCTACGAGTAGTTTATTAGAGGGGACCCTGAGCCATATAGAGGACATCGAAGGATCTTAGGTGTTAAAAAGAGGGCAGTCCAAAATCATATGGTCTATAGAGTCAGGTATATTCTGACCACAAGTGCAAAGTCTGTTCTGGAAAGGGATACCTCTAAACCTTCCAAATAGCACAGCGGACAGAAGACACTTTTAACCCAAACATGTGTTGTTGGACCCATTTGTTAATATTTACTATATATTTGCATTGTGGCAAGGCTCTTGTTCTGACCCACCTTGGATCAGGCCACAGCCCGTTAGTAGATCCCAACCCACCAGTTGAAGGCCAGTGTGGTAGAGGATATTATTCAAATGCAGTCAACCACCAATCTAGTTGGCTTGTGTTTATGAAGCAAAACTGCATAGTCAGAGACCTGCTAACTAATGGACTAAAAAAAAAGGTAGAGAAATGTTTTTAGCATCCGAGGAGTGTGTCCCTGACTCTACGTAATCACTGGCTGTAATCAAGGGAAGTCTTGATTTAATAAATCTTTTGCCTCCACTTCTATCTCCAATTATGTCTCTGTGTTTGATGACCAGTAGCCAGCTCTGCGTCAGTTGATATTTAGAAAGAACTTTCAATCAAGCATTCATTCCTGGGCAGTGGCAAATAAATTTACCAAGCGACTGATGCTCCATCTCCTCAACCTTATTATTATGATAAATATTGTCATCAATTACTCCAGCACGGACAGTCCTCAAGGAAATGGTCACAAGCAGAGAACGTGTGGGTGCATGGAATAACAATGATATGTACTGGGGGGGGGAGGCTTTTTGAGTTGTGTATTCATCAGCACCATTTTGCAATTAAGCTAATTCATATGCTTTTTAAATTAGGCAATGACTTGGGAGGAATTAGCACAGCAATGGCAGTACATAGTGATGCTCTCATAAGCCAGTATTTCACATGACACAGGTCCAGGTTTAACATGTATGGAACATCAGGAGCAGCTGATCATGAACTGAGGCTCAAGCGGACGGTTTCTTACACTCCTTTCTGTCCAGGAAGAGACAATGGGTAGTCTTGGTGGGCGGAGCCAATCTATAGCCTAAAGGTTACTTCACTAATCAGCCGTCGTCTGTGTGGGAGCGTTTATATAGATTAGCAGAGTTTAAACGATCCCCTATTGAGTATATGCCTATCAATAATTATACCTTCCTGGTTGATAATCCCTTTTTGTCCCTCTTAAAGAAAACACACATGAATCTGAATCATATTATCATAAACTACTTTACTTTCAGATTCATTCAGGTTTACACAGTTGTTCCTGAAGGCAGACTTAGGTTACATAACAGACAAACTATATACTAGATAGTAGTGAATCATGAGTAGACTGCATCCGAGCAGTTACCAGTTAACACTCCTTGCAGCAACCGACCAACCAACCAACCAACT
This sequence comes from Darevskia nairensis, assembly GCA_034642065.1. Lineage (NCBI taxonomy): Eukaryota > Metazoa > Chordata > Lepidosauria > Squamata > Lacertidae > Darevskia > Darevskia nairensis. Next base: position 251,483 of record JAWWNI010000834.1, on the reverse strand, counting down.
GACAAAACTGCCTGCCACATAGAGGCAGTTAGTCCTCTCGAAATGTTGGACTTGACTGACAGCTGTATATCCCACAGCCTGCGGTTCAGTTCTTCTCCACATGGGACAGCTGCACCCAGCAATTTCTGACTGTTCAGTGAATGCCTGTATAGCAATTACCGGTAGTCATTTATTTGCCCACTTTCATAACACTGGAACTTGGAGTCAACAAAAGGGACACTTCTCCATATCCAAATATCTCCCTGGATGTATCAGGATTCTTCCACTGAATTCTGTTCAGCTATGCGCGCACTTGGTTGCAGCTCTCTGTTCTTTCCATTCCTTCATGTCTTTTCTACACATCTGTGTTAGTGGTACATGCAGCAGTTATAGGGAATCTGTGATGATTCTGTGGGAATGGTGCATCCAGAATACTACGCAAAGTGTTAATGCTGTAGCATAGAATCTTTTTTTTTTTTGCAGTTCAGTTATCAATTGTTGTGTGTGTTTTAACCGCGAGAGCAGCAAGTGTGTTGTATTATGCTGCTGCCTGCCTCAGAGCAAGTCTGTAAATATTAGCCAGTCTCAGATATAAATTCATGTAAATATGTTCCAGTAACATAAGTATCACCTACTTCTCTTGTACATTTAATCTACAAGCGCAAGTACAGCAAGTAAAAGCCATATGTTATTTTTAAACTTTAAAGGCAAGTGTTGCATGGGTGGTTTTTCTAGGGGGGAAAGAAAACTATTTAAAAGGGTCCAACGATTTGGGGCAACTTCTGCACATCTCTGTAAAGTGTAACCAGTGCTGGATTTACGAAAGTAAACAAGCTATAGCTTAGGGACCCACTCTCTTGGGGGCCCCAAAAAAATTAAAGGAAAAAAACCTTGGATGTACATTTCCAAAATATAAGATAAAAAAACAAATAAAACCTACATACAGCAACAGTGGCAAATGGCTTTAGATATCTATTAGGCCCATAAATTACCCTATAGCATATATTCAACACAAAAAACAGCGACAATTTGTTGTTGACAAAGGACAGCTGGACATATAAAGGGCCCCATTACCTTCAGTAGCTTAGGGCCTCATCAAACCTAAATCTGGCCCTGAGTATGACTACCACAGATTCTAGACTCCAACCCCCATTAACCCCAGCCAGCATGGCCAGCAGTCAGAAATGACAGGAGCAGCAGTCCAATAAAATTTGGAGGGTCACAGGTTTCCTGTACCTGCACTGAAGAAAGAGGACAGAAACTGCAAGGCTGTATGACTGAGCAATCAAAACCATCCAAGGTTGAACCGTTCTCACATCTTCAGAAGCAATATGGAACACTTGGTATTCATCCAATGGTTTGGTTTAACATATTTCTGTTAAAGCTAAATTGAGTCAATCAGTGACACAGAGGGCATGTCACAAGTCATGTAGGGATGTCTCTGAATCATAAGCACATCATAAACACCCTCTCTTCCAAGCTTGGCTTGCCCAGTGGTTTCCTGACCATGGATGAGGGCCTCAGCACGACAGCTATTGAGCTCTCACCTCCAGCCAATCTGCAGGTGTATGTACCTATGGGGTGAGATACATCAACAGACTAACACTTGGAGTCTCAGCCATGCCATACAGTCAGCAGGCAATAGCTCCATTGTAATGGCAGAACTGCACTGGAGCTTTGTTTACTAAACCTATGGGATGATCAGTTGAAAGGTTTCAGTTCTCAGGAACTCTTGACATAGATGCTGGTGACTGTCTGAACATCAGTTGTCCCAAAATGGAAAACTTTCCAGTATTTATGACTTTTGCTTTGGTAAAAAAAATATTTGCAGTTTAGCATTAGCTGGGGGGGGGGGAACTGCTCTCATAAATCATATGTTGCCTAAGGTTTGGAGGACCCTGAAATAGGATGTTGGTGGGATTTCTCTTATATACAATAGACACACAGGACTCCCTTTTCACAGTACAATGTGAAATTTGGTTTTCCAATGATCTTAAATACTTCACCAAACTAGTCAACTTCTGTGTTTCTTTCTACACACACACACACACACACACACACACACACACACACACACACATTCAGGGGTGGGGGACTTTAGGCCTAGTGCCAAATGTGGTCCTTGTTTCATTGAAATGCCACTTTATTGCAACCAGTGCAGATGTTTTGATTAAGAACATCCCCATGGACATTGAAAATGAATAAATAAGAGAATGATAGAATTTGAAAGAACCAAAGACCCTCTTACCTGTGGGCTTACCTGTGGGTTACGTATGATCTACGTAATTGCCAAGTTCCAATTCTCTTTAGAATACTTCTGGCTGTCAGTTTCAGCAACCTGAAGAAAGCTGCTCTCTCTCTCTCTTTCAAAATAGTGGCATCGAAGTGATCACCAGCAAATGTGGATGTAAAGAATGGATGCCCTGTGTGTTATAAACCAGACAGATTACTTCCTTACCCTTTCGTTGTTCTGAAATATACGTTTGGACAGCTACTTGGGGAAAGTAACCAAACACAAAGGCAAACAGCTTTTGAAATATACGAGGCAGAGCCTTCAACATTTTACCTGGATCAAAGCCGTTCTCAAAAGGGAATTGGCGTGGTGAAGAACAAGCATTCCGGTGCGTCAGGCTGATCATCCCTGACAACTTATTAGGAAACACAAAGCAGGGAGGACGGAAACAGTTCATAAGACTGATATGTTTTGTTAGCCTACAAATAAAAAGGCTGTCTAGCAGCTGAAAGGGATGGGATCACAGGCAAAGGTGTAGTTTACCGAAGCAGGTGTCATCAGCCCCTCGGCTCCATCAGAATCTGGCATGGTATGGCAGCCCCAAACTGACCAGGAGGAAGCAGCAGCAGCAGGTGGGGGTCTGGAAGGCTGGAACCCAAGGCTGGAGGAGAGAAGCCCCCTCCCCGAACCTCTAGATGTCAAAGCACAGAGCGTCATTGGGGAGTGGGGAGGACTATGACCAGCCAGATGGAGGGTCTGAACAGGAGGCAGATGCCATGAAGCTGGTGGCAAGGCATCAAACACAGCCTTGCCACCGAGAAACAGGTGCCACCTCCATAGCTGGGATCAGAAGACATCTACCCTGACTGAGTGTGCATGTGCACATGCACCAGGTTTGTAGGGTGAGAGAGTCCCATGACCTTGCTCACCTTGTCTTGTCTCGAGGAGCTTGGTGGGAGGGGTGTGTCAGCTGTTGGGTGACCTCATAAAATCGGTCCAGGTGTGACCCTTTTGCCTTGCTCATGTACTTTGGAATCTTGACTTCTGGACCTTCTGCTTGCTGCTACGCCTGTACTGCTATTAGGCCAAATAAATATCTCTTCCTTACTCTTAAGGAAGATCTACTGTTGTGGTGTTTGGGGATGGGAGTCTGGCAGCAGGGGAAATAATAATGATTTGTTGACTCATATGAGGGCTCCACTTTATAGGCAGGGATAACAGGAAAGAGCCTTGTGGTGCCTTAAAAGTAACTCATTTGTTAAGTCATAAATCTACACGGGTCAGAGCCCACTTCATCGGATATTTAGAGTTTAATCTTGAGTTCACATGGATGTAAAGCGGGGGAATGCAGAAGTTAAGAGTTAGATAGCAATGAATTTTTTATAAAAGTATAGCCTGTTGACTATTCAGTTAGGGCTTAATAAGCACAGTGTCCCTTCACAACAGCTGTAAATTGTAACCACACAGTAATACCGAGTAAATCAGCACCTGTAATGGAACAAGAAACCATTGTCTCTATTTACATCTAAATGAATGAAATATAATAATAATAATATAATAATAATAATATAATATTATAATAATAATAATAATAATAATAATAATAATATTATTATTCTGGGAGGCTTCCAACAAAATATTAAAAATACAATGAAACATCAGACATTAAAAACTTCCCTAAACAGGGCTGCCATCAGATGTCTTCTAGAAGTTGTTTATTTCCTTGACATCTGATGGGACAGCATTCCACAGGGCGGGCGCCACTACCAAGAAGGCCCTCTGCCTGGTTCCCTGTAACCTCACTTCTCGCAGTGAGGGAACCGCCAGAAGGCCCTCAGAGCTGGATGAGTCCTGGATGTGGTATGCCTGCCATACCTTAGAGTTACCCCCACATTTTGCCATAAGCAAAAATTCATGGCGCTCAGGGACATCTTCAAATGTCTTTGAAGGGCAGTCAGAAGTTTTGATAAGATGATCAACATTTTCTGGGGTAGGAACTATGTGCATCCTTCCCTGGGACCCATAGAAAACTTCAGGGCATGCTGTTAACTGATCAGTGCTGTGAATACTGTCTGCCTCTTGACAGTCCTGGACAGGCTTTTGCAGCTGGTGAGGAAATTCTCCATGCAAAATTGATAAGATCTGGGACTAAACTTGCCAGGGAATTTCTTACTGAATCTCCCTTTATTCTCAGTCTGACTATTGGTCCATCTGCTCAGTATCATCCAGCCCTCCCTTAAATAAAGGTTCTGGTTCTTTTGCCTAAACAATTGTCTTCAAACATGCTCATTTTTCTGCTCAAGAGAACATACCTTGTAGCTTTGACATGAAAAGGTTAAAACCAGGGTGTTTTCCCCCAGCCTGAACTCACTGGAACCCAGTTCCAGCACCTCTTAGGTGGGCACCATTGCCATTCTAAGAGAACAAGGGAGGTGTTCCTGGGGAGTTCCGGCACCTCTTTTTCTAGAAAAATAGCACTGGTTAAAATGCTGTGAGAATACAATGTTTATACAAAAGGGAAATTATTGTTTTGCTTTGTTTTTGTACACAGAGGAAAGCTAACTTAGGGAAACAGCTCATTACTATAAGATGTGCTGATGGCTTGTGATTTAGAAGGTTTTATCCAGGTGACCTTCAGATAGTCATTCTATATGCCAGAGGCCACCAACCATCAAGGCCAGTAGGCACATTTGGAATTTTGAGAATCTGCCGTAGCCACAAAATGACTGCTGTGGTGTGTGTGGCACAATGCAAAATATCTGGCATGGGGTATGTGAACTGAACAAAAAAATGGTGGTTGTGGAGTATGGCAAAATGGCTGCCACAGCATTTAAAAGAGCAGAAAAGGAGAAAGGGACACAAATAGGTTTGGGTGTTTATATTGTTTCAGTGCAAGTGCAAATTTGATTCTGCTTTAAATGCAAACTGAATCACAATTTTCCCCTATCCCTTCTGGCAAACATATAATATTTGGTCTAGGGATGGGTGAGCTGTCCCAGACAGAGATTTCTGATACAAATGAGGAAATAATTCTGCTACTTTCAAAGTCCTGTCAGGGGACGACGACGTATAAATAAATTGTTGTTGTTGTTGTTGTTGTTGTTGTTTCAGATTCTGAGTCCACCATCTGGCCAATCTCCAAATCCCAATTTCCTCTCTCATCCACCAAAGTGTGGGGTGTGAAACACAGAGCAGTCAAATACAACATTCCTAGAGTAGACATAAAGAGGAATGATTGTCCCAACCAGTAAGTAAACTTCCTGCTTCCTCCTAGACTGGGACAAGACTTCCTCTACATGTGACCAGAGGTGGGCGTGACCTTACCTGTGCAGGTAGCAAAAGCACAGGGCTGGCCACCATCTCTCTCTCTTTTACCTTCTCCACCTTGCCTTCAACAAGTGAGCAGCAGTGACTGCTAGCCTGCAGTCACTGGGACTAACTCCCATATGGGGTACTTCCACATGTGTATATATTTTGTAACTTAAGTCTGCCTTCTGGGATCCATTTGTGAACAGAATGTGTGAGCAAACTTCTTTTATACTTTTTATGCAAGACTGTGTCGTGTTTATTCTTTTTAAGAGGGAATAAAGGAAAATTACCAGGAATCTTATTTTAGAGGCTTAAATAAGCCTGGCAACAAGCTATCCGCTGTGCAAGCTTAAAAGGGGAATGTTACTCTGCTAAGTTATAGAACTTGCTAGCGCAAGTTAGGAAGGATATTATTAAACAATATATCCTCTCCTGCCTCCCTGAACATTCCCACAAAGAACTTCAAAAAGAAACCCACTTCTCTTCCCTTCCACTGTCTTCCCTGGCTGCTGCTATTGCTTCAGCAGCAGCAGTGACACAGGAGTGAGGTCTCACCCCCTCGAATCTGAGTTCTAGCATCGTGCTATGCAGCAAAAAGGAGCAATGTGAGGCTAGATTATCATGATGCAATTGGGGGAATTACCTCGGGGTCTATGTCTGCAAGGGACTCTCTTGTCTCTGCCCACTTGCTGTCATTTTTCCCACTGCATGCCTTCTGTGTGTCTTGCTTTATACAATAAAATAAATAAAGTTTAATTCAATAAGCTTTTTTTAAAACACCTTTTGTAGGGAAGGGGATCCATTTTCAGAGGAACTACACTAGGGCCCCAATTTCCTTAATCTGATCTTGGGCAATGTAGCTTTCTCAGTGGTTGTTAACATTGTACTAGCCACTTGAAGACTGTGGGGGATGTCAGTGGGGGCTTCAGAGCAGGCTGGGTAAGTCTGAGAGGGTGGGCTGGGCTGGGCAGGATGGAAGCAGGAAGGAGTAGAATTCTTCTCTAGCTCAGATTTTAATCCAAGTCAGATAATTTTTTGGGGTGGGGAGTGGCGGCAGAGGACAACATGCTCATATTCTATTTGAGGGACCCCCAAAATTCAAAACTCCAGGAATTGAAATAGGAATTTTGGTGATATCTGTTTCAATGGATTGTTTTGTTGCATATTTTAATTACAAAATTTGCATTTGAGCATTTTAATTAGATTATTCTGTCGTGTGTCTTAGTTGTGCATTTTAATTGTGGATTTTTACATCCAAATGTGTGCGTTACTGGTTTTTATACTTGCCATCTACATAGAAGCCTGTTTTGACATTAAGTGGTATATACATTAATCAATAACAATAACGATTCCAACAACATCCCAAAATTTCGCAGTTTGGGCATTTCTGTTGCAAGCTGTGCAGAAATGGAACATTTAATGCTAGGCTTTTGATAGTGGCAATGTGCTGGCAATAGGAAATTGTAGTTATTAACTGAGCACAGGAACATGGACAGCTTTAAGGCTAAGCCCTTTCACCTTTTTTGTCTTGCTAAGAAGTCATGCTTTCTGGTAACATACGAGCATGCCAGGGGAGAAAACAAGAGTGAATAATACTTTCTATTAAAATATGGCAGTGTAATATGATAAAACACATTGAGCCATTATTCAAAGCAAAACCCTCAGAAAAATAGCTCTCTCCATTTGTTTTCAGTGCTAAACAATTGAATCCATCCTGAATCAGGTACTTAAAGTCAGAGCTGCTATAAATCAATGAAGAAGAGAATTAAGTTTCAATTGACTTTCCTGACCTTGAACATCAAACAGGAACTACTTGAAAAATGGAGGCATTTGGCAATCTAAAATTCAAATGTGTTGCAATCAATAGATGTTTTTTTCCCAGGCAAAAGGAGGTTTGGAGCCCTTTGGTTGCCTAACCATATTAGTCTTTGAAAGCTGGGCTGTGTTTTTTTCCATCAAGGGACTTGGACCAGCTGCTCAGTTGCAACTCTGTGAGTAGCAAGAGACAATATTTGCCTGGGAATGAACAACAGACGTACGCACACAAACATTCAAGTTTCTAAAAGCAAAGCTGTTCTATTTCTGGTGCTTGCTCATCAATACAAAGGGGGGCGGGGAGAACAAAGCTTGGGACTCTTTGGCTGTCATAAATACAGGTGTGATGGCAATAGCTGAAGTCAATGGAATAGATGTCACAGGCCAGAGGTGACCAAACTTTTTCGACCAGTGAGCACATTTGTAATTTTGAGAGGTGGCCGGGGGTGCCAGTCACATAGTAGCTGCTAATGGGAGGCAGTTGACATAACACAAAATGGCTGCCCTGGGGAGACAGTAAAGTGTAGTGCCAGGCTAGGACCTGGGAGACCAGGGTTCAAACTCACTGGGTGGTGCTGGGTCAGGTACTGCCTCTCAGCGTTGTTTTGGAAATTTAAATGGTTAGGAGGAGAACTGTGCATGCCACTTTGAGCTCCTTGAAGGAATGCAACAACAACAACAACAACAACAACAACAACAACAACAACACAACACATAATTAGATAGCCACCCCTTGCAACCTATTGAGAAGTCAGACAAGCTCATAAAAAGTAGAGTTTAAGGGGTTGTACCCGACTGCTTCTCTGGAAGCACTTAAAACATGCCTTGGTAAGAAACCTCAGCTGCTAGAACCAAGCAAGTGCCTAGCAAAACCGCCACTGATTTGCAAATGATAATCATTTTTTCATAGTTTGAGTGCTCGACAGATACTGCATGCCAGCAGAACATGCCAACCCATAGCTCCTTTGATGGGAGAAGCTTACATTAAACTGTGCCACTAGAACAGTGATGACCAACCTTGGCCCTCCAGCTGTTTTGGGACTACAATTCCCATCATCCCTGACCACTGGTCCTGTTAGCTAGGGATGGTGGGAGTTGTAGTCCCAAAACAGCTGGAGGGCCAAGTTTGGCCATCATTGCACTAGAACCAAGCAGAATGCTTTGCAAGACTTCAACAGCTTTTCAAATTATAATAAATTTTGATAGCTTGACCTTCTGGAGAGCTTCACCTTGCAAGCAGATCACACAAGCCCATAGCTCTTTCAGTAAGAGATGGTTAAACTTTAGCTTTTATTAGTTTATATCACTGATAGTCTGGCCTTCCTCCATAGAGCTCAAGATTCATACAAAGTAAGGGTTGTATCCAACTAAATTCTACTAGGCATGGAAAGCCTCTTCTAAGAAGCCCACCCCAAAAATCCTACTCAGCTCCTAATGGGTGGCTGCATATGAACCCAAAATGTTTCACAGAAGGAAGGAAGGCTTAAATGTGCACCTGCCCTCCTCCACAACATCTAAAAGAGAAAACCTGGGGAAAGACTGTGACTCAGTGGCACAGTGTCTGCCTTGCATGCAAAAGGTTCTAGATTCAATCCCTGGCATCACTTTAGAAAGACTTCTTTTCTGAAGTGCTGGAAAACCACCACCAGACATTATAGACAATACTGAGCTAGATGAACTAATGGTCTGGTTTAGTATCAGGTGGTTTCCTGTGTTCCTGCACTTAGGGGCAGGGCTATAGCTCAGTGGCAGAGCATCTTCATGCAGTTACAATCTTTGGCATCCCCAGGAAGGGCTGAGCGGGTTCCCTGTCTGACACCTTGGAGAGCCTCTGCTAGTCAGTGCAGACAGCATTGAGCTAGATGGACTATTAGTCCAACTCAGTATCAGGCAGCTTCTGATGTATCTACAATCCCAATCAATCACTGGGAGAATAGCAACCAAACCAATTCATCAGTTCACCAGTGCAACTCTGATTATTCTTCTTTTGCAAAATGTGAGCCTCATGAATGAAATATTGAAATATTGACCCATATCTTTCTGGGTCAGGATATGGTGATGGAGCAGGAACTCTGGAGACAGGGAAGAAACCTCATTTAGATATTATATATTTTCTTAATGGCTTGCATTGCAATAAAGTATTAGTAGACCATTGTAGTTGTTGCTCTCTGTAGCTCCTGTCTGTCGGATCTGCTTGACATAACTTCCAAGTTGTTGCCTGCTATGTATGCATGTGTGTGTATATATAGAAACAAAAAAAAAAAATATTTTTTCTTTGGTTTGGTTTTCCTCCTGCATTCTTCATTTCCACCCAATCCTGGAAGGTTTGTTCCCTTTTCTAATCAAGTGAGTTGCTACCCTGAAAAACAAGAGTAATGGGGTGCCACAAGGCTTTTGTCTGGAGATTTTTCATACTTGTGAAAAGAGCATCATAAATAACTTACTAGAGCCAATTGGGATGTGGCTGGTTCCCCACCCCTGGGTTAAAGGGTTTCTTCCTTGGCTGCAGTCCAAGTGTGAGCCAGTGTGGTACAGTAGTTAGAGTGTCAGAGTAGGACCAGGGAGACCCGAGTTCAAATCCCCACTTGGCCATGAAGTTCACTGGGTGACCCTGGGCCAATCACTGCCTCCCAAACTAACCTACCTTGCAGGGTGGTTGTGGGGATTAAATGAGGAGGGGGAGAACTATGCATACTGCCTTGAGCAGCTTGGAGGAAAAGGTGGAATATAAATGCATAACAAATAATAATACCTTTGAGCCATAAAGGGATGGGTGGGTGAGACTGGGCAGAGGTGTTACTCTGTCAGCACAGAACTCTCCATTCCACCAGCTCAACATGCATCCAGAAGTGCTACTGGCAGGATCTCTGTGGGTGGCAGCTTGCATAAAACCACCAAACAGTGTCTTCCACGGGCAAGGAGGGACTGAAACAGCCTGGGATCTGCTGGATCCCAAGCTGGTCTCATTGCTATCTCATGATGGTGCCAGGACCTTTTCAGGCTAACACAGTAATCTGCCTGCCCTTTTGTCCTGGCCAGTGTGATAGGCAGGACTTTGGATGTGGCAGCGACCACAACAACCATTAAGTCCATCCACTCCCTGGTCTGTTTGGGTTTTGGATAAATCCAATGCACAGCCATAATCACGGCATCTTGCAGGAGCAAATTCCATCACATAACTCCGAGGTGTGTGAAGAAGTACTTTGTCAAGAAGTAATGGGCTAGCAACTGACCTCAGGGGCTAGACGCCTGGTATGAAGATACATCTTCCAGATGTTGATGTGATGCTGCATCTATCCATGACAGCTGTGTGGACAAACCTAGGGAAATGCAAGAATATCATCTGCCCATTTTCGGAAGAAGAGCATGTCCATTACGGTTTGCTTACCGAACTCCATATCTATATTGATTATTTGCAAATTGTTTTGAGCCCTTCCAATATCTCCCAATGCTGAAATCTGATGTGAGAGTGGGCCCTATGGGGCGGGGTGGGGGAAAACAGGCCACATTATCCTGCATGGATATTTGATCTCTCCCATCTATGTTATGGGAGCTGCTTTAGTGCTATCAAACACTCTTACTCAAGAAGCAAACAGAATCAGTGCTGTTTGTTCACTGATCATGTATCAATTTACAGTGCTGTTGCATGCAATTAATGGCAATTAAATGATGTTAAAGAGGATTGAGCTAGTGCTAAATCTATTTCCTTCCAATTATTTTAGCATCATGGTCCATAATACTGGTGTCTCTGTTACCACCCCCCCTCCCCTGAATAAGACATTTATTGTAATCAGCTGCATGGCATTAAGCTTTCCCAAGGTAAATATTGTTTTTAGATCCTCATTTCCTTCAGCAGCAAGAAGGAGAGACAGTATGTGTTGTGGCTAGAGTGGCAACTGGGATAACTCAGTTGGCAGAGCATGAGACACTTAATATCAGGGCCATGGGTTTGAGCCCTATGTTGAGCAAAAGATTCCTGCATTGCAAGAGGTTGGACTAGATGACCCTAGGGGTCCCCTCCAACTCTACAATTCTATGATTCCTCAGTCATGCTTGCAGAACTCAGCTGGGAAGATGGGAACAACAGTAAAGTTCATTGCTATTGGCCCTGGCACCACCTACTGTTGATCTCCCAGCAAACTGCTCTACCAGTCCCAATGGTCACCAGTCACCATTGGGTGAGTTCCCCCATAATTGAACATAATTGCCTTTGCCCTTCTCCCTACAAGTTCCTTTTTGCTAACCAGCTCCAAAGTACAACTCTCTCTCTGTTTTGCTTGCTGAGAAACACCATTTGTATTTAGATTTGCACTGAGCAATCGAGTTAGTGGGGTAGTAAAACTGGGAGCAGCACTGGGCATTATAAGAAGTGCCAGTGAATCAATACTTTTTATTTGAGGATGAGTATATATTTCCATCTCATAGGAGGAACTGTAGCACAACAGTGGAAAGCACATTTTGCATACAGAAAACTTCATGTTCAATCTCCAGCTTAAAAGGACCACAGGTAGCTGTGCTAGAAAAGAATCCCGCCTGAGACCATAGAGGTCCACTGTTGGTTACTGTAGGTAGGTAGATCTGATGTGGTTTAAAAGTAGCTCCATAGGAGAGATGTTTGAGCTTTTGAAGCTGGTAGTGCAGGGGCACATTGTTGCTTCGGAAAACTGATGCTGCTTTTAAAAATAGCACTGTCTGTCTACTTGCATGATACCTCTTATTCAGCTTGTATGTATGTGCACTTGGGACAGAGAGGAATTCCCACATAGTGTGAATTATGCATGGAAGATTCCTTGGGTTAGATGTGGATGCTCTTCTGCTGGCTTCTACAGTACTGTATACTGTATTGTATCTTTGGTTCTGTGGGTCCCATGCTCACCTTTGCCTCCTCCCCACATGTTTATAATTGCTCTTATGGGTTTGGCATAAAAGTGATACACTGAATGAAACTTAGAGGTGATGAGAGAGGTTTGCCACACAACTGGTACTACTTAAATATTACATTTTCTATTCATTTGCTTCTGTTTTTGTTTCTTGGTGGTTAGGCTCAGGGAACGGGCCAATGCTCAGTGGTACAGCACCTGCTTTGCATGCAGAAGGTCCCAAGTTCAATTCCCAGCATCTCCAGGTAGGGCTGGGAGTGAACCCACATGAAATCGATGAGAGCCGTTGCTAGTCAGTATAGACAATAGATGGTCTGAATCAGTAGAAGGCAGCTTCCTATGTTCATATGGCAAAGACACAGATAGTAGTAATACATTGCATTATTAATTCTCCTAAGAAAGAAAGTGACCTTGTGGAAGACACTCAGAAACACTTGAAGAAATGAGAAGCATGATCAAATACTTTCAATAAAAAAAATCCTTCTAGTAGCACCTTAGAGACCAACTAAGTTTGTTATTGGTAAGAGCTTTCATGTGCATTCACACTTCTTCAGATACTTTCAATTAGCATTTGATGGGGACATGATTTGATTTCATGTTGGCTGCCCCATAGCATAATGGAACATCAGCTGTGTGTGCTAAAGCAATAAGATGTTGGTGGTGGGGATTATGATGATTTAAATTTATTACTCACTTGACACATCAAAAGTCCCTAAGCTGTGATCCCTGCATTGCAGAGGTTTGGACTAGATGACTCTTAGGGAACCTTCCAACTCTACAATTCTGCAATTCTGTGATTCTATGTGACTAAAAATAATTAAGAGCAGAAAGCATGGCATAAAATGGAAAAACACAATGCATAAAAGCCATACAATAACCTATAAACCAAGCAAAATAAAACAGCAGCAAAACTTCAGCAGCATAACAACAAACCATAGGCAGCAAAATCATCCTCATCCATCAAATGCCTGAGAGCAGAGAGATGAAGTTTTACCCAACATTGAAAGGGTGTTAATGATTGTGCCAGGTGCACCTCACGGGAAGAACATTCCACAAGCATGAGCTGTAACTAAAAAGACATTTCCCCTGATGCAACCCTCTGAACCTACCTCAGAGGTAGGAAGTGCTCCTCAGTTGAAGATGGAGGGGTCTGAGTAGGTTCATATTCACCGAGGTGCTCTGAAAGCTATTGAGATCAAGAAAGTAGAGAAGGCATATTTGCTATATATAGTTTCAGGAGTTTAAACAATGTGAAAGAGAAGGAACCATACATCAGTGAATAGTAGTTCAGCTCAGTGGTTCAGCATGCAGAAGATGTATCAGGTTCAACCCCTGATATGTTTTCGAATAGCAGACATTGGAAAGACCATTGCCTGAAGCCCTGGAGAACTGTTGCCAGAGCAGATGCAGAGTTGCCTTTATCAGCATCCAAGTCACTTCCAGCTCCATGATTCCTTCCAAATCTATGATTCTGTAGACCAGGGATAACCTATGTGGTGACCTCCAGATGTTGTTGGAAAACAACACCCCTCATTCTTGCCCATTGGCCATCCTGTTTGAGCCTGGTGAGAACTGGAAATCAACATCTTGAAGGTACAACGACTAGGCTACCTGTGCGAGAGACATCAAAATGGAGCTACATGAACACATAGTCTGTCAATCTCCCATGGTCTGCTGATTTATTTCCCCCCAGTTGTCAGTGGCACTCATCTATACCTGTGCCTGAATCTTAGTCTTCTCAATTTCATTTGTTACTTCCTCAATTGACCATTGAGGTATTGTAAGGAAGAGGCATCAGTGGTGGTCCTTACCAAGATACTGGGGCCCCAGCATGCCCAAGGATGCCAGGTTTTGGAGAGACATGCCCTTTAGGTTTCCATCTCTTTTCTGTTCCATGATGGGCACTGCCTTCAGAACCACTTGCAAAACCTTCACCATTAGCTGGTATGGATTCTCTATCTTCAAGTTGTGTCTAGGCATGACACTGCTAGGTTCTTGAATTAGTAGCATTGCAGGCATATTAGATTCAGAAGAAATAAAAGATTTAGTTCATTTGCTTGTTTCAGCTCTCCCTCACAATCTCTTCTTTGTTATACTCTCAGTTTCACAGTCCATCAGGTTCCAGTGAGTTAAACCCAGATTCTTGCAGTGTGCCCTCTTGCCACCTCTGAAAACAGCTTCCCTTAACTTGCAGCCTAAGGAAAAGCTGAGCAATTTGGTGTGAGAGACAATTACCTTTGCTGTTTGAAAAGTTCTCCCTAACCTTTTGTCACAAGTCGAGTAACCTCAGCCTTTCACCCACCGCTGCTTTCTGCATTTGCTTCTGCCAGGGGACCTCATTAATTGTATTGAACAATGCATGCTAACAGGCAGTAATGCTTTCTCTTTATTCCAGGAGCTTGTTTGCTAAACAGCAATTGAAATGTCTCTTTTAAGTATATTTAATGCCTATCAAAAGTGCCACATTGATTGTCTTGTGAGAGCTGTTAATTCATATGGGACCTGATTCCGTTAGTTCCTAGACTGGCAAAAGCTCTATGAAGTGAAGTGAATGGGTGGGTGCATGTGATTCTCAAGCAAATGGTTATTAGTCAATGTTACTTCTACCCAGAATAGACCTACTGATATTAATGCACATGCTTAACTTAGTTCCATTAATTTTAACAGGTCTACTCTGAAAAGGACTTCCATTGGACACAATCCAAAGTCTCCAACTTGCTCACAAGTTATGAAGTGAACAAGGACATGCTTACCCTATTACATACGGCAGGAGTTGATATCAAAGAACCTTGTGACATCATATGGGCTAGCAAACATATTGTGACATAACCTTTTATGGTCTAGAGTCCACAGGGAAATCTAAACCATGAAAGCTTGTGGCATAATAAAACTGTTAGGGCAGCATCCAAACAAATAAAATGCTAATTGGTCAGAGGAATAACTTCATGAGCAATATATTACAACCCTTATATTACAACCCTTATTACCACCTATCTGTCAATACCTCACAGGCCAATGGATGCCCTCTTCTGTGGAGGAAGGATGGGGAAAGTATTTGTATCTTTACTATATTTCCTATGTATACATGCAGTGTTCGAAACTCCCATTGTTCTAGGAGCATTCTGCAACAGGGAATTTCATTAGCCCGAGCACTTTCTGAGCTCTGGGCACAGTGCTGTGCCTAAGATTTCTGAATAAGCTGCAGAGTGGAAGGAAAGGGGGACCTTTTACTGCCTCCCCACTTCCAGCTACTCTCTGAAGACTGGAGAAGAGACCCTCTTAAGAATATTAGGGGGGTGGGCAAGGGAAGGACTAGACCATGTGAAAAATGAACATAATATTTTAGCTGCCGTTCATTCATTTTCAGCTTTGTATTCTTGTTATTAAATAAAGCTTGCCTAGACATTCTGTTGTTGCACCCATTTAGCTCCTAGCTTTCCTATCTCAGTTTCTAACACTGAATACATGTATCTATCATTGCACTGTTTTCATTTACTATTTCTCAAGATTATCAAGGCAGAGGTGAGGGAAGGACAGGCAGGAATAAAAAGTAGGGGACTCAAGTCTATAGTAAATGTCTTATTATTTATTACATTTATTAGATGCATTCTCTCACTGCAGGCAACTCAAGGCATCTTTACAAAAACTAAAACTAAACAAAATTGATACAATCATTAAATCCAGGGTGGGAGTAGGGTTGAAAAGAGACCCCACCACTCCCAAAAGTATAATACTCAACTGTTCAATCCTGTTTAAAGTAGACCTCTGTTTCAGAGCACAATTTCCTATTGGATGTTGCACACCAGGGGTGGGAGTTGCCTGTTCTAAAATTCACCTCCATCACTGCAGTGTTTAATGAATCCAAAGAGACAAATCCCAACTTTAAATTTCACTACAGTCACAGCTGTAAAAACTTAAAGTCCCTTACTTGACACATTTCCATTGATCTCAGACAAATTCTCAGGAGAAAATTGGTTCTGGATTAAGGCCCTGGAATTAAAATGAGCACTTGGTGGGTACTGAAGAGCTCTCTATGTGACAGACAGCTGGAAAAGTGGTCTACATATGCCAACACCCAAATCTCTTTCTCCCCGCCCCCATCAATAATTATTTCCGGACTCTCTTCCTATGCTGATAGGTTGAGAAGCTGCAGTTGGCATTCATCTGTCTCAAGAGACAACTGAATGTGCCTCTGGGGGTAAAACAACGGAGAACCACAGCACTTGCTGTGACTGCAGAGACCAGTAACTCATAACTGCTGTTTTTGCTGCATTAACAGCCCCAAGGTGACCTTCTTGAGGCACAGGCCAGGGCAATGTGTGTATGGAGGTCCAGGGTTGTCCAGATGTGGTTCAAAGGAAAGCAGAACAATGCATTTGGTACCAGCTTATCTGCAGGAGTTGCTGCAAGGACGTGTACAAGATGCCATCCAACTGTCTTACGGACTCCACTCTGGATTTGCATAGGGTTTACTCCTTAGTCTTTTCTTCTCCCAAAGATGTCCTGCAAGGCAGTGGGTACAGATTTTTCCCTCAAGGTTTACTTCCAAAGCCTTTACATGAATGAGTATAGCTGCAAGGCAGAAAAGGTTTAGGTTCAGGATATTCCTTCTCCTAAGTGGGCTACCTTCCCAAGTTGATGAGCCTCATCTACCCCTCACACCCCTCTACGGCAGGGGTCGGCAAGGTTTACCTTGCCTGGGTCGGTTCACTCCAGCGGAGATCTCTCTGTGGGCCAGATTGTGCACGCCCATGATTTCCGGCGCCGCAGAAGCGAGTCCCCACGCCGGGCTGCACCGGTTTAGCGCAGCACGCAGGGACTCATCGAGTGGGCGGATCGGCTCGGGGGCGGCTCATGGGCTGGTTAAATGACCCATGTGGGTTGCTTGTGGCCCATGGGCCTTAGGTTGCCTACCCCTGCTCTACGGCCTTCTTGACCATTAGACCCACTATTAGTCTCATCTACGCAATCTGCCAGGGCCTGTCTTTGCATACAGAGCAAGTGCCTAACTCACCAAGGATTTGAGACCCATCAGCTACCCTCACCTGGTTTAGGCAGCCAGTCAAAGCCATTTCCCAGGGTGTGGTCACTGTCACATGCTGACAGCTTCCAGGAGTCACAGCTCTCGCCTGAAGCTGCAGTAGAGATAATAGAATTGAGTTACTGAAAAGCCATCTACTTCCTCTGCCACTAACCCAGTGCTTTATTATCTACTCAAGGCTGTTCCTTTTTAAAAATATATATATTTTTATTGAATTTTTACAACTATTTCCCAAACATCATTTAACATTCCTTCATATCTTATACAATATTTTAGACTTCCATCAACCACGTCTAAAGGTTTCCAATTTTCATATCTTAATCTTGTATTTTCATAATTTCACTATTACTTTCAATAATCTATAACCACTTATCATCTTCCTAATTTCCCCCCTGTAATATTTCATAAAGTCCTCCTTACAAAACTTCTTGTAAACTTCTTGTAAACCTACTAGCATAATTTGTTGTTTACAATTGCTTTTCAAATAATTCTCAAATTTCTTCCAATCTTTCAAGAACCTCTGGTCCCGCCGGTTTCGAATTCTTCCTGTCAACTTGCCCAATTCTACTCAAGGCTTTTCCATGACATGATTGCTTTCTTCATTTATTTCTATTTTACTTTATTGTTGCCTTAAAAAGGTAAACAATATTTTAAAGGATCCATCTCAGCCGGGATATAGTCTCTTTGCACCACTGCCTTCGGGTAGAAGATATAGAACAATTAGATCAAGAACAAATAGATTGAAGAACAGTTTCTACCCAAGAGCTATAACCATCTTAAATGCTGTAACCAGATAATATGACCTTGGAGAGCTGTGATGGGTGTATGTGTGTGTATGTGTGGCTTTTTTTTTTTTGGTGTGTGTGTGTTTTGTGCTGTTTTTTGTTTTGTTTTTTCTTTCTGTTTTTACGGGATGGCATGCAATTTCGTTGCACTTGTATAGCGTTGTGCTTGTACTTGTGCAATGACAATAAATTATCTTATCTTATCTATCTTATTCATTTTATTTATATCCCACCCTTTTATCCAAGGAGCTCAAGGTCACATACACAGCCCTCTCCCCCCCTCTTTTTAATCCTCCCAATGGCCTTGTGAGGTAGGCTTAGGCTGAGAGACAGTGTCTGGCCCAAGGTCAACTAATGAGCTTCATGGCTCATCAAGTGGGGATTTGAACTCACATCTCCCAGATCTCTTTTGGAGGGCGGGCAGGGAAGCAACAACAACCCCCAAACCTTTCAGTGCAATAGAAAGCTGTGGCTGCGATCTTTAACTCACCTACCTGGGAGTAAGCCCCACTGAATTCCATAGGACTTAGGTCTAAGAGAAATAATCAGGGTTAGAACAGCACAGCCAAACCCTCTCACTGAAAGGCTACCTTACATTAAAAAAATCAGGCAAGGAAGGTTTGTGAGGTGCATTCAAACATGCCATCTAAAATGCTCTGCTTGAGAAAGGCCCTTGACATTGATTGGATAAACAGGTCCTTCTTGTTGGTCCTGGCAAGGAAAAGTACATGCTATCAGGCTCTTAACTGTACTACCACCAGCAGATGTTGCTGTAATATTTTGAATGATCAAAGGCATCAAATAAATAAAAGACCCTGGAGGATTCATTCAAGATATTTTCTGGTATTTAATGAATGTGTTTCCAGCAAAATGCTTTGTAACAGCATTAGCAATGTGACTGGGGTGGGGAAATGCCTACAAATGTTTAAGCATACTAGAAAGATATCCATCCTATATATCAGGAATGGGCAACCTGTGGCCCTGCAGATGTTGCTTGAGGACAAAGCTCATCATCCATGACTATGGGCCATGCTGGTTGGGGTTGAAGGGAGTTTGAGTCCCACAACATCCGGAGGGCTGCAAGTTGTCCACCCTCGTTATATACTAATAAACTCATTTTCAGAATATGGGTCCTTATACAAACAAAACGGCACCACACATACAGGAGGGAAGGATCAGCAAGCCCAGGGTACCAAAAGTTGCAGAAAGGTATAGACCCAACAGCAATGCTGAAAAAAAGTAAATCCCATGTTAGTAGTAGTAGTAGTAGTAGTAGTAATATAGAATAATAGAATCATAGAGTTGGAAGAGACCACAAGGGCCATCCAGTCCAACCCCCTGTCAAGCAGGAAACACCATCAAAGTATTCCTGACAGGTGGCTGTCAAGCCTCTGCTTAAAGACCTCCAAAGAAGGAGACTCCACCACACTCCTGGCAGCAAATTCCACTGTATATATTACTTATATATTATATTACTTATACCCCGCCCATCTGGCTGGGTTTCCCCAGCCACTCTGGGCGGTTTCCAGGAGATTAGGTAAAGGTAAAGGGACCCCTGACCATTAGGTCCAGTCGTGTCTGACTCTGGGGTTGTGGCGCTCATCTCGCTTTATTGGCCGAGAGCCGGCGTACAGCTTCCAGGTCATGTGGCCAGCATGACAAAGCCGCTTCTGGAGAACCAGAGCAGCACACAGAAACGTCGTTTACCTTCCCGCCAGAGCAGTTCCTATTTATCTACTTGCACTTTGACGTGCTTTCGAACTGCTAGGTGGGCAGGAGCTGTGACCAAGCAACGGGAGCTCACCCCGTTGCAGGGATTCGAACCGCCAACCTTCTGATCGGCAAGCCCTAGGAGATTAAAAATACATTAAAACATCAGTCATTAAAAAAACTTCCCTAAACAGGGCTGCCTTCAGATGTCTTCTAAAAGTCTGGTAGTTGTTTATCTCTTTGACATCTGGTGGGAGGGCATTCCACAGGGCGGGTGCCACTACCGAGAAGGCCCTCTGCCTCGTTCCCTGTAACTTTGCTTCTCGCAGTGAGGGAACCGCCAGAAGGCCCTCAGAGTTGGATCTCAGTGTCCGGGCCGAATGATGGAGGTGGAGACGCTCCTTTAGGTATACTGGGTTGATGCTGTTTAGGGCTTCTAGGGCTAGGGATCATTAGGAAAGAAATCCAACATGAAACTGCCAGTATCTTAATGCTGTTATACAAACTGATGGTGTCACACATTTGGAAGACTGTGTAACAACAGTTCTGGTCAGCTCACATCAAAAAGGATATTGTAGAATTGGAAAAGGTTCAGGAAAGGGTGACAGAAATGATCAAGGGGATGGAATAAATCCTGTTGGAGGAACGTTGACAGCGTTTGGGACTTTACCATTTAGAGAAAAGACAAGTAAGAGGGGCCAGATAAATGTATAAAAAATTGTGCATGGTATGGAGAAAGAGGACAGATAAAAAATTTTCTCCCTCTCTTATAACACTTGAACTCAGGAACATCCAATGAAGTTAAATGATGGAAGATTCAAGAAAGACCAAAAATAGGACTACTTCTCCACATTGAGCTTAGTTAAACTACGGAAATTGCTCTCACAAGAGGTATTGATTGCCACCAACTTGGATGACTTTAAAAGAGCGTTAGACAAAATCATGGTGGATAACGCTATCAATGGTTGTTAGCAAGGAGCCAGCAATCAAGGCTGAATAATAAGACAGCAATCCTAACCCCAATTACATGGGAGAAAGCCCCACTGATTTCAATGAGACTTGCTTTTGAGTAGATATGGTTAGGATCAAAGGACAAGCAAGGAAAGCAATGTAAGGGAGCAAGCCAGACAGCAGGCTCAAATGATACTGGCATTCTTGTAATTCAAAGGATGCTAAACTGTTAGAAGACGCCCTCTCATAGTCCTTCATGTCTAGCTGAGTCAATTAGCTCTGAGACTTAGGGTTCTAAAGCTTCTAGTTTGGACTGCTATAGTTCCTACCTCCCTCTTAAAACAGCCTGAAATAAGATAAGAAGAAAAGAGGATTGTGGAAGAAGGAAAAAGATGACCAGTGGTATGACCATTGCAATTCACCCCAAAGCGATTATGTATTTTTACATTCTTTTTCAAATAAAATATCACAAAGTCCAGTGTCACCAGGAATTCGCAACTAATTAATATATCTTTTACCATTTGGTTCATTTGGCAAGATGCCAGATGTCACCTAGTGCTTTGAATTCAGGCATGTCCTACCAAATTTAATATTCTATTATCAAGTTTCATGGATGAAAGCCTATATAGAATGGTGGTACATAACTTCAGCTATTATTTGTTTGTTTGTTTGTTTGTTTGTTTGTTCACTTACTTACTTATTTACTTACTGACTTACTTACTTATTTATTTATTTAGCTTGTTACTTTATCTTGCCCAAAGCAGCCCAAAGCAACTTACAACCACCATAGTAGACCACCATAAGGCAATGGAAATCCTGCACTCCTTGTCCCAGGTGACCAATAAGCGTATAGTGCATGGGTAGGCAAACTAAGGCCAGGGGGCCAGATCCGGCCCAATCGCCTTCTGAATCCAGCCCGCGGATGGTCCAGGAATCAGCGTGTTTTTACATGAGTAGAATGTGTCCTTTTATTTAAAATGCATCTCTGGGTTATTTGTGGGGCATAAGAATTCGTTCATTTTTTTCTTCAAAATATAGTCTGCCCCCCTCAAGGTCTGAGGGACAGTGGACTGGCCCCCTGCTTAAAAAGTTTGCTGACCCCTGTGACACAAGAAGAGAGAAGTGGGATAGACCAGTTGTTGGTGGACTGGTGCTAGAGCAGGGCATTGTAGTCCTTCACAAAGCATACTTGGCAAGCAGCTGCTTTTGGGGGGGGTAATATGGTGCAGCATTAGTAGCTGTGCTGCCTGCTTTAGAAGTCTGCTTGATTCTAATACATACTAACTGCACAGTTGTAAACAAACAAAAGCTAAAATAGCATAAGTCTCCAGTGTGCTCTCTCATCCTAATTCCACTGGCATTGCTCCAAGATTTCTCACCGCTCAGGGAAGCAGTGAGAAATCTTGAATAGATGCAGTTGTTTACTCTCATGTCAAACAAGAATTTTCGATAGTTGTGTCATAACTGCTGTCCCCCTCCCCCAAAGTACCCAATCATTACCTTAGCAGCTTGCCAGTAGTAGCCAACTCCATTGGCATAGAGAACAGTCATGGATGACACCTGGAGGGCACCATGTTGCCTATCGCTGAGCCAGACAGTGCATACACCCCACCCCCAACTTACTGCAAGCAACTCTTTTTCTTATATTGCAAGCATTGCTTTTATTCTAGTTCTGTGTAAATAAAAATGCACAGGATGTATTGGGGTGAGCTCCCATTGCTCGGTCCCTGCTCCTGCCAACCTAGCAGTTCGAAAGCACATCAAAGTGCAAGTAGATAAATAGGTACCGCTCCAGCGGGAAGGTAAACAGCGTTTCCGTGCGCTGCTCTGGTTCTCCAGAAGCGGCTTGGTCAGGCTGGCCACATGACCTGGAAGCTGTACGCCGGCTCCCTCAGCCAAAAAAGCGAGATGAGCGCCGCAACCCCAGAGTTGTCTGCAACTGGACCTAATGATCAGGGGTCCCTTTACCTTTACCTATTAAAACTGTAAGTAGGAATGTGTGGTGTAGTGGTTAGAGTGACAGACCAGGACCTAGAATATCAGGGTTTGAATCCCCACTTGGCCGCAAAGCTCACTGGGTGACCTTGACTGAATCAATACCTCTCAGCCTAACCTAGTTCACAGGGTTGTTGTGAGGATAAAATGGATAGGAAGAGAGCCATGTGTGCCGCATTGAGCTCCTTGGAGGAAAAGTGGGGTATAAATGCTAATACTAATGCTAATGCTAAGAATAATAATAATAATAATAATGTGACTATATAGCAAGGACGAATCTGCTCCGCCCCCAGATCAAGTAAAACAATAGAAATACTTAACTAACTGACCAATCATGTCAGTTCTGCCCCCCCCAACAACAAAAGCCCTGCCCCACCACAAAAATCCTGGCTATGCCCATGATAGTGGTCAAACCTAACAAATGCATATTCTTGCATATTTAGCAGGAGAAAGGGCTAACACCACAGAGCTGTATTACTCACTGGCAGAGACTTATCCCTCCCTAACCCCAGCTGCGGGAGGAAGACACCTTGTGCATGTTCAGAGGCACTGTGTTCCGACTTCAAAACTTTTGAAGTAGCGATTTTTAAAAGGGGGCCTCCTCGTCAGTGACTGGAAGAGCTGGCCTCGCTTCACCCCTCTTCCCTCAATGGCTTTGCTCCCTCCCAAACCCAGCGCTTTGGAAGAAACTTCCCAACCAACCACCTACCCGAGAAAGGCATTTTGAAGCAAGACGCTCTAGCTGAAGCGAACAGAGAGCCTGCTCAGCTCAGCCTCCTCTCCTGAGCTGGGATAGGTGTCCCAGACGGGCTTCCTCGGCTGGTGGAAGACGAACGAGTGAAGCGAACAGGCAGCTCGACTATGTGAATGTAGATGAGTTTTTCATCTCCTCGGTCCTCGCCCTCCCTTTCTCTCCCCCCCCCACCAACAAAGCACGTGACTTCGCACCGGCGCTCTGCGAGAGGGAGAAACGATGCAATTGCGAAACGCACACACACACACACAAGGAGGGAGGCTGCGATCAAGTGCGACGCCTTTTCTCTAGCTCCATCGTTCCCTCCTAACATCCTTATTCTCTCTGGATGTATGTCTCGTTTCTTTCTTGCTGCACGAGCCGGGCTGGCCTTGTGAGGAGGGCTGCTGGAAAGCCTGGATCGCGCGCCCGCCCGCTTGGCCGTGTCCTTTACTGTCTGTGCGACCCCGCTCCATCTCCATCCCTATCCCCTGCCCCCATCGCGAGAGCCTCCCTGCAGCCTCCCTTCCAGAGCCGCGAAGAAGGGTCCTCTCTCTGCCCGCAAAGCCGCCGCCAGAGAGTAGATAGGAAGGTGACTGAGTCCTACCAGCTGCTGCTTGCAAGAGGAGGAAGCGGAGAGCGCCGTGGTGCTGAAAGGACAGCTCCTGCTTCAGCATCGCCTTGGCTCTAGACATCCGCTGGTCTCTCTCCTCCCTGCCTCTTTCTAATCAAGGATAGAGGAGGAAGAGGGTAGGGCGGGGGACTTGCCCAGACCTCCCTCCCTCCCTCAGCTTTCCCCCCACCTTCTGCAGGCAGGTGCTTCTGCCTTAGATGCTGCTGCAGCTCCGAGGGCACCAGCGACCATGCCTTGATGCCCACCACCCTCCCCAGAGGTGTCCATGGCGGTGGCAAGGAAAATAAAAACTTTGTTGACTGTGAACATTTTGGTCTTTGTGGGGATCATCCTCTTCTCGGTCTACTGCAGGATCCAGGATCGTTCCCAGGAGTTGGTGCAGATCGTCAGGAGCGCCGACCGGCGGATGAGGAGCCGGAATACCAAGGTGGGAGCCCTCCTGGACAGGGAGTCCATCCTGCAGCGGTTGGACCACCTGGAGGAAGTTGTGTACAACCAGCTCAATGGTAAGCCGGCAGGAGGATGAGCACAAGTGTCTGGGGGAGGTGGGAGGGTTCATGCAGGGCTTTGGGGGGGTGGATTTAAAAGTACAGCCTGATACTCAGCTTGCTGTCTCTGTGTGTTGGTGTGTGTTTTTATCATGCAATGGTTAGACCACGTGGAGTTTTCTAAGGCTTGGACAAATCACATGGTGCCCCTATTGAACAGGTCAGTGGAATACCCACAAGCCTCACAGGTACAGGTTGTGTGTTTAAGTTAGAGGAGTTGCTGGATAAGGGGACAATATAGGATATTTTGATTCAAGCATCTTCTGAGTACTGCCTCTTGAATGTAAAGCTAGGGTAACTCTGGGGCTATAGAACTTGAGCACAAAGTGGGCATATATCACATACTCATAGTTTAGGGTCCTTTGTTCTTCTTTATACTTAACAGCAGTCAGGCTGCATTTATTGAAGGGTCTAACAATGTAGATAGATAATGGCCAATAATTTTACAGTCTCTGTAAATTTCAAGTGGGTCTGCACTTTGTGTAGGCCAATGGTGAGATAAGTGGATTTCTTTATTTTCATAAAAACTGCTTGTTTGCTTGTGTTGGTTTTTTTTAACCACTTCAAACAAACCTCAGAGAATCATAGAATTGTGGAGTTGGAAGGGACCCCAAGGGTCATCTAGTCCAACCTCCTGCAATGCAGGAATCACAGCTAAAGAATCCCAGACAGATGATGGCCATCCAACCTCTGTTTATGGACTCTCCTTCATTGGAGGTTTTTAACTTTCTTAAGCAGCCTGTTTCACTGTGGAACAGCTCTTGCTTTCAGAAAGTTATTTTTAATGTTTAGTTGGAATCTCCTTTCTCATAATTTCAAAGCAGTTCAAATCAAAGTGGTTTACAAAAGGTGTGTGTTCAAGACTCACTTGTGCCACATAATCATAGTTTGCTACTGCAGTATATAAACTTCTATTCCCCATCTGTAAAAATGGGGTTGCGTGTTCCCACCTGCATGTATATCACTTGAATTCTCATCACATGTTTATGCAACACTTAGGACTGGTTCAGACATGCATCACTTAATCTCACTATGCTCAGGCAGTGAATTATAAACTGACTGTGGGAGTGACAGCCATGGTAGTACCAAAAATTATGGTGGACAGTGTAAGGCATGATGGGGAACATGGAGAACCTCCAGATGTTGGTAGACTACAACTTCCATAATCCCTGACCATTGAACATGCTAATGGGGGCTGATGGCAGTTGCAGTTCTGCAATATCTGGAAGGTCATTTGTTCTCCAACGCTAATGCAGGAGATGATGCCATGGACCCAACCCACAGCCAACTGGGAAAGAGAGCCTTCACTCTCCCAGTTATGAGGATGTGCTCCCATGGAATTGGAAGGTGCAGTATCACAAAGAGTTGTAGTCTAGTTGTTGCCATAACTTGTGGGTGGCCTCACATCACCAGAGAGCTAAGAAGCCCCATATGGTTGGTTGACTCTAAGGGTGCATGTAAGAGTAGGGATGTGGTTGATTAAGGAGAAATCTTAGGGAGCTCTGTTTGGGGTACAGAAGGAGACCCAAGAGGGAGGCAGAGGATGATCCCAGTCTGGTTCAAGCCACTTTCCTCAGTCCAAGGCACACTTTGAAGTGCTTGGTGGCTGCTATCCTAACTGCATATTGACTTCACTGGGCAGTGTGATACAAATGTTCTGTCTGTGGTGATTGACCAGTGCTGATGCATTCACATAAGTAAATTATGTATTGGTTCCACAAGATGTAAAGAAATACCAGACATGAAAGGATCACAGATACTGGTGTAAACCATCTCTCTTGTAAACAAAGCCAACATGAAAGTTCTGGCTATGCTGTTTGATCTCTGATGTCCAGTGATGGCTCATCTCTTGATAGAAGTCACCTCTTGATACTGGAGTCACTTATTGTGATGAACATCAGCAGGCATGAGGTAGCCATACTGACCTCTCTATTGGCACTGCAAACACAGTACACATTGTAAAGCACTTTGCAAGATTAAAAATATGATAGAAAATATAGTAGCAGTAAAAGGTTGCATTGTTATGTTGAAGGTGGATGTTTAACGTCCTTTGTACTCTTTTTTGAGTGCCATTTCTGTATCACTTCTGCTACCATTGTTCCTAGTCCTCATGAAGGGCAGAGACCAATTATATTTTATGAAAGCATACACAGCTTTTAATTAATCCCATTTGCTGTCCCCCCAAGTTTGGGTTGTGTTTTTTTTTTAAAGATCTCATTAGATGTACAGATGAGAACATGTTTATTTGTGGGTTTGAAACAAGATGACTAATAAAACCTGTTTATGTTACTCCCCATCTTCCCTGTGCCCAATGCCTCACAAGTGCATTCTGATTTTACAGATATTCATAAGCAGTTAAAAATGAACCCCTAAGGGAGTTACAGCATACAGTAATGAAATTTTGCAACAATTTGAGAGGAAGGAATGTGTTAGATGTAATGTTTTGCCTCAACTCATGTTTAGCGACCAATAAAGCTGCATAGATAAGATTAAGGGCACACTTGTCATATGCAGAAAGTTGATTTCCAGTACAATACTAAATGGAGTTGGGCAGGGTATGTGTTTTCAAAGATCACCCATCTCTTCAAGAGTCCCGCAGGCTTATGGTGGGTGGCAGACTTACCACATTTTCCCTACATGGATCTCTGTATTTTACTCTTCCCCTACTCTTGGTTTCAATGGGAAGAAACTGAGTTGCAGCAGATGCAGGCTGGCATAGAGGGGAAGCCTGATCCAGGGACTCCTCAATGAATGAAAGTGTGGCTTTCATTCTTCTGTGGGCCTAATACCAGCTACCACTAGTGAAACAACTACCAGTGGTAGCACTATGCCTGTGGAACTTAATAACAGACATGCACTACCCCTGGTGAAGCTCTTCTTCACTGGAAGAGAAGCACCTCTGCTCAGACCTAAATCCCTCCAGCCAGTGGATCTGTGGGATAGGGTTTCTCTGGCCAACAGGTGTCATTTCAACTTTCAAAAGCAGAGAAAGTGAAATGGTTAAAATAAATGGTTATATTTCTGATGTTTTTGCATGACACAGTGCTTTGCTTGCTGGTATATTTCACAGTGAAGTTGCACTGTGATGCCTTTGCATGAGGAAGCTGTGCAACAAAGTTTGTTGAAATGTAGGTGATTTTTAAAGACCTGGATCAGGCCCTCCAGTGTGTGAAGAGGGTACTCATGGAATGATCCATTACTGCTGCTGGTTTCTCTTTTTCTAAGACCCAAAATGAGAACTTTGCAAATAATAGCTGGAGGAGGGAGGTGTCGACTCTCTAGGTCAAGATGTAGAATATGGATGGGAATTCTGTGGCCCTCTACATGTTGTTGGACCGATTTGTCCCAGCCTGCTTGGTCAGTGATCAATGATGAATATCTAAAGGGCCACAGGTCCCCCCAGCCCTGATGTAGAACATCTAAGTGAAATATTTGTCCATGCTTATGTGCTCAGAGCACTAAGACACATGGATATCTGTAATTATAAATGTGTGGATGAAGAAGGAAGGACTGAGCTCCTATCATGTATTAGATAGACAACCTACGGGATGCTAACTGGGGATTCAGGTTGTGTGCATGCCAACACACTGCTTTGGTAAAAGACCGGAACTGCTATTGCACCAGACTGCTTACATGAAGCAACCAGAGTAGGTCAGGTGGTACTCCTTAAGCCCATCATTGGTTTAGTATTGCTAATAAGGATACTTGGCTCTTGCTACCCATGAGTTATCTTTGCTTTCCTTTGCTTGCTTCCCACTCAACAAGAACCAGTTGCTCTGCATACCCTAATTTGCAGCAGCTGGAGGAAAATATTGTATGCAAGGATCTCTGTGCACCTACTCACACACTTAACATATCTATACCATGCCTTTCGTGGAATAATGACATTAAAAGCTACCTCAAAGGTAATCTAATCCAACACCATGCCAATAAAAGGAAATCCATGGCTGTAGCATCCCAATTAAAATGTTCACAGCTGGTTCCATGAGAGAGAGGGGGGGAGGGAGGGGGGAGGGAGGGAGAGAGATTGTAATAATGATGCAGGGCAATTACACACAGAGACCATTCTCCATCTGTACAGAAACAGATACACATACACACCCCTGAGTAAAGTGGGAGCCCAAGCTGATAAAGCATCTCAGCTCCAGTGACAAAGAGTCAAAGGAACAAGTGAATTAAGTACCCAGGTGATGAGAGGGAAAGTACCACCTAATTAATTAATTAATTAATTAATTAAAGCATCAATTTAAACTGTGAGGAGACCATAATAAGGGCATTGTATGCTGGAAGCTAAATCCTGTAAAAACTCAGAGCTTAATCCTAGAGGTATTAAGCCTGTAGAAACTTTGTTTCCAGCAGGGAAGCTTGATGGGCTACAATAAACCTAGATAAAATCCCAATTTTTATAGAGAGGGTAAAAACGAAAAGAAAAAGAAACCCACTGTCATGCAGTGCAGACCCGGCTAATGGGAGATTCAGATTCGAATTAAAAAGGTAGACTTAAGCTTTTGTGTGAAACTCAGTATAGCCTTCAGTTTCAGCTTTCAGTTTAGTATAAAACCTAGCTTCAGTTTTGTTTTGTTTTTAAAGCTGGAGGGTTAATCTCTACCCATTGTCTACTCCTGTGGAAAAAAAATTCCTATTCCTTCCAAATTCCTGCTCACTGGGATAATAGCCAGGACCAGGGGTCAGCAAACTTTTTCAGCAGGGGGCCGGTCCACTGTCCCTCAGACCTTGTGTGGGGCTGGACTTTATTTTGAAGGGGGAAAATGAACGAATTCCTATGCCCCACAAATAACCCAGAGATGCATTTTAAATCAAAGCACACATTCTACTCATGTAAAAACACGCTGATTCCCGGACCGTCCGTGGGCCGGATTTGGGCGATTGGGCCGGATCCGGCCCCTGGGCATAAGTTTGCCTACCTATGATGTAGTGTCTTAGCCCGTGATAGAGCATCAAAATAACAAGCAAGTGAAGCAGACAACTGAGACCAGCTGCAAGACAAGAAGGTCAAAATGGGCAACTCTGCTCCTCTCCTTAGTAACCTAACACATCTCAATTTTCCAGGTAAACTTACTCACTATCCTATAAGAACAAATATGCAGGTAGAAAGTCAGCAGGGTTGTGAGGACTGTTCAATATATTTTACAGAATATCACATGTACAACTATCTGCTTGCTGGACAAAGGTTATGAGTGTGTAATCAATGACTATCTGATCTGCAGGGTGCAAGTTCATTCCCTTGAGGTCAAGGTAGCTGACCTGGAGAAGCATAGAAAGTCAGAAAGGTTATTTGACAGGGACCTCGGAGGTGTGAGAGCTACCTCCCATTCACAGGATGAGAGTCCCCCAGCTGCCATGGATGCCTCATGGAAGGAAAGCATCAATCCGAGGAAGAGGGAAATGATCTCTTAAGGGTAAAGGTACCCCTGACCGTTAGGTCCGGTCGCGAACGACTCTGGGGTTGTGGCACTCATCTCGCTTTACTGGCCGAGGGAGCCGCCGTTTATCCGCAGACAGCTTCCGGGTCATGTGGCCAGCATGACTAAGCCACTTCTGGAGAACCAGAGCAGCGCACGGAAACACCGTTTACCTTCCCGCCGGAGCAGTACCCATTTATCTACTTGCACTTTGCCATGCTTTTGAACTGCTAGGTGGGCAGGAGCTGGGACAGAACAATGGGAGCTCACCCCATCGTAGGGATTTGAAACACTGACCTTTTGATCGGCAAGCCCTAGGCTCAGTGGTTTAGACCACAGTGCCACCCGCATCCCAATAATCTCTTAGAAGGCATTAATTGCCTCTTTCAGGGTGAAGAGCTATCCTTTCCTGAGGGTGCTCTTCTGGTGGGTGGAAAGAGCATGTGGATGATGGAAGCATTAGGGACTTAGATAGCTGGGTGCGTGATGGGCAGGCAGACCACATGGTGATTTGTTTGCCTGATATAAAAGTTGTGAACATCAAATGTCACCTAAATAGCTTGGCAGATAAAGCACGTTGAGTGTTTTCAGATCAGATGGCTTATCAGTTTTTAATTTATTCCAAAGGACCTAGATCTTTGTTTATTGCCTGAAACATTGCAAATCAAGGGCCAAATGCCTAAATTAAGGGGAAAATCTCTGCTCAGTTCCAAAAACAAAGATGGTGACAGGCATGCTGCATGGTGGGAGATGGGAGGCCATTTCACAAGCAGGCGGCCAGCACCAAAAAGGCCCATTCTTAGACTCCCTTCCCATAATGTTAGTTCAGGCACAGGAATCTGCCCTTCATGTTGCACTGCGAAATGCATTTAGCTTCTGTGCTGTCTTCTTTTCCTCCATTAGCACATATTTTGACTTGTCATTCAAAAATCCAATTTCATTCCTAGCTGGTCTCCTGCTACTAATGCATTTAAAAGTTTTGTTTTGTTGATGGCCTTTTTGTTTTTAGCAAACAAACACATTTTATTTTATTTTCAGCACCCCTGAGCCAGTGTGGTGCAGTGGTTAAGAGTGGTAGACTCGTAATCTGGGGAACCGGGTTCACGTCTCCTCTCCTCCCCATGCAGCTGCTGGGTGACCTTGGGCCAGTCACACTTCTTTGAAGTCTCTCAGCCCCACTCACCTCACAGAGTGTTTGTTGTGGGGGAGGAAGGGAAAGGAGAATGTTAGCCGCTTTGAGACTCCTTCGGGTAGTGATAAAGCGGGATATCCAATCCAAACTCTTCTTCTTCTTCCTTATTGTATGCTTGGATTTCTTTTGCCAAAGTTAGTGTTCCTTTTTATTCTCATTTAGACAAAGAAGAAGCCTTATTGCCTAAAATTGCTTCCGTGACTCTGCCATGCAGGCATCCTTTTCACCCTGGTAGTACCTTTTCTGATTTTAGGAGTACATTCCAGCGAAACCTTTCTTTTTAAAGCACCAGGCATATTGGAGAGACTTGAACCATTTCACTTTGCCTTTCCATTTCCTTTTTGCCGAACTCCTCATTTTGGTGAGTTTCTGCTTTTGAAGTAAAATGTGCCTGTGCTGGATTTTCTGAGCAACTGCCCATTTGCATACATATATGTTGAATTTGATAGCTCTAAAGTTACTGTTTCCAATCAGCTGAACAACACTTTCACCTTGCACCAGGATCTGGGTGCATTATAGCCACCTGGAAGGGGGCAGAATTGTGCAACAGTGCAGCAAAACTGTGACCAGCATCAACACCCCCAGATTATTTTTGGTATGAAAGTTGCAGGATCTCAGAAGGAGGCCATGGCATATGCATCAATCGAAAACAAAGCAATATGCCCATCCTTATCCTTTTACATGTGCAAACAATATTTTTATAATATTTTTTATTGATTTCTCTTTTTTATAATCTATTTATTAAATTTTCCAATACAAATCACATTGAAATTATTCCCAATTACATTCCAAATTACAATCCAAATTAATTATACAATTCCCAATTAAAAGAAACATTCCAATTATGCCTAATTATTATAATAATTTTTTATATATGGACTTCCAGTGCCTCGGACGCCGGAGCTTCCCTGATCACCTCCATCAATTGCTTTTAAAAATTCTTTCCAATATTTCCACAGCCACTGATATATGCCAGCAAGCAGGCTAAATTATAATAAACAATGTCTCTGTGTGGATGAGGTCGATCTTCTTAATTCCAAATGCCACATTCAGACCGTCGCCATCTTCTCGTCCTGTTGTTCACCAAACTTCTTCGCACTGCTACTCTCCCCCGCTTGCTTTGCACATACCCCTTTCCAGAAGTGCCAGTCTGTAATATAAATCAAACTTCAATAAACAAGATTTCTCATAGAGATGTGTACAAGCTAACACATAACAATGCAAGCAATAATGGAACCAATCATGGAACATGGTATAAAGAACAAGTTAAAGAAATGCAGTTACATCTAGCAAAGTTTCAAAGCAGTCTATATAGCCTAGCCACCATGAGGAGTGAGTCATAGATGAAGTGCTTATATGTAATAAAATATATGTTTATATGTAATAAAAAAATAAAATTTATGTAATAAAATAATAGGAACTAGCTTCACCCCAGACTACATGACTATATCTAACCAAACATTCAGATAAAGTAATGTTCCATACATTAGTAGACTCTACTTCCTGCAAAGGTGCAAAGCGTAGTCAAAGAGGGACTGTGTACAACCACCCTGATTACCGTCATGAGCACAAATAATCATAAATACACTAAAAAGCACAATAACAATTTGCCACCTGGAGCTGTCAATTAATCAGGCCACCAACCTCATACAACACACAAGAAAAGGGGGGGGAGTGTGGAGGAGGGAGATCAGTTATTCAAGGCCAGAACCAAGTGGTGAACCACAATTTATATCCAGTCCAGGCTCATCTTCCCTTGATGGCATTCTTGCTTGAATAGCACTTGGCGACTCTTGTTCTGTTGGCCAAGGAATAGGGCCAGAGTGTGTGCCTCCCCGACTTGCTTCTGTAGCTCAAGGGCTACTGGTAGGTGGAGTTTGTTGTTCTTTCAGGTATGAAAACCAAATTCCATTCATCTGCTGCTTCTTTGGCACATGAATGGGTTCTGGTTGGTCTCCCCCTTGCCAGGAAGTTCTTTCTGGGAGGCAGGAAGAGCAGTCTCCCAGAGTGTTCTGTCCTCAGGTCTGTAGCTCATGGATAAAAAAAGAGGGGAAGAGAATTCTTAGCTCCCTCTGTCTGAGCTGTTATAATGCCTAAACAATAGTTTCCGTTGATTGATTCTTTAATTTCCTATGCTCATGGAGCATTTGTGTTTCTAACGGCTGCTGGAGGGGGAGGTGGGAGGAGTCACACGAATGTGGCCTTGTCTTGTATAAGCGGGTTCATATAAATCCGCTATTCTTTAAGTTTTGGAAATCCAGCCTTTGTCAAACGCAGAAACATTTTCTTGCTCCAGTTCATCAACTTGGCATTTCCTTGGATTTGTTAAACAGTGGGGAAATTGTGGCCCTCCAGATGTTGCTGGACTCCAGTTGGGGCTGATGGAAGTCAGGGTCCATGAAACATTTGGTAGGCCACAGACTTCCTCATCCCTGCTTTAGTAAAAAGTTGATGCTCTCCTTTTGTTTATATGATTTATAAATGCCCTTTGCACAAGTGACAGAGTGGTTTAAAATGAAGCATAGAATAATAGAATCGTAGAATTGTAGAGTTGAAAGTGGCCTGAGGGTCATCTTGTCCAACCAGGAATCTCAACTTACCACTTTACTGAAATCAAGATACAGTACGTCCACAGCATTCATTCGATCTACCAAAATGGTACCCTCTATCAAATGAAGAAATGAGATTTTTCTGGCATGACTTGTTTTTGAGATACTCGTGCTGGGTCTTAGTAATCACATCATCCTTTTTTAAGTCCTCACAGACCATTGAATTATCTGTTCTAGGACCTTTCCTGGTATCAACATCAAGCTTACCTGTCAGCAGTTACCTGTGGCTTCTTCTTTTTGAAGGTGGGAACAACATTTGCCTGCCTCCAGTCCATAGGGACCTCACATGGTCTCCAGTTGTTCTCAAAGATTATAGAAAGAGGCTCTGAGATTACACCTGCAAGCTCCTTTAGTACCTTTGAGTGCAGCTGCTCTTCAGGCCCTGGAGATTTGGATTCATTTAAAGTAGCTAGCTGTTCCTATCTTTTTGTATCTTGGGCTTCAACTCCCTCCTTGCATCATTTATTCTGTTATTACCAGGTTGGGCACTGCTAGACAGAAATACAAAGATTTAATAAAATAAAATAACGAAACAGCAATTGCCAATAGCAGAAGCACTCAGGACACCCCTTCCAGACACCTGTCTCTCTAAAATGTGTCTCAACCAACCGTCTAGAATTATAGAGAAGTGAAGCCAGACCCACTGCAGTAGGGAGCATGGATAGGGGTGTGTCAAGGCAGAAGTTGGGCACAGGTCAGAAGTAACTCACAAGGTGTCAATGAAATTAACAGAAGAGCTCAGGCCTAGCGAGCACAGCAACTCTTCCAAGTAGGTCCTGCCCCTCCCCACCACATGAGGCAATTGTGAGGACTGAAGGTCCCCACCTTCCCATCCCTTTCTAAGTCTCCTCCTCCCCAGGGTCCTTCCCAAGTAGGGTTGCCATACGTCCAGGAATTCCAGGACATGTCCTTTTGGGGGGGGTCCCTACATGCCCATCTGGGGGGATTTTACATTTTAAAGCAAACATCCTGGATTTGGGATACACACACATTGTGTGTGTGTGTGTGTGTGTGTGTGTGTGTGTGTGTGTGTGTGTGGTTCAGGCTCTGGCTCTGGCTCTTTCATTTCTCCAATGAAAATAGGGACGTCCTAAGGAAAAGCAGGACATTCTGGGATCAAATCAGAAACTGGGACGGCTTCTCTAATTCAGGGATGTCCCTGGAAAACAGGGACATTTGGAGGGTCTGCTCTGGCTCTGGCAAATCAGACTCTGGCTCTGGTGTGGGGCTCAGGTTTGGTGGCGGCGGAGGGGCTATCGGGCGATGGCCCTAAAAAAACCTCATCAACTTTTTGTGTCTGGATTTTTACCTCTTGAAATATGGCAACCCTATTCTTAAGTAACCTGAGACTTCTTTGCCTTATCTGTCTTTGCTCCACCCTACCCTCTTCATGCCTATGCAAGCTCTGGGATATAGTGGAGAGAGGAACTGGTCACATCAGGAGGAGGAAACTCCCTGGCTTCTTCAGCAGCCTGCCTCATCTCTGCCTCTTGGCTTCCCTTCTCTCCAGCCTCTGCTTCTGCCTCAGCACTGCTCTCTGCCACAGCCTCTTCCTGCTCAGTAGACCTTGTTACCTCTTCAGTTTCAGACACCTCTTCCTGCCAGTCTGCTCCTTCTTCGCCCTCTGACCACTCATTGTCATCCCACCACCAATCCCCTGGCTCTGAGCCTTCTTCCCTTGGGGGATACCCCAGCTGGTGCCTTCCACCACTCCTCTGCATCTAGCCAGTCCATGACACCATGCAATTCAGTTAAATGCACATTTAAATATGAATTTACCCAATCTGCACTTTCTGAAACAACGTGCAAATCAAAACTCACCTATCCCTCAAAATGTGCACTTCTGTGAATTTTGCTGTGCAGTTCTCCAGCTAAGTAATGTGTACAGAAAAATGCACATATTAAGGTTTGTGAAAATGCATATTAGTTAAACAGATAAAACTTCATTATATTTAGGGGAAATGCTTGGCCAAAAAAAATGCATAGATTAGGCAAAATTGCATACCAACGTAAGTATATTGGGAGAAATTTGCACAAAAATGCTGATTGATAGTTATAACAATATTTTCTCTGTGTGTATGTACACACACAGAGAGACTGTGGAGGCAGAGCATTAACCATTGTGGCTAGTTACCATCAATTGCCTTCCCCATAAATTTGTCAAATCTTCTTTTAAAGCCATCTAGGTTGGTGGCCCTCACTGCCTCCTGTGGGAGAGAGTTTTGTAGCTGTGAGGAGAAGTACTTCCTTTTATATGTCTCTGGTTTTTCCAACACTCAGCTTCATTGGGCATCCATGACTTTTAGCATTGAGAGAAAAAGAAAAGCTTTTCACCATGCCTTGCCTATTATGCACTTCTATCATGTCCCCCTTAACTCTCTTTTTCTATAAACTAAAAAGCCCCAAATGCTGCAACCTATCCTCATAGAGGAATGCTTCCATCCCTTGATCATTTTAGTTGCCCTTTTCTGAATCTTTTCTGAACTCAACAAAATATCTTTTTCAAACTGAGGCAACCAAAACTGTACAGTATTCCAAATGCAGCCATACCCTAGATTTGTATAATGCATAGCTGTCAACTTTCGGATTTGAAAATAAGGGATTTTTTCAAACTTTTGGATTTGAAAATAAGGGATGCCGCAAGGGCGGTGCAATGCCACCAAGTAGCCTCGCCACCCTGCGCTCCAGAGGCTGCGCGCAAACAGGTGAGCGAAAGAGCGAGCGCGTAGACGGCAGGCAGGCTGTCTGGCTGTCTGGTTGGGCATGAGGGTCTGGCTGCACAAGGCATGCAAGCTCCGCCTCCAGTCGGTCTCAGACTCCTTATTGGCAGCCGAGCAATGCAGCTGAGCAGCCTCCCTGGCCGGCAGGGAGGGAGAGGAGCTGCTTCCTTTGAAATCCGGGAAATTTAAGGGATATCAACAATCCGGGATAGCAGCGGGAAACGGCATTGGAATAAGGGAGTTTCCCTCAAAAAAAGGGAGGGTTGACAGCTATGGTATAATGGCATTTTGAAACTGGCAGTTTTATTTTAAGTTCTTCCATGTGCCCCCTAGCATAGAATTTGTCTTTTCAGCTGCTGCCACACAATTGGTTGACATCTTCATCATGCTATGACCCCAAGGTCTCATTCCTGGGCATCCCACACTCTATACTTGGCCCCCAAAGTATTGCACTCCTTTCGCTTGGCTCTGTGCGCAATGAGTGCAAGATTATGGACAAAGTAAGCAAACATTGGTTCAGGCTTCCTATCCTCCCTAACACTGTACACGTGGGATTAAGCAGACAGGTTTTGGATTATGATAATGCATAATTATGCACCTGTGAAATTTGTCACACTGCTGATGGAAGCATTCACCTCTATTCCATTATTACTTAGCCCTGCCAAGAACAAAGGTTTGCTTCTGACCAGCAAGGACCCCGTGTCATTTAATCAAGGTGTGATTTGCATTCCTTGGAAATAAGACTGCAATCCTAAAGTGGGGGGGTGGGAGTGGGATTAACCACAAAGGTGGTCAAGGGCCTTATAACCTGCCGCTGACACGGTGGAAAGTGAATTAGCCTTTGAACAGAATCAAATTTCTCCCCCATCACCATCTTGAGTAACAGACATACTTCCGACAGGATTTCTCTTGATGCAAAGTCCTATAGCCTCCCCAGAAACAGATTAGGATGGATGCTTAAAAAGAAAGGCTCCCCCCACACAGTACAAACCTAAAGGACGTTTAAAAGGTAAAGGTAAAGGGACCCCTGACCATTAGGTCCAGTCGTGACCTACTCTGGGGTTGCGGCGCTCATCTTTCATTATTGGCCGAGGGAGCCGGCGTACAGCTTCCAGGTCATGTGGCCAGCATGACTAAGCCGCTTCTGGCGAACCAGAGCAGCACATGGAAACGCCGTTTACCTTCCCACTGGAGCGGTACCTATTTATCTACTTGCACTTTGACGTGCTTTCGAAATGCTAGGTTGGCAGGAACTGGGACCGAGCAAAGGGAGCTCACCCCATCACAGGGATTCGAACCGCCGACCTTCTGATCGGCAAGCCCTACTCAGAAGTAAATCCTAGAGAGTTCATCTGTAATGAGGACCTTTAGATTTGTTGGCTTAATTGACTAGATTTTCCTCACCAGGGTTTTGCATTTAGCTGCATAGATAATAATTCAACAGAGGGTGGGGGGTTTTGGCGGTGGCGGTGGTGGGGGGTGGGGAGGTTTAATATCTCCAACTCATGCATAATCCTTTTATGCCAAAAGCAATTGAAAGGGTCAGCCGGCAATTTTACTGTAATTGCTTCTCCCCCACTCCCCCCTTTTCACCTCTTCCAGTAATACACAACAATCAATACGCCATGTAATTAGATTTCATTCAATCTGGGAAAGATGAAGAGAGTTTTCATATTCTTGTTATGCACCCACTCCTCACGCCTTCCTGCTGATGGCTTTCTTATTAGACCTTTTTGGCCTATTAGGGGCAGCAGGAGGAAAAGAATAACTTTTTTTGAAAAAACTCCGGCAGATTATCGCTCTTGCACATCATAATAATTTGATTGTGCTCTCTTTGGGAG
The DNA here is from genome assembly GCA_034642065.1 of Darevskia nairensis. Taxonomy (NCBI): domain Eukaryota; kingdom Metazoa; phylum Chordata; class Lepidosauria; order Squamata; family Lacertidae; genus Darevskia; species Darevskia nairensis. The sequence continues at coordinate 213,085 of JAWWNI010000834.1, read as the reverse complement.
GATTAAATACAGAGGCATTTTTGGGGGGCTTGATGGATGAATCGTAAGTGACCGGTGTGCTGCATAGAGGAAAGGAAGCAATGCTGCATTCCAAACAAGGCCACTGGGGGCGTCCTTCACAGGCCTCATTTAGCTGTAAGAAGAAAAAGAGAGGAACTTTAATAAAAAGAGCAGAAGGTTCTGGGTTAAATTCCTGGCATCTCTTAATAAAATGAGTTCAGCTAGCAGGGCTAGGACCCTGTGAACAACCCAGTGTGGTGCTCAGTGCAGAATGTAGTGGATTAGGTTCAGGGGTCAAATGTGGCCCTTGAGGCCTCTCTCCCTGGCCCTTGGAATTCTCCCCAGGCCACACCCCATTTCTCCAGGCCACAACCCTCACAGTCTGCTCTGCACCCACCTTGAGTCTTTTTGCTTGGTTGGAATGTGTCCTGGAACTCTGATAAAGCCTTTTGCTTGCCTAGATGAAGTGTGTGTGTGTGTGTGTGTGTGTGTGTGTGTGTGTGTGTGTGTGTGTATGTAAGTAAACAAGAGGCATGCTACATCTTTAAGGAACTTCCTAAGCCAGGAACTGAAATCTGAAATTGCCATAATATTCTATATCAGAGACACAAAGAGGGAAACAGGCACCCCCCAATATTAATGTCATGTGCATCGGATTCATTTTTTGAAAAATGAGACAGAGAAGAGCGGCATTAAAAGCACAAAAGACATGTTCCTTGATAGGCATTCCTTTGAAATGCAGGAGAGGTAAACCATGTGCTCATAAGAGACGGTTCCATCCTGACTGCTGACTTTGCATTAAGGAGGAACCTGCCACTGCTACTGTATGTATTTTGCCTCAATATGCAATAGCATCCCTGTAGCAAAGGTAGACTCACAAGTAACATTTCATTTGTTTGCTGGGGCCTACTACTGAACTGAGGCAAGCTTGAAGCTGTGAGAAGCTTTGCAGATAATTTAAAGGAAGGTTCCTGAAACCCCACTGGGAGCCTTTACTCCGTCTTACAAAAGCATTGTGGATGTACACTTGTGGAATCAGGGCTTTGTACGTGGGAAAGTGAGCCACCCTAGGGAAGTGGAGTTGTGTTGTTAGGGACAACGCTGGTCTTACACCTTCACTCTAGACAGTGGCTCCCTTAGTTTGTTCAGGAGACAGAATGCCTGACTTTTCATTTCTGCCAAGCTTAGACCTGAAATCTGTTTTTAGTTGCAGAGTTCAGAACTGGCATCCTGTTCCTGCTAGCACTGAGTTGTGCAGTTTGGATTCCCAATTCTTTTTCACTGTATTTATATCTGGTCTTTCCTCCAAGGACCTCAAGGCAGTTTCTCTGTACATACAGCACAATCTGCTCCTTCCTCTCTTTTTTTTAAAAATTGCTACTACTACTTGCTTATTTAATTGCATTTATACCCCACCTTTTTCTCCAAGGAACTCAAGGTGGTGTGCAAGGTTCTCCACCTCCTCATTTAATCCTCGCAACAACTCTGTGAAGTATGTTAGGCTGAGAGGTAGTGACTAGCCCAAGGTCACCCAGTGAGCTTTGTGGTCAAGTGAGGATTTGAACCTTGGTCTCCCAAGTCCTAGTCCAGCACTCTAACCACTATACCAGGCATCAGTGGTTCCATCCAAATCTGGACCTTGCCTAGGCTTGACCAAAAACTCACATTCATCAGGCCTGGTTATTTATTTCTTTATTTATCAGTCATGTTTATTAGACTTCTAAGGACAGTGAAATACAAATTAAAACAGCAACAGCCATAAAACCACAAAATCACAAGGGCATAAGAATAAACAGGGCAATACATAGCCACACTACCACAACACATTGCAATTAAATTGTTAATCCATGTAATGTTGAATGGCCCCCAAAGGGAGTGCATCCCTTGAGATGAAAAGGGTTCCCAGCCCTGTATTAGGCAACTGTGGCACTGTGGGTTAAACCACAGAGCCTAGGGCTTGCTGATCAGAAGGTCGGCAGTTCGAATCACCGCGAGGGGGTGAGCTCCCGTTGCTTGGTCCCTGCTCCTGCCAACCTAGCAGTTCGAAAGCATGTCAAAGTGCAAGTAGATAAATAGGTACCGCTGCAGCGGGAAAGTAGACAGTGTTTCCATGTGCTGCTCTGGTTCGCCAGAAGCGGCTTAGTCATGCTGGCCACATGACCTGGAAGCTGTACGCCGGCTCCCTCGGGCAATAATGCGAGATGAGCGCTGCAACCCCAGAGTCGGTCACGACTGGATCTAACGGTCAGGGGTCCCTTTAGGCAACTTCTACCTGGTTGCAAATGCCCCATTTCTGGCAAGGTTATCTAGGCCCTATCTAGGTTATCTAGGGGGCTGTGACTAGTCAGTTTCAAGTGTGTCTGGCGAAAGCCAATTATCAAACACATTTCAGTCTGTTTTCAGGACTGACATTGGGACCAAAATAGCCCTGGCCACTCTGATTGATGACCTTCATTGGGAGAAAGACAGAAGGAGTGTGGCCTTGTTGATTCCCCTTATTCTCTCAGCAACTTTTGGTGTCATTCTGGACTGGCTCTGTGAATTAGGAGACTGAGGCACTGTGTTGTGGGTGTTCTGTTCCTAAGGGATGACTCACCATGATGGCTATGTTCTGCCTCTACTGTTGGAGACACTTTGTCTCTGGGTATCAGTTGCTGGGAATCACAAGTGGGTAAAATGCTATTGCACTCAGGTTCTGCTTGTTGGCTTCCCAGAGGCATCTAATTGGTCACTGTGATGAAAGGATGCTGAGATAGACATGACTATGGCTGGATCCAGCAGAGCTAGTCTTACATTCTCATGATTGAAGGGGAAGCCTTGTCTGTGGCTAGTTCCTTGTATAGTCCAGTTATGACACCTGAAACTATGACGTACCAATGCGAGCACATCTTTGGAGATGATTGTGTTGTTCTCCCTTTACCACTGAGCAGTCAAGATTGCACTGCACCCTGCCCAAACTGGGATTTGCACCCACCTCAATTTAGAAATCACCCAGCCAGGCTCCATTCATCTGGGATTAGGGGTAAGGCTTCCTGTCTGGAGCGCTTGAGTTCCAAACAAAGCATGAGTCGCCTCTGTTTGCTATTGGAAAGGAAGCATTGAGATTGATGGCAATAGTTTGTAGCCATTTGCTTATGGAGGTCGCGTGGAAATAGCTATCATCTCCTGAAAGATGAGGCAAATGAATCAAACCGATGCTGCTGCTATTAAGAATGGCTTGGCCTTAAATATAGTAACATTCTGCCTTTTCTGGTTTGATGGAGGAGTTTTAAAGGGTGGCTGTTGTTGTTTTGCTGTATTTTCAATGGTTCAGAAAATTGCTTGCTGCAGACCCTCCAAGTGTTGCTATTTTCCAGGGACATCCCTGATTTAGGAAAGTTGTCCCAGTTTCTGATTTGATCCCTGAATGTCCCAATTTTCCTTAGGATGTCCTTATTTTCATTGGAGAAATGTTGGAGGGCATGGAGTTATCTGACTCCTGAGCCATTTGAAGTCAATCCTGTACAGTTGTACCTAGGATCTCAAATGCCTTGGCTCCTGAACAAATTGGCTCCTGAACGATCGAAACCTACCCTGTTTCCCCTATTTTAAGACGTAGTCATAAAATAAGCCATAGCAGGATTTTTTCGCATTTGCGAAATATAAGCCATACCCCGAAAATAAGCCATAGTGATAGGCACAGTTCTGGAGGGCGCCAAGTAAAATGCGGGGCTGGGCTTACGTAATAAAAATAAGACATCCCCTCAAAATAAGCCATAGTGCGTTTTCTTGAGGGAAAAAATATATAAGACGGTGTCTTAAAATAGGGGAAACACGGTAGAAGTGAGTGTTCCAGTTTCCAAACGGTTTTTGGAAGCCAAATGTCTGGTGCGGCTTCCGATTGGCTGCAGGAGCTTCCTGCAACCAATCAGAAGCTGCACTTTGGTTTCTGAACATTTGGGAAGTCGAACAGACTTTCAGAACGGATTCCGTTCAACTTCCAAGGTACGATTGTATAGCGAGTACACATGTAGAGCATTGTGCCATCAGTTATCTGAAGGAAGAGGCAATTCTGTTGCTTTCAGCCTCTCTCAGAAAGCCACTTGGCAGTCCCTGGCCTTATCAAGGAATACTTGCTCGAATTTTGTTCTGAACTGAAGTGTATTTATAGCAAAGAGCAATCCTGATTTTTCTTTTCTTTTGGGGAAAAGATTTCTTCCTATTAATATGCTTACAGGCAGGTTTATTTCAGAGCCTTCAGTGACCTCAGTAGGTGGCTCTGCACTGTTAAGAAAGGATTGAATAAAGGGATAAATCCCAAACCCAGAATTGTCTCTCGTTTCTGTAGGCATCCTGGAGTGTTTCTCCATAATAGCCCTTTGAAGGAAAAAAGAAAGAAATTAAGGTTAAGGAGCCACTAAAGAGCAACCTGAAAAATCAAAGCAGACCTTTTCTGAGTTATGCTTCATTATAATCTACATCAGAAAATCCCAATGAAAGCAGAAGTGAGATATGCCTAGAGTAAGAGGTATCTTAGTCCCTTCTTAGGATACCACAGGATAATTTAGAACAGTGGTTCCAAAACCATTTTAGGCGATCACCCTCTGGACTCCATGAATGCATCCCCAGTGCCCCTTACCCTACCCTGTAAAAAGCATAATTCAGAATAGCGTTTTGCACAACACACTAAGGATGGTAAAATAGCACAATAAAATTCAAAACAGTAACAATTAATTGCACCTTTACTCAAAATCCAATTAAAATTGTTTAGTTTAATTGATAAAAAAGATGAACTTGATCCAGTGATCCAAAGCCCGATAGCTATTTACACCTTCAGTACCCCCTGCCATCCAGGAGGTGGGACCACTTACTTTGGGAACTGCTGATTTAGATCAACAGGGAGGAGTCTGTGACCTTCCAGATGTTGTTGAACTCCAACTCCCATCAGCCCCAGCCAGCATAGCCAATGGTTAAGGATGAATGCAACTAAAGTCCAACATTTGGAAGACCACCAGTTCCCCTCCCATGGTTTTGTGAGTTTTCCCAGCTCTGGTGCTGTCCAGATGTTGTTGACTTCAACTCTCATAAGCCAGTATATAGGGAGGGAGGTGTCATGCAGAGAAAGGCTTCAGGGGACAATTTCAGGGTCTAGGCAAGTTCATGTATGGAAGATGGCCCTGGAGGTATTGGGGCCATGTACCATATAAGGCTTTAAAGGTGAAAAACCAACACTTTGAAATGGGCCTAGATATAAACTGGCAGCTAATGCAGTCGGGCTAGAAGTGGTGTTATGTTTACACCTTCTTGTTCTAATTAACAGCCTAGGTGCCACAGTCTGCATGACTTCGCCTCTTTTCCCCTCTGTACTTCCTCTGTGATAAGTGTTCAGAAACTCATTGCTTATTGCTTCTCAATGGTTCTCTCTCTCTCTCTCTCTCTCTCTCTCTCTCTCTCTCTCTCTCTCTGTATCCCTCTCTCTGTGTGTTTGTGTGAGTAGCTTTGAGAATCTAAAAATCCCAAACATTAGTTGCACCCCTAAGCTAAAGAAATGATCTAATAATCCATATCACATTATTGTTACTCCAGCCACCCCTGAATGTGGATGGTTCTCTTCTTCCCTCAAACTAGGCCAAACATGTTGTCTTCTTGCTTAGACAGGGTGGTTTCCTTCAGCAAGGTGCTGGGATTAATTGGTTGTTTTCATTTGGCTTCCTTCCGCTGTTTTGTGTGTTTTATTTGGCAAATAGGCTTCACTGCCCTTTTCGAAATTGAGTTTCTTTTCTTCCGCCACTCCAATATGCCCGTGGGGTATACGGCTTTGATAAATAAAGATGCATTTTTATTATTATTGTATTAACTCATTTTTCCAGTCAGCTTTGTGTTGCGAACGGAGTGATGTGTCCCTTTCCGAGAGTCCGCTGGAGCAACTGCACTGATAAGGCTGAAAATAAGCCCAGTTGAGATGGAATTGTGCAACCCAGAGATTTAGTCTACCTTGAGATGATGGAAATGTTGCTGTCACTTCTGGAAACCCAGGCAGCGATTCCTGCCTAATCAGCCAAATGTTCAGCAAATCAAGTGATAACAACACAGTGTTGCACTTAGGAAGGAATTCTGCAGGGTCCATTGCTCCTGTGCATTGAATGGGTCCTGCCGATCATAAGTGTCCTGTGGGCTAATATGCAAGCTGGGCTCATTCATATGCCTGGTGAAATTAGGATGGGAATTCCTTCAGCATGCACCAAAGCTAGGGATGGAGAAGAAATTCAATTTCCATTTAAAAGCAAATAATCTGAATAAACTTTCTGAAATAAAACGGAAACGGAAACAGAGCCACCCTTTGAAATTCTCTCTTCTTTTTTATAATAATTTTATTCATTTTATCATATAAAACAAAACAAACACATAAACTACAGAAGAATAATGTGACATGAACATACCAACACAACAATAAAGAATATCATTTTTCACCTTTTCCCCTTAACATCTTGTTGGGACTTGCCCCTATCCTCCCTTCCTGGTTTCACATCTAACTCTTATTTTCAGGCAAGTTCATCTTCAAATTTAACCTTTTATCTAACCCTTTATTATCCATTTATTCATTTAATCATTATATTACCCATTTTTAACCTCGAAGATATTTTTCAGTCCCAATTTTAATCCGGTAAACTCTAACTTGTAACCTAGATTTTCAAATACTTTCCATATTACAGTATTTTTTAAAATACATTTTAAATTTCTTCCAATCTTCTTGCACCGCATCCTTCCTCTGTTCACGCAGTCTTGCTGTCAGTTCGGCGAGTTCCATAAAATCAATCATCTTCATTTGCCAATCTTCCACAGTTGGTATTTCTTGTGCAAAATTCTCACATCTCTGATTTTTCCCATGCAGTTCTCCAGCAAAGTACCATGTACAAAAATGCATATACTAAGGTAAAGTGTGCACAAAAATGCATATATTACTGAAAACAGCATACAAAGGTGCACAATATTGCAAAATTGTGTTTATTATTCATAAGGGCTTTTTCTTTTTTTAAAAAAAGAAAGAAATCTCAAATGCGATGAACTGAACTTAAAACTCGAAAAATAAACTGTGGAGGACAGATTCTCCTATCCCTAACTAATGCTCAGCTGCTCAAGGACTACAGTCACTTGCAGCTGTGGTGGTTGATGTTTCAATTTGCCCCCTTACCATGTTTAAGTAGAGGGGATAATGGCTTTTGCACCCACAACCCTGGCTGGGGTGATGGGCTGCCCTATTTTTATCTGGTAAAAGAGACTCGAGGTGTGGGTTGCCCAGCACAAGGACATAGTTAGGTTCCAGAGCAGGCTTCCTCAACCTCAGCCCTCCAGATGTTTTGAGACTACAATTCCCATCAGCTCTGACCACTGGTCCTGCTAGTTAGGGATCATGGGAGCTGCAGGCCAAAAACATCTGGGGGGTCACGGTTGAGAAAACCTGTTCCAGAGGCTCATGCTGAATGAATTACACCCAATCCTCAATAACGTTCAAATTCATGACACACAGACCAGCCTCTCTTTAGCTAACCGCATCTTGGGAATAGATGTATAACCTGCATAGAACTTACAGATCCCTGTCTCATTTTAATATGACTGAAAGTTGAACAATGGGGGGAAATTGCCTTAGACTTCACACATGGAGTGAGCCACATCATCATCACATAGGAAACTTCCTTATACTGAATCAGACCACTGATCCATCTAGCTCAGTATTGTCTACACTGACTATCAGATGCTTTCAAAATGTCGTGTCTTCCAGATGTTTTTGACTACAAATCACCGCATCTTTGTTCATTAGCCATGCTGAGTGGGATTGATGGGAGCTGTAATCCAAAATATCAGGAGAGCAGCAGGATTTTGTTCCTCTGTCAAAAAGTTGGATGGTGTCAAGGTGGAAGCCAGGAGCCAGTCAACATTAGTTCACAAGACATCCATGAAGTTAACACTTTTATTCAAAGAAACAAAACCACTCAGGTCTAGTGAGCACATTGATTCTTCTCAGTAAGTCTTGCCCCCCAATGAGGCAGTTGCAAGAAGGACTGAAGGTCCCCACTTTCCCATAACTCTCTAAGTCTCCTCCTCTCCTGGGTCCTTCCCAAGCAGCCTGAGACTTCTCTGCCTGGTCTGTCTTTACCCTCTTCATACCTCTGCAGGTTCTAGGAGACATGGGGGTAGGAGAGTTGGTCACAGCAGGAGAGGAAGACTACATGGCTTTTTCAGCCTCTTGGCCACCCTCCTCTCCAGCCTCCACTTCTGCCTCTGATTCTGGACTGCTCTCTGCCATAGCTTTTTCCTGCTCATTGAACCCTGTTGCCTCTTCAGCTTTTGACACCTGCTCCTCCCCATCTGCTCTCTCTTCCCCTTCTGAGCTCTCACTGTCGTCCCACCATCAATCCCTTGGCTCTGAGCCTTCTTCCCTTGGGGGGGTTCCCTAGCTGGTGCCTCTTGCCACTCCTCTGTATCCAGCCAATCCATGACAGATGAAATGCCATATGGCAGTGGTAGCCCCCCCCCCAGATCTTGTTGGAATCCAACACCCCATCACTGTCAGTCAGTGTTGCCCATGGTCAGGGATGCTTGGATGCCTCTTCGCAGCTGAATCCATTGAATTTGCTTTCTAATAATAATAATAATAATTTTTATTTGTACCCCGCCCTCCCCGGCTAAGCCGGGCTCAGGGCGGCTCACACCATTAAATCACAATAAAACATAAAACACAAAAGAAAAAACAATTAAAATACAGATTAAAAGATTTAGAAAGATTTAAAAAGCCGCCTTAATGCAACAGCCCATGAATTTATAACAATAGGGGAGGATCTTATATTACAATGTTATATTATAACACAAGGGTCAGACTGAATCGAACTCAAAGGCTAGGCGGAACAGCTCCGTCTTGCAGGCCCTGCGGAAAGATGTCAGATCCCGCAGGGCCCTGGTCCGCAGGGCCCTGGTTCCACCAAATTGGGGCCAAAATTGAAAAGGCCCTGGCCCTGGTTGAGACCAGTCTAACCACCTTATGGGTTGGGACCTCCAACGTATTATTTGTGGACCTTAAGGTCCTCCGCGGGGCATACCAGGTGAGGCGGTCCCGTAGGTACGAGGGTCCTAGGCCGCGTAGGGCTTTAAAGGTCAAAACCAGCTATGTAAAGGTGCTATCTTATATCTACCATGTTCCTTCTTCAAGCTGGCTGGTAGTTAGCTGTATACATTTGCCCAGCTGATCAATGACTCCTAAGTGGTTGTTAGTCTTTTGCACGTGCCCTCCAGTTGGTGATTCTTGGGGGTTCTACTAAACAAACAAACAAACAACAAATCTGAGGTCTTGGATGGCGGTAGACTCTCCTTCATTGGATGCTTTTCAGCAGAGGTTGGATGGCCATCTGTCAATGAGTCTTTAGCTGTGATTCCTGCATTGCAGAGGGTTGGACTAGATGAGTATTTGGGTCCCTTCAAACTCTATAATTCTATTATTCTGTGACCCTTACCCCTGATCTGGTGGCTACTAGTCACAAGAGCTAATGTTGGAAACCACTTCTCTACTTATACAGGGCTGAGATATTAGAACATAAAAGTAACGGGACCCCTGACCATTAGGTCCAGTTGCAGACGACTCTGGGGTTGCGGCGCTCATCTCGCTCTATAGGCTGAAGGAGCCGGCGTACAGCTTCCGGGTCATGTGGCCAGCATGACTAAGGAGCTTCTGGCGAACCAGAGCAGCACACGGAAGCGCCGTTTACCTTCCCGCCGGAGCGGTTCCTATTTATCTACTTGCACTTTGACGTGCTTTCGAACTGCTACGTTGGCAGGAGCAGGGACCGAGCAACGGGAACTCACCCTGTCGCAGGGATTCGAACTGCTGACCTTCTGATTGGCAAGCCCTAGGCTCTGTGGTTTAACCCACAGCGGCACCCGCATCCCTATTAGAACATAGGTGCAGCAATAACTCAATATGGATAGCTCTCATTTTCAAAAACATAAAATGGCTGGTACGTACAAGTCCTAGAATTCCTGACAGTAAGCAACCAAGGTCCAACTTGCATCACTTGTCAGCAGAGGAGAATAGGCTTCATCCTGCTCCATGAACTTGTGCCCCCCCCCTTTGTATTAACAGCAGGGAAGATGATAGAAGGAGTCAGATTGGCTACCATTGTCTCATACAATCTTCTTATTGCACCTTTCACATCCATTTTTATGTCCAAATGCTTACACAGCATTGCAGTCTCCACCATAAACCCTTTTGCTGTAAGGAGCATTCAAAGCACACTGACTGCGTACCTAGCTCCCAAATTAATTGATCTGAAAATAATTAAGTAGGCAATTCGTGTGCAGCAGCTACTGCTAATTATCCCAGAGAGGCCCATTTCACTGTTTTTGTGATCCTTTCTTTGTGGGTGGTATGTTCCTTCTGTCTTCCTATCACAAGGCAACAGAGCGAGCTCACAGGGGTCGTAACTATCACTTCTTTGATTCATTTTTATAGTTTAAATCCCTTGCAGGGCTTTGCAGAAAATATCAGCATCCAAATATTATCTGTAAGAGTAAGTAAGCCAACAGCAGACCACTTTCCTCATGACAGATATAGAGCTTTTGGGATGGGCTGATCCACTAATTCCAGCCCATTGCAGGTTGGCTGATGCTCAAATCATAGATTGGTTGAGAAGAAAGGCTCATAGCTCAGTGGCAGAGCATCTGCCTTGCATGCAGAAGGTTCCAGGTTCCACTGGCATCTCCAGTACATCCCCTGTCTGAAACCCTGGTGAGCTGCTGCCAGACAGTGTAGACAATACTTACTCAAGACTATTGGCCCATCTAGCTCTATATTCTATTAAGGCAGCTTCCTAGGTTCCTTAATCAAGTGCTAACATGGATACATATTTGGCGAAGGGCTACAGCTCAGTGACAGAGATAGGGTTGCCATATCTTGAAGAGCAAAAAAAGAGGACAGCCTGAGCCACTGCCAGCCCAAACCGGGGAAAGAGGCATATGGGCATGGGCACACAGGGCCACCGCTGCTGCACCCGCACACCTCTTACCCAGCTTAGGCTGGCAGCTGCTGCGGCATGCAGAGAAGCCCAAGCCCAAGCCCCAGACATTTCCTTTAAAATGTAAAAATCCACCTGGATGGGCATGTTGACCCTCAAAAAGAGGATATGTCCAGGTTTTACCAGACATACGGCAATCCTAGGTCATTTGCACACAGAAGGCCCCACCTTTAACCCCCACCATTTCTCCATGCAGACAATACTGAGCAAGTTGGACCATTGGTCTGACTCAATATCAGGCAGTTTCCTCTGTTTCTTTGTTAGAAGCCTGGCTTTGTTAGAGAGCCAGTGTGGTGTAGTGGTTAAGAGCTGTGGTCTCGTAATCTGGTGAACCGGGTTCTCGTCCCTGCTCCTCCAAGTGCAACTGCTGGGTGACCTTGGGCTAGTCACACTTCTCTGAAGTCTCTCAGCCTCACTCACCTCACAGAGTGTTTGTTGTGGGGGAGGAAGGGAAAAGGAGATTGTTAGCCACTTTGAGACTCCTTCTAGAAGGCTGCCCCTACAGATAGTCAACCTCCATGCTTAGGGGTGTGTGACAAGAACACCAAAAGGGGGGTGGGTGGAGTAGAGTTAGGGTAGTTGCCCCTCACATTTTTCACTTCTTATTGCAGTGCCTGAAGAGGGCTAATGTGTTTATATAAAGTGACGGCCATTGCATTCCCGCCCCTAAATGTCAAAGCCAATTAATCTTTATACAAACGATAAGCAAGAAAGGAGAAATGAAAATGTTCCAGGCTTTATTGCTCCTTTTAAACAAAACACGATGCCACTTTCTTGCTGACACTTTTCTTCCCTGCTTATTCGCCTTCTGTGCTGTTGCAAGACCAAGCTATCTTCCTTAGTTCTCCGGTTTTATTGTGACTCCAAAATGTGACCATGCTCAATTTTTTCTTTATTACTCATATTACTCTCAATTATTGTTGTTTATTAGTATTAGATCCAACTGATGCATTCTACCAGAACAAGGATTTCTGCTTGTGCAATGGGACTTCCTCCCTTCTCTGATTCTGCCCCAGAGGGTTGAGAGAGCCCCTAGAACAGATTTAGGGGCTGCATGGGGGGGAGGGGCAGGATCCCACCGCACAAACACAGAAATTCTTGCACTGCTGAGATGTACTACTTTGGATTATTATTACTCTTTTTAAAGGATTTTATTGTACTCATAGAATGGTAGCGTTGGAAGGGAGCCCAAGGATCATCCAATCCACCCCCTGTGATGCAGGGATCACAGCTAAAGAATTCCTGAAAAATGGCCATCCAACATCTGTTTAAAAACCGTCAATGAAGGAGAGCCCACCACCTTCTGAAGTAGTCCGTTTCATGGTCAAATGCCTCTTACCATCAGGCAGCTCTTTCTCATTTTCACTTTGAATCTCCTTTCTTGTAATTTGAATCCATTCTTTTGGTTCCTACCCTCTTGAGCAGCAGAAAACAACCTTGCTCCATCTTCCGTGTGACAGTCCTTCAGATATTTGAAGATGGCTATCAGGTCACCTGTCCATTTCTTCTTTTCTAGGCTAAACATGCATAACTCCCTCAACTGTATAATTTTGCATTGCAATGCATAGGTCATATTATTTCAATTTCGTTGTTTGCTATATGTATTGTTTTTGTTGTTTCGGAAACCTCTCAGAGACTGTCTTAAGTTTTAAGTGCTATATAAGACAGCATCTTAAAAAGCAAAGACATCACCTTGCCAACAAAAGTCCGTATAGTTAAAGCTATGGTTTTCCCAGTAGTAATGTACGGAAGTGAGAGCTGGACCATAAAGAAGGCTGATCGCCGAAGAATTGATGCTTTTGAATTATGGTGCTGGAGGAGACTCTTGAGAGTCCCATGGACTGCAAGAAGATCAAACCTATCCATTCTTAAAGAAATCAGCCCTGAGTGCTCACTAGAAGGACAGATCCTGAGGTTAAGGCTCCAGTACTTTGGCCACCTCATGAGAAGAGAAGACTCCCTAGAAAAGACCCTGATGTTGGGAAAGATTGAGGGCACAAGGAGAAGGGGACGGCAGAGGACGAGATGGTTGGACAGTGTTCTCGAAGCTACTAACATGAGTTTGGCCAAACTGCGAGAGGCAGTGAAGGATAGGTGTGCCTGGCGTGCTCTGGTCCATGGGGTCACGAAGAGTCGGACACGACTGAATGACTGAACAACAACAAACATAATAATATAAGTATTATTGTTGCTATTAAATATTATATATTATGCCACGAATAGAACTCAAAACAGTTTTATGCCTCGTATCTCATCCTCACAACTTTCCTTTGAGTTATTTTTAATACAATTCCTATTTTTAAAGGGCTGGGTCACTTAGGAATGTCTCCACCATGCGCTAGCAGTTCCTTGCTGTTATTTAGTGTACAGTTTTTCACATAGGACTGGTTAACATGTAACTTTATCCTTTACCACTCCCCACTTCACTTTAAGTTAAATGTTTCACTTCAACAGCAATCACATCTATTTACTTAACTTCACATATTTTTACTCCTCTTTTGGCCTGTGTTTGACTTGGTGTGTGGCTTGGTGGGTGGGTGGTACAATCTTATATGTGTCGACCCGGAAGTAAGCCCCACTGAGTTCAAAGGAGTTTTCTCCCAAAAAGTGTGGTGAAACGGTAGTCTTAAAGTAGGACAGGCCTGCTTTATTTTGTTATAATGCAATTTTTCTTACCTTAATGTTGCATACCTCCTTGAGCTTTTAACCATGGAGTGGGAGGTAGTAAACATTATCAAACTTTACCAGTGATTACGACCCCCCTACTTGCATCCATAAGGAGCCAGATTCAACTTCCAACATCTTTTGCCACATCAACATCTGGAGGACCACAGATTCTGCATCCCTGCTCTACTCAATGTGTAAGGTAAAGGTAAAGGGACCCCTGACCATTAGGTCCAGTAGTGTCCGACTCTGGGGTTGCAGTGCTCATCTCGCGTTACTGGCCGAGGGAGCCAGTGTACAGCTTCTGGGTCATGTGGCCAGCATGATAAAGCCACTTCTGGCGAACCAGAGCAGTGCACGGAAACACTGTTTACCTTCCCGCCAGAGCGGTACCTATTTATCTACTTGCACTTTGACGTGCTTTCGAACTGCTAGGTTGGCAGGAGCAGGGACCGAGCAACGGGAGCTCACCCCGTCGCGGGGATTCGAACCGCCGACCTTCTGATCAACAAGCCCTAGGCTCTGTGGTTTAACCCACAGCACCACCCGCGTCCCTACTCAATGTGTAAGCTAGGCCTTATAATGGGAGTGGAGAAATTCCAGCTTAGGGCTAAATCTGACTCACCAGACTCTCCTCAAGCCATGCCTCCTTCTCAGGCCACACCAGTTACTGACCCTGGTCCATCCCCTCCTCGACTGAATTTGAATGTTTGGAAAGTGTCCTTGAACTGCAACGATGCCTCTCTTTTGCCTGGATGAAACCGGGAGTGGTATCTGTATGCAGGTAGAAACATGTGACCTTTCCATGACTGGAACATAGCCTCCTGTGCAAAGGTAAGAGTGACACCCCTTGCTCCACCCACTTTTTCCCTCCATCAATGGCATGTGGCCCTCGGAAGGCTGCCTTCCAGGGAATGTGGCCTCTGGACTCACAAAAGTCCCCCATCTCTGCCTTCCTTTGAAGGTGGGATATGGATTTAACCTCAGCAAGAAAGCACTCAATGGACATTTCTCTGCATCCTGCTCCAGCGCCATGCCTGCTATCGCATCTTCTCTCCTTGCAGTAAATTAAATCATATTCTGATTTAAAAGAGAGAGAGAGGATGAATAGTAGAGAAAGGGATGTCAGCCCAGCCTGCACAGGAACAGATAAGGCCCAGTGAATGTGTGCAGGAGTGAGATAGCGGAATAAAGGTGAGGGAACAAGGGGTGGGGAGTATGGGGAGGGAGCAAGAAGTAGGAACGGAAAAGATGAAAGTTCTGTCTGAAGATCCCCAGCTTCAAAACAGCAAAACTCTGCAAGGAGACAGAGCGCACAAATGTATTTTCCTTGATCTGCACAAACCTACAAGTGTAAAGTATAGAGACTGTCAGGGAAATGAGGGTGTGGGCATGACTTCGAATGATTGGAGAGGGAGACAGAGTACAGGTGTGATGGGGCTGAAAACAAATCCTGGCATAGAGAGGCGCTCCAGATTTAGGAACGCAATAGAAAAGCCTTTTGTCATATTTAGGGGATGTCGCACTCCAGGTGCCAAGGATCAGGATTGTTGAGCATCTGCTGAGGGCCACACTCTGGAAATGTGACAAATGCTTGGGAATCGTAGCTGTGTGAATCATAGCTACAGCTCCTTGGATTCTTTGGGGGAAGTCATGTGCTTTAATTGTGTTTTGGATGTTCTTTAAATGTATAGATGTGTCCTTAGCTGGTTCTGTCTTTGACTCTTATTCCATCTACCATTGGGCTCCCTGCCTTCTGCCCGACCAGTCTCAATGAGCATCAGTTACCACTGGCTGAAACCATAGCTCTCATCCAAGTGCCAGCCTTTCTGAGCCGGGGGGAATAGACAGAAACAATAATAACAATAATATAATAATTTATTATATATACCCCGCCCATCTGGCTGGGTTCCCCTTGCCACTCTGGGCGGCTTCCAACAGAACATTAAAATGCAATAATCTATTAAACATTAAAAGCCTCCCTAAACAGGGCTGCCTTCAGATGTCTTCTAAAAACAATACACAAGGTGAAAGAACTATGGTTACAAACACAATGTTGATTGACATATTGTATGCACCATCAGGAGGGTCGTAGTAGCAGCTCCTGTGATCACATCAGCACCTTGCATTTAATGCATGTGGCTTCCCCAGAGTCCCAGGAACTGTAGTTTGCACCTCACAGAACTACAGTTCCTAGCACCCTTAAGTTACAATTAAAGCCATGCTCTTTAAATGTGCTTTGAATGTATGGTGTGGATGTCATGTGTGTTGCTGCTCCTCCATATGTAGGTTGCAGTATCCCTTGTGCCTATTAATTTATTTTATTGCATTTATAGTCCACCTTTTCCTCCAAAGAGCTCAAGGTGGTGTATATGACCTCATCATTTAATCCCCACCACAAACCTGTGAGGTAGGATAAGCTGAGAGGCAGTGACTGGCCCAAGGTCACCCAGTGAGCTTCATCGCTGAGTGAGGATTTGAACCATGGTTCCCAGGTCCCTAGTCTGACACTCTAACCACTATACTACAGTGTCTACACTGTATACTACTACACTATGGGATGATTTGTGGATTTAGCATGCATACACAGTAAGTAAGCCCATTACAATAGTCACTTCATCAAGTCCATGAGCTGGCTTTGCAAGTGAGGTGTGTTTCAAGTTGCCACTGAGGTTGAACCTTCACACCAAGTTCAAACTGAATTTGGAAGTTCCTCATTAGCCTAAAAGTTTTGAGGGATTTCAGCAGAAGTGGGGAGAGTTTGGGTCAAACGAGTGACATCTCTTGGAGCTTTTATATGCAATTATGTTGTACACAGGATATTTCCCCCCTTCACTAGAGACAAAGTCAAAACATATATGATGGTGAGGTTCCTGAAGTTCAAAGGAAGCCAGCAAAAAGTTGAAGGATGCTAGCAAATTTTCCTTAGGAGACTTTCACATATCCCTAAGTGTTTTCTACACATGCTTCTTCTCACAGCACATTCCAGATTCATATAATGTGCTGCCACAGATGTAGTGATGGCAACAGTTTTGGATAGCTTTAAAAGGGGGAGGAGACAAATACATGAAGGAGCGGTTTATTCAATTTTGTCAATTTTGGTTTCTCATAGTTTCTCATTCTTCTAGCTTTAAGCTCAGTTCTCCACATTTCCACATCAGTTTACTTTAAAAAAGGGTCCTCATGAAAATTTACCAACATACACACACCATCCTTCATCCAGGGAAGCAAGAGACATTGTCACAGATCAAGACATTCCCAGTCCAGGGCGGGTGACCACCAAGGAGTGTGAGAAGCAGGGCTGGGGAAGGGTGTGGTCTGGGGTAAGTCTTTATGGCTTGATGGAGAGGTCCGATATCTGCATTTGGCCCTGGGCACTGAGGTTCCTTAGCCTAGTTAAAGCCAGGGCTTTTTTCCAGCTGGAAATTGCTGGAACTCAGTTCCAGCACCTCTTGGGTGGGCACCATTGCCATTTTAAAAGAACGAGGGAGGTGTTCATTATGAGTTACAGCACCTCATTTTCCTAGAAAAATAGCACTGATTAAAGCCAACCTACTACTGTGGAAGATCAGCAAGCTCAAATCACAGTGTATTTTGGTTGTTTCCTTCTTATTTTAGTTTCTTTACAGTGCTATTCAAGTTTGGAGGCTGCTGTCAGAATGCCTAGCTGCCTGGCTTCATCTAATAATGAGGGGCAATGAAATATTTTGCTTCGGGGTGCAAGCTGTTTACCTGTAGGGTTCAAAGAGAAATGTTCTTTCCATGCACCACAAGCCTCTCTGTTTAATTGGCCAAGGCTCTTCATACTGCTTTTGCTTGGCACTGAAGGCCTTGGGTATCAGCCACTGCCAGAGGTCAAATAGGAGAGTGATGGCATTCTGAATCTTCGTTTCCTTGCGGGGAGGGGAGGAAACCTGGTTGCCTAGCAGCACAGATGAGTACCACAGCATCACTTGTCTCCTCTCAATGTTGAGGCCATCACCAAATCCGGAATCTTCTGGCTGTTTCCTTGCCCCCTTCCTGATCTGCAGAAAACTATGAATTATAAACACTCTCCTGATTCATATGAGAGGTGGGTGTATCAAAATGAAGAAAGAGAAGTATCGATATGAATTATTCAATTTTGTTGATAACAGATATAGAATTTTCTATAGGTTTTTTTAAAAGAAAAAATTGTGAGCTTATGACAGACTGATGAGAATAAAAGAGAAATGCAATAAAAAAACAAAGGAATGGAAAACATTTAACAAATGCAGTATTATCTACTAGGGATGTGCATGTGCCCACAATCCAATTCAGAGCACATTCCAGTGCTTTGGAATGGCCCTGATCCGATCCGGAATTATCCAGGGCCAGCCCTACCTGGATCTGTGCCCCAATCTTATTCAGGAGTCTTGCATTGCATTTAATTAGAGTTTAAAATGTCCACCCCTTCTCCTCCTCAGTGCAAGGCCACCCCCTTTTGACAACCCCAGATCAATTCAAGTGGACCCAATTTGATCATGGCCTCAACCCATTCCAGCCAAATCCCAGGATGACCCAAATTGGCCAAATTCAGTTTGGGATTTGGGGTTGAGCTGGTGTTAGGACGCCAACAAGTTGGCGCACTGAAGAGCAGCAGTCAGAGTCGGATAAAGCCGAGGTCAAACAGTCCAGGTCAGATGTCAGGCAGTCGCACAGGGGTCAGGAGTAGCCAAAGTTGGTTCAAGCCAGAAGTCAGGAAGCCGATGTCATGAACACAGGAACCAGGAACAGGACGAGCAAGAACAACCACTTGCTCCAGCACAGCAGTTGCAGGTGCTGGTGAACGGAGCAGCCGGCCTTCCTTAAGTAGCCAGTTCATGACCACGCCTCTTACGAGCTGCAGCTGCCTCTAACTGTTCCCTACGTCTCTCAGCTCTACGTTCTACAGCTGAGAAGGGAGGAGGGGAGGGGGCCAGCCAGTTCCTCTCCTCACAAGGGCTTGATTCTGGCTCGACTTCTTCCTCCTCCTGTCTAGGTCTTTCCACTTCCCTATCTGATTCTTCCTCTTCTGAGGAGTGCCGCCACCAGTCTTCTCCAGGTATGAATTCCTCCATTTCCCCAGATTCTTCTGTGGGTGCAGCCTTACCAGAGGGGCTTGCCACCACTCCTCCTCGTCCAGTTCAACCCTGACAGCTGGTATGCACTATTATCTACCCCATAGAAATACAACACAGATGGGGGAAAGAGCTGATAGCCTAGCCTTCTAATAGTAACGGATACCCTCTAGGTGTGACCAGAACAGGATACAATTCACCTGCCTTTCACAGAAGGCAGTCATATATTAGAAGGGCTATCCAGCCCACATCCAGTTTAGAGAACATTAAGAAGAGAGATTTGAGACCTGGGAGATGCCCACCAAGAGTGAGCGACTGCACAGCAGACTAAGCAGGCACACAGGTCACTGGGTCACAGCCTACCCTACTATAGTGAGGTCTGCATTGAATTCCTATTAAAATTTAGACTGGGTGCTTCTAAAATTGCATCTATACAAGAGATGGGGAGCCTGTGGCTCTCTAGATGCTGTTGGACTACCATTCTCATTAGCTCCGCCCACCATGTTCAATAGTCGGGGACGATAGAAGTTGTAGTCTAATGGGATCTAGAGGACCACAGGTTAATAAACATTAACCTAAGCAACTGTGATGTGCTTCCTCTTTTTTAATGATGTGTAATTGGCCCCCCGCTGCCAAGGTCTCAAAAATCCTTGGTGCCAGCCTTGATATGAAGGTAGTATGGCCTATAAGGAGTTGCTAGCTCCTTTGTAAATGGAGACTTTCATCCTACCTCCCCTACCTTTGTGTCTATCTGTTGTTGACCTTCATGATCTTCTGATATTTGTTTATCTTCTTCCAAATTATCTCTTGTAATTAGAATCCTTCTCCTCATCTCTAGGGGCCGCAGGCTTCAAATGAGGATTGCTTAAAAGCAATTACATTTTGATATTGGAGATCTGTACACATAAATGTTGTATCATTTCCAATTAAAAATAGTAATGAATTTTGTCCACAGAGACAGCGGACTGAGCGGAGCTATTGTTTCTGTTGGTTCCACTGGGATATAACAAGAATGCATGCACAAACATCTGTGTTGTGCACGTGCACACACACACACACCATTGTGTGTGGGTGCTGTTTCACCTTTGGATACAGTTTGAGTCAGAGTTCCAAACCAGAAACTGCCTTTGAGCTGAGTCATAGGAAAGGTCTCTGAGCATGTGCAGAATAGGGATTGATAAGGATGAGGGAGAAATTCACTTTGGTTCACCTTTTAATGCCCATGCTAACTAAATTGCACTGCCTGAAACAACATGTGAACCAAACCACAGTTTTCCTTCAAAATTTGCAATGCTACAAATTTCCCGATGAAGTTCTCCAACCCCAAAAGCTGTGTAAAAATACTTACTGGTACTTTAGTGGAAAGTGAGCATACAATGCATATATTGGTGAAAATAATGTACAAAATTTTCTTATAGTAGTAAAGTTTTATGCAAAAATATGTATATTCAGCAAAATGGCATACAAGCATGTATATATTTGGAGCAATGTGCAGTAAAATATTGGGGGGGGGCAAGCTGATGTGGAAATGTCAGGAGCTGAACTTCAAACTGGAAGGATCAGGAACAAAAGTGGGGGATGAAATCCACAAATGTGTACAGCTCCAGGGATGGTGGATTAGTCAATTTCCAGTCTGTTTCAGTTTCTCATGCGTTCAACTATGTGCCCACTCCATCCTGTTTTATGCTATTTTTTTAAAAAGCACCCCCAAAATAGATTTAAATTTTACTCATTTTCTCCTAAGTTCTTCATTTCTTTTTGCTGTTGTTTTAGCCCAGGTGAACTTCCTCTTTCTGATGGCCTAGTCCTGGTCACCTTGCCGACAAATGTCCGTATAGTTAAAGCTATGGTTTTCTCGGTAGTAATGTACGGAAGTGAGAGCTGGACCATAAAGAAGGCTGATCGCTGAAGAATTGATGCTTTTGAATTATGGTGCTGGAGGAGACTCTTGAGAGTCCCATGGACTGCAAGAAGATCAAACCTATCCATTCTGAAGGAAATCAGCCCTGAGTGCTCACTGGAAGGACAGATCCTGAAGCTGAGGTTCCAATACTTTGGCCATCTCATGAGAAGAGAAGACTCCCTGGAAAAGACCCTGATGCTGGGAAAGATGGAGGGCACAAGGAGAAGGGGACGACAGAGGACGAGATGGTTGGACAGTGTTCTCGAAGCTACCAACAGGAGTCTGACCAAACTGCGGGAGGCAGTGGAAGACAGGAGTGCCTGGCGTGCTATGGTCCATGGGTCACGAAGAGTCAGACACGACTAAAATACTAAACAAAAGTCCTGGTCCTCTGGTCCTGGTCCTCTGGCTGGGGGTTGAGAGGCCAGAGTCTTATTACTTTCACCTTTGCAACCCCACTGCAAATGGCATATGGAGCATCAGTTTCCAACTCTGTTTCCACCTCTGTCTACTGAATGCAGCCAGGTTGGTCTCTCCCCATTGCCATGCTGCTTTCTTCCAGGGAGATGGGGTGGGGTGCAGCCTCCTAGCAGCCCCCCATTCCCTGGCCAGTGTTGTACGCTCTCTGCAGTCACAGGGCAAGTGAAGAACTTTGTTCATCTTGTAAGACTCTGTAATATACTTCTACAATCAAGGCTCATAAATCCTGCACAAACTCTCTGCATAATGAAGAAAAAAAGAGGTCCAGAACTAAGGAGACGCTCTGTAAAATTATTGCTTTGGAGAGCATCCAAAAAATTCTCTTGTCCCTCAAACAGAAGAAAGAGAAAAAAAGGTCACAGAATGCATTACTGGCTCAGCATGCCAATACTGAGAGTATGCAAAATGAAAACCTTTGGCAAGCACATATACTGTACTCAACAACATCTAGGCAAAATGACGTTATTTCAACTTCAAGATTGCTACCTATTTTACAAGAGGAGGTCATATTGAACGTACAAATGGAGATGGAAATGCTTCCGGCTTATGACTCAGCCTAAATATTAAGCAAAGACGTGATTGTGAGATTTGGAATGGTACATTTGTTCAGTTTGGAACTAGCACTGAGCCCAAATCCCCGCCACACACAAGAACTGTACCACCCTTTGAATAGGTTTGGTGGTCCAGGAACTGCATGGAGATCAGACAAGTAAGGTGGTAGGGATCACACTGTGCTGTGCTGGCAGGTACGTTTTTTAACAGGAATGAAAAAATCTATATTTGGAAATTTACATTCAAATATGCCCTTCATCAAAATGATTAGGACAGCAAATATGGAGGATAATAAAGGTAAAGGTAAAGGGACCCCTGACCGTTAGGTCCAGTCACAGACAACTCTGGGGTTGCGGCGCTCATCTCGTTTTATTGGCCAAGGGAGCTGGTGTACAGCTTCCGGTCATGTGGCCAGCATGACTAAGCCACTTCTGGCGAGCCAGAACAGTGCACGGAAACGCCGTTTACCTTTCCACCGGAGCGGTACCTATTTATCTACTTGCGCTTTGACATGCTTTCGAACTGCTAGGTGGGCAGGAGCTGGAACCAAGCAACGGGAGCTCACCAAGCCACAGGGATTCGAACCACCGACCTTCCGATTGGCAAGCCCTAGGCTCTGTGGTTTAGACCACAGTGCCACCCACGTCCCTCCTATGGAGGATAATTCTATTAACTATTTATTAATATTGGCAACAACAGCCACTAACAACAACAAGAATAGAGCTTGTTAAATTGCTGATTGCTCCAGAAGGTCTCCAAGCGACTCACAACATATTTAAGAACCTGGGGGATCAGGCCAGTACCACAGCTAGCAAAGGAACACACTCTAAGCATCTCCAGGCCTCTTGGCTGGAGGCCCAGTGGAACTCTACTGAAAGATATACAAGTCCATTTGATTTTGTGCTGGCAGGATTCAATATTGCAATGTTTGTTAGTTTGCTTTTGCTAGCTATTGATCGGTGCTTCCATGCTTCTTCCTGACAACTTCAGACATCCAGCAGCACAGTAGCAGCCTGATGAACCATAGGGAAAGGACCATAGTTCTGTGGTAGAATATCTGCCTTGCATGCAGCAGGTCCCAGGTTCAATCCCTGGTATATTCAGATATGGCTTGGAAACTCTGTAGAGTTGCTGCCAGTCAGAGTAGATTACACTGAGCTCATGAAGCTGTGGTCTGACTCAGTAATAAGGCAGCTTCCAGTTTGCCTATGAACAATGAAAACAGTTTTGAGTTCAGATTGGATAGGTGCCTGTTATTTTACTTAAGAAAGATCAGATTAGCAGTGTGAGCAGCTAAAACACCAGATTTTGCAGGAAAACAAACACAATCCTTATTATTATGTATGGCTAAGGTGGGCCACCTAGCTTCCTCTCTCCCAGGAAAAATTATAACCTGCTTTTCACCCTCTGTAGTCTCGGCTTTGTTCTCTTCTTGGTAGAGCCACTGTTGTTCTGTGAATAGTTCTTTGCAGTTAAATATACACTTTTACTCCTGCTTTGCTATAAAGGGGGGAACAATTCCTGTTCTCTCTGTGGTTCAGATTAAATAAGTTGATTTATGGGTAACTGTTTTGTGGACAACTGAACATTCTGGACATTTTGTCCTCTCTCATGTTTGAGAGGTATAGAGAATGGAGACCAAGATGATCAAGGGTATGGAAGTCAAGCCTTATGAGGAACAGTTCAGGGAGTTGGGTATGTTCAGCCTGGAGAAGAGAAGACTGAGAGGTGATATGATATGAACCAATGAATTCAAATTACAAGAAAGGGGGTTCTAGTTAAACATTAGGAAGACCTTTCTGGTGGTAAGAGCTGTTTGATGGTAGAACAGGCTACAGCAAAAGATGGTGGAATCTCTTTCATTGGAGGTTTCTAAAGAGAGGTTGGGTGGCCACTCATCAGGGATTCTTTAGTTGTGATTCTGTGCTAGATGACCCTTACGATACCTTCTGGCTCTACAATTCTGTCGTTCTAGGATTCTATGACCCCCTTCTCTGAAACACTGGATAACTCTATGATTCTGTGAATCTAATTGAACATGCAAGTCTTGATCAGTGAAGCAGTTCACCTGCAAAGTGTGCGACACCCCCACCCCAAGAACTTTTGCCGCTATTATTAATACTGCTTTTCATTTCTTCTCTTTGATCTCAAAATGCATCCAGCATTTCGCCTGGGGAGGAGACACATACTACAGCACAAAAATTGTTTTTAAGTGACAACAGCCTGTCTATCAAGCATCTGGGAAGCACTGCACAAAGCTTCCCAACCACTGGGGAATAAGTGGTTACTGCAGAAACTGGCTGTGCTTGTGTGTTCCAGCCATATCTCACCCTATGCCCCACATAGGACATCAGAGGTCAGGCAGGTGGGTATGGTTTGCGGGGGGAACAGCCTTCAGGGCAAGATTGGGACCTGTGCTGTGCCAAATCTGGCCTGCAGCCTGAAGATTCCCCACCTCCAGTTCTAAGCTGGATGGACCTATGGTATGACATGGCATAAGAACATACCCTCCAAGTGTTCCTATTTTCCAAGGATGTCCCTGATTTAGAGAAGCCGTCCCGGTTTCTGATTTGATCCTAGAATGTCCCACTTTCCCTTAAAGGTAAATGGACCTCTGACCATTAGGTCCAGTCGTGACCGACTCTGGGGTTGCGGCACTCATCTCGCTTTATTGGCCGAGGGAGCTGGTGTACAGCTTCCGGGTCATGTGACCAGCATGACTAAGCCGCTTCTGGCGAACCAAAGCAGCGCATGGAAATGCCGTTTACCTTCCTGCTGCAGCGGTACCTATTTATCTACTTGCACTTTTGACGCAGCAGTACCTATTTATCTACTTGCACTTTGACGTGCTTTCGAACTGCTAGGTTGGCAGGAGCGGGGACCGAGCAACAGGAGCTCACCCCGTCGCAGGGATTCGAACCGCCGACCTTCTGATCGGCAAGCCCTAGGCTCTGTGGTTTAACCCACAGCGCCACCCGCGTCCCAACCGCTTTTCCTTAGGACGTCCCTATTTTCATTGGAGAAATGTTGGAGGTTATGGAGTTGTCCGAGCTGTCTGAAGACAATCCTGTATAGGGAAGCTTTTTAATGTTTAATGTTTTATTATGTTTTTATATATGTTGAAAGCTACCCATAGTGCCTGGGGCAACCCAGTAGGATGTGTGGGGTATAAATAGTAAAATTACTATTATGGAATGGGGTGTCCCTATTTTCATGGGAGAAATGTTGGAGGGCATTTGAGAAAGCGTTCTGTGCTCCAGTCCACCCACTTCAAGGTTTGGTCCCATCTGCTACTGGGTTCAGGCCCACCAGCAAGTGGCCCCCCACAGATCACCCCAGAGAGAATGTGGTCCTTACCAGAGAAAAGGTTCCCCTTTCTTCTAAGCACTATTGTGCACTGCCTTGCAATGTGTGCTGAATTGAAAGCACCGTGATGCAGAATGACGGCTGGCAACAGCTTCACGTTTAGTGGCTTTTCTGAATTGTGTCGTGGTGGCGGCGGGCAAGAGAAAGAGAAAGCATCAAATCTCTTTTTAATTGTTCTTCACCCATCAGCAATGCTCACTTTTGGTGTGGTTACAGAATACAGAAGCGCCTGGCTGGTGCTTGTGCCCGATCGACAACCCCGGCTAGTTGATTATGGATGCTGTAAGCAAGCTCCAATGTTTCATAGGGAAAGAGGCCATTTCAGTGCAGTTCAAGTGGATTAGGGCTGGCTAGTGGCAATTTCCTAGAAATGAGGAAAGTAATGCAAGGAAACCAGAATGTGCGTCACGAGTATGGCTGCATTTTTTTAAAATGAAAGAGAGAGCGAGAGAGAGAGAATGCCTATTTATTTCCAGCCAGGGGAAGAAAATAGAAATGACAGTATTAAGCTCAAGATAGCAAGGAGGGGAGAAAAAAGCTCTATGTGTGGATTGCACTGCAGAGGAAGGCAAGGAAATCTTGAACAAGAACACACAGGAGGTCTAAAGTTTCAGGAGATGTTCCCTCCCCACCCTCCTCCAGTCCAGCTTATCAGGCTTGTCCTGGCTTTGGTGTTTAATCAATTAATCCAAGGTCAGGGGAACCAGCAAGCCAGAGTGATACTTCCTCCCACCACTCCCAAGCCAAGTTTGACAGATGAGTGGAACCACCCACCTGGGTGATCACCTGATGTCACAATCATACCAGGCGACCCTTTTATTTGCCCACAGCAGCCTCCAGACCCTATTTTGGAAGGGGCTTCTGAAGACATCTTCCAGAGCATGACTCAAAATGCTGTTTTCGAAAACACTACTTTGAAAAGAGCTTTACACTCACGGGCAGACAGCTGATCAGTAGTGCATGCAAACACCCTTTTGGCACTGAACCAGATTTAATTTTGATCTGCCCCACTGTCATGGTCTGGCAGAGGAAGGATGATATGGATGGGTTGTTTTCTAGAGACCGGGGGGGGGGGCTCCAGTTGGGTGTAGATTTTGATGAGGGTCCAAGTATGTGGGGCTTCCTTCAATCTGCTTTCTCACCTCAGCCACGCCTGCTTTGAGAGCCACAAGCCCCTCCTCCCACCACACAGCCATTGGAACCTATATTGGATATTTCCATGGTGCCTATTGCGCTGCTCACCCTTGCTTCTCCAGATGTAGGTGTTCTATTACCTGCTGTGCCTGCCTTGCAGAGGGCAGAGACACCTCCCCTGCCACCTAAGCCCCAGAGGTGCCAAAAGAGGTGTGAAAAGGTGGAGCAGAACTCACCTTCTATGGGAAGCATTAGATCATAGCTGTCAACTTTCAGATTTGAAAATAAGGGATTTTCCCCAAACCTTCGGATTTGAAAATAAGGGATGCCGTGAGGGCGGTGCAATGGCACCAAGTAGCCTCGCCACCCTGCGCTCCAGAGGCTGCGTGCGAACGGGTGAGCGAAAGAGCGAGCGCGTATACGGCAGGCAGGCTGTCTGTCTGGTTGGGCATGAGGGTCTGGCTGCACAAGGCATGCAAGCTCCGCCCCCAGTCAGTCTCAGACTCCTTATTGGCGGGTGAGCAACGCAGCTGAGGAGCCTCCCTGGCCAGCAGGGAGGGATAAGAGCTGCTTCCTTTGAAATCCGGGGAATTTAAGGGATATCAACAATCCGGGATAGCAGCTGGAAGCGGCATTGGAATAAGGGAGTTTCCCACAAAAAAGGGAGGGTTGACAGCTATGCATTAGATTGCTTGGCTAAGGAGCAGAACCACTCGCTGTACTAAGTTGAGCCCACCCCTGAACCTATTCATTTAAATAGGATACCAAGGGGTGTGTCCATGTTGGACGAACATTTAAACTAGATCACCTGCCATGTTTCTGTGCCTTGGATCAACTCTGTTACCTGCTGTGCCTCCAACCAGCTATTCACATAGGTATTGCACTGATGTAAGTGTTAATGCCTTTGGAAACATCCTCATTTGAGTTATTGTTCTTGAACAACTGGGAACCAGGACATATGATGTCAGTGGTAGAGCAGGCAGTCCAGGCTTGACTGAAATGGACTCACAGGCCAAATGGGGAGGCCTAGTAGAACTAATATGGTCTCCAAGCCAGAGGTTCCTCACCCCCGAATTAGTCGGAAATTGCCAGAAAATGCATCAACACTATTGTTCAATTTGATTGGATCCGATCTAGAAGATGTGGGCCTACTAGTAAACAACAGCAAATCATCTGCCTACAAAACCTTTTTAAATCCCATTTGTTCACATGCAAAAAATAAAATAAAAATGAATTTCTCTGTTTTGCGTAATGGCACATGCCAATAGCTCCAAATGTAAATCAAAGCAGAAATATGACAGTCTCGTTTCCCCCCTATTTAATGTTACAATTTATGATTCACTTTTCCATCAAAGGTACTCAAAGTGTCATCAAAAAGTTTACTAGAAGCCTATGATAAAAATGACAAAAGAACAGCAGTAACAATCAAAATCATGAAAAATTGATCTTCACATGAAGGGGACAGAATCACAACAAATCCCCAAAACATCATTATAGCCTGACAGATGTTTGCCAGGTTGTTATGATGCATGCTAGAAATGTGATGGAAATAGAGCAGATTGTATGCATGTATGATGGACGTGTGAGAAAACCTGAGGTTTATAGGGTGGGTGGAATCATTAAACATATACAGGAAATGGTTTTTATATTGGGGGGGGGCATCCAGCCTGAGGGCCAACTTTGGACCAGTATAGATCCCAATATGGTCTGTGTGGCCATTTCCACCACCAAACCACAAACCACCATATGTGACATTAGGGGCAGGCAGAGGGAGAGCTGCACTGGCAGCAAAGCTAAGTTCCATGTGGGGAACTAAATCATACAGCCGATCCCTGCAGACAGTAGTTTTGCCAGCCCTGTACTTGGCACTGTCTAGCACAGGGCTGGCAAAGAGTCCTGTGCTGCAAATTCTGAGCAGCTGGCTGCTGGGCACTTGGGAAGCACTGCTCAAGAGACCCAGATGGGTGGATGGGACAACAACTGTCAATCATCTCGCATCATATTGAGAGATAGGTTGTCCCACGGTTATGTCTTGAGCTTGGATCACAGAACAATAGGCAGGTAAGATTTTAGAACGTAGTAATTTGATTCGCCCATAGGAGCTGTCCAATCCGGCTCCAGGAGGGGAGTTTGAATTAGCCTATCAGGTATGAGTGATGGTGTCAATAAAGTATATATAGCCTGGGATCTGGGCAGGGCATCACTGACTCACTCCTACAGGATGATTGATTGTTTATACTATGAGTTGAAATAAGCACAAGAAAACCGATGGCTCTCCACTGAGTTTATTTCACCCACCTACCTGTCCAGATAGACCCATGGGGGCTAGGGAGAGATAAGGATCTGGTCTGTGAGACCCAAAGTTTTCCCCTTCCCTGTTAAATAACAACAAGTCGTTTCATGAATCCTTTGGGGCTATCTTAAAGAAAGCATGTCATTAGATTTCATTGGATCATGTTCACTGCTGCCACATTCTTTTGGGTTATCTTCGTTTTTAAAACCGCAATGCATAAAGCACTGTGCATGCACATTTTGCCAGATATTTCACTTCATATATATCTTCTGAAAGGAGGTGAAAAGAAATCTTGATGTATTGTGGTTCCACCAAAGTGCAGGATCACTCATTCATGTCAGCAATACACTACACAGAATCCAACCTTGAAGTACTTTTACAGGATTTTCAGAAACTTTACCCAGATCTGTGAATTACTAATATAATATTTATTTTCTCAGCAAATCTTTATCCTGTAAATTTTGAGTGTTTTATGCCATAGGTTGATTGAAAAGATTGAAAAGTATTGCAAAGAGGGGTGAGGAATAACCCTTTCCCCCTGGTATAAAAGTGAGAAAAGAGTTAAATCTTCATTCAGAAGATTAAAACCAAAAATCTGCCAAGATGTTTAGGAACTACTGGGATCCATGTTAACTAAGTATGCATCTGATGATTGCCTATATCTTCTCTGCAGGTCTAGCCAAGCCAATGGGATTAGTTGAAGGCCCTGGAGGCTTGGGCCAAGGAGGGATGGCTGCTACCCTGAGAGACGATAGTCATGAATCTGAAACAAAGTATGAAGAATATGGTTATAATGCCCAGCTAAGCGATCGGATTTCACTGGACAGGTCTATTCCTGACTACAGACCAAAAAAGTAAGTACACTTTCATTAGTGGACATGATTCTGTTTCCTTTACTCACATTGGAAAGGTCCTAAAGGTGTGTCTCAGTGTTAGTGTAAAGGTAGCCTAGATCAATGTTTCCCAACCTTTGGTCTCTAGCTGTTTTCAGTCTGCAGTTCCCATCATCCCTGACCACTGGTCTTGCTAGCTAGGGATGATGGGAGTTGTAGTCCAAAACAGCTGTAGACCAAAGGTTGGGAAACACTGGCCTAGATGGTGCCCTCCTCATATTATTAGACTCCAGCTCCCATCCGCCCCAACCAGCATGGCCAATGATCAGAGATGATGGGAGTTGTAGTTCAACAATATCTGGATGGCACTAATTTGCCCATCCTTGAAGCTAGCAGATGATGCCCAACTAACTAAGCAACTAGAAAGGTCAAGTTATAGGACAATGGACACCTGAACCAGATGTCTACTGGTAACTTACCTGTGTGTGTCACCATTTGGAAATTCAGTCTTCTCAAATGATAACTAATATGATAGGCAGCATGTCTCCTAATACCAGATGCTAGGAAATAACAGCAGGAAGGGGCTATTGCACCCATGTCCTGCCTATGGGCTTCCTCAAAGGATCTGGTTGGCTGCAGTGGGAAACAGAATGCTGAACTAGATAGGCATTTGCTCTGATCCAGTAGGGCTCTTCCAGGGGCGTAGCAAGGGGGGCGATGGGGGCGGGCCGCCCTGGGTTCCACCCCAGAGGGAGGTGACACTTTTTTTTTATCATTTAAAAAAAAAAATTAAAAAAAATTAACTTTTGAAAAAAAGAGATAATAGACACACACAAAAAACCCCACACCTCACAAATTGGCACCATCAGAGGGGGGTGACACTTTTTATTTATTTTTATTTTTAAATTTTTTTTATTTTTTTTATTTTTTTTATTTTAACTATTGAAAAAAAAGAGATAATAGACACACACACAAAAACCCCACACATCGAAAAGTGGTACCATCAGAGGGGGGTGACACTTTTTTATTTTATTTTATTTTTTATTTTATTTAAAAAAATGAAATTTTAACTTTATTGAAAAAAGAGAGATAATAGACACACACAAAAAAAACCTCACACCTCGCAAAGTGGCACCATCATTTTTGGGGGGTGGGGGTGGGGGTGACTTGCTATGCCACTGGGTGAAGCGCTGCCAGTGCCCTGGCAAAGTTGTCGGGGGGGGGGGGTTGACAAAAAAAATTCCACCCCGGGTACCACCTGGGCTTGCTATGCCTCTGGGCTCTTCTTTTGTTCTCTTGCTCTTCTTTCCTGTCTGCCAAGACCAGGTGAGGGTTGTGGGAAGCTAACCTGAATGTAGGCCTGGGGAGTGTAATTCTCCTGTCCCCTCAATTAGGGCTGCTATACACCCAGAATTCCCTGGACGTATCCAGGATTCATCCATAGAAAATGGTCTCCAGGAAAACCTGGCCGTATGGCAGCCCATATCGGAAGTTTTGATTTATTTTATTTTATTTTATTTTTATTTTTTTGTGAACTTCTGAAAAACTTCTGGAACAGAAGGAAATGAAGGAATGAGAGTCTCCCAGTCCTGCTGTACCCATTGGTGGCATATATGCGCACATGGCCTTTTGGAAATGGGAAGCTCTTTTATCTTGTCTGATTGGCTGAGGGAAGGGTGATGCTGGGAAGCTGGCTGGCTTGGGATGATTGTCTGCTTCTCCACTGAAACTGACAAGGTAGCAGGAGAGCCTTGTCAGTTTCAATTTGGTCAGATTCCTTTCGAAAACATTTTAATCTAACCCTGAGACATTTGTGGGCTGGAGGTTGGGAGGATCAAATGACTCATCTTTAATTATACTTCTGAGAAAAGAAATATAACGAAAGAACTATATAGCCAGGATCTTTATTCAAGCCAACTTTGGATTTTTGCTTTAAAGTAAGGCTACATTCGAACCGCCGACCTTCTGATCAGCAAGCCCTAGGCTCTGTGGTTTAACCCACAGCGCCACCTGCATGCCTATGTAAGTTATCTTACAAGATGCAAAAGCTGGCCTTGGCACAGGTGGAGCTTTGCTTCTCAATGTCCCATGATTAATGCAGAAGTCCTGCTAGATATGTACGTAGCATTAGCTCTGAGCTAATTCTGATGCCACCCCAACAGTTTCTCTCTCTCTCTTGCTCGCTTTCCCTGTTAGATACATTATTGATTCCCCTTTGTTTAGCCTTAGCCTAGTTTTCTAATTAAGCAGCAAGTTTAATTATACCACAAACGTATGTGGCGTAGATCCTGATTATTAACCGCAGCCCTGGGGATAACAGAACGAGCAAACTGAAATTAAATAGATCTGTAAAAATTAGTGACCTTATCTCTATATCTGTAAGCCTCTGCTACATTCAAATGCTCCAGAGCTCCGCACCTTGCTGCATCGTTGAAACACTGCCGTCACATCTATGAATTGTTTGAGCAAATGCTGGTGGCTGTCGGCTCTAATGAGTGTAGGTTTAAGGATATGTCAGGTTCAAGTTGCCGGGGAAAGCCAAGGAGCACTGAAATGGTTCATCATGCCGTTCTCTCTAAAAATAGGCTACCATTTCTCCTGCCCCTGCTCAAGAAAGCATGGCAGCTGAAATGGGGAGTGTCGGGACACTTTAGGATTTGCTTGGTTGGACTCTCAATGCAAGCCCAGCCCTACCATCAGGCAGAGTGAGGCGACTGCCTCAGGTTTTAGCTCCTTGACCATACTCTTCTGTTGGAGAAGAGAGCTGTCTCTCGTGCACCACCTAAAAAGGTAAAGGGTAAAGGGACCTCTGAACATTAGGTCCAGTCATGACCGACTCTGGGGTTGTGGTGCTCATCTCGCTTTATTGGTCGAGGGAGCCGGCGTACAGGTCATGTGGCCAGCATGACTAAGCCACTTCTGGTGAACCAGAGCAGTGCATGGAAATGCAATTTACCTTCCCGCTGCAGCGGTACCTAGAATCATAGAATCATAGAGTTGGAAGAGACCACAAGGGCCATCCAGTCCAACCCCCTGCCAAGCAGGAAACACCATCAAAGCATTCCTGACAGGTGGTTGTCAAGCCTCTGCTTAAAGACCTCCAAAGAAGGAGACTCCACCACACTCCTTGGCAGCAAATTCCACTGTCGAACAGCTCTTACTGCCAGTAAGTTCTTTCTAATGTTTAGGTGGAATCTTCTTTCTTGTAGTTTGAATCCATTGCTCCGTGTCCTCTTCTCAGGAGCAGCAGAAAACAACTTTTCTCCTTCCTCTATATGACATCCTTTTATATATTTGAACATGGCTATCATATCACCCCTTAACCTTCTCTTCTCCAGGCTAAACATACCCAGCTCCCTAAGCCATTCCTCATAATGCATCGTTTCCAGGCCTTTGACCATTTATCTACCTATTTATCTACTTGCACTTTGACGTGCTTTCAAACTGCTAGGTTGGCAGGAGCAGGGACCGAGCAACGGGAGCTCACCCCGTCGCGGGGTTTCGAACCGCCGACCTTCTGATCGGCAAGCTGTAGGCTCTGTGGTTTAACCCACAGTGCCACCCGCGTCCCTGTGCACCACCTACTCCACCTTTATAACTAGTCTGCTGGTCTCCCTCAGGGGCAGTCCAGTGCCCCAGTGCTAGTATTGAAGTAGTATTCAGCAGCCAGTCCAGTCTATGTGGAATGGGTGAGATTTTGTCCTTTGCCTCAAGCTGCAAAATGTATTGGGCTGAGCCTTAGCCCCAGGTGACCAAATACCAGGTCCCCCCCCCAATAGTGCGACCCACTTCCTCATTGCCAAAAAGGAGGAGAAGGCGACAAATGTGGATAGAACTTGCATATACTAATACACACAGGGACACACACAGAGAGAGAAAATTAAGAATATAGGAAGTTGCATCATATTGAGCAAGACTGTTGTTCCAGCTAGCTTAGCACTGTCCATGTCGACTGGTAGCAGCTCTCCAGGATTTCAGGCAAAGGTCTCTCCCGGTCCTACCTGGAGATGTCATGGGTAGGAACTTATGCATGCAAAGCAGATGCTTTTCCACTGAGAGATCTGGATATATGTCCATTGTTGCATTTTCACATGGAAATTATCAATCTGTTTCACCTGCCCTGTCCCCATGTTGAAGCACAGCCAGAATGGTGGATAGTCACTCAGAAATGTAGTTAATAATAATTTTAAAAAGCCCTATCAAGAGACACTGGGGCTGGGGGCAGCAACCTTAATGGGTAA
This sequence comes from Darevskia nairensis, assembly GCA_034642065.1. NCBI lineage: Eukaryota > Metazoa > Chordata > Lepidosauria > Squamata > Lacertidae > Darevskia > Darevskia nairensis. Next base: position 179,499 of record JAWWNI010000834.1, on the reverse strand, counting down.
GACCTTTAAAGGCCTTAGCCCCTCCTTCCCTCTCTTGATATTTCAGGAGATGGTGTCTCACAAAAGCATGGTGGGGAAAGATAACTCCTCCTCTCTCCCACCCTCCGAGCCTCTATACCTCCAGACAAAGTTGCCCTGCATGGAGGGAGTGATTGGAACAAGTCTTGCATCATCTGGGGAAATTCTACTTGTGGCACTGCGCCCTGCAGAATATCATAGGGCAGCGGCTCAGAAAAAGGCATTTTCTGCTGATGTCTGTACTGCGAGATGGTTTTCCCTCTGCTGTAGATGAAGGAGCAACCATCAGCAGCCTCAGACATCTTGTGAAGACTTACCTTTCTGTCCAGGCTTTCCTTTCCTTGACCCATAAGACTGCACCCTGTTTTAGATGTTTGAAATTCTGTTTTGTTCATTCTTATACGCTTTTGTGTCATGTTTATATTGACATGTTAGTGGTTTCTAGATTTCTAGGGTTTTTTTGTTTTATGACATATTGCTTGTTTTTAGACAGTTGCACCCAGTGCTTTTGTTCTTGGGGGGCGGGACGCAGGAGGACGCATACCCCTAAACATTTTGTCAATCTAAGTTTGGTCTCATTGAGGGGCAGTATTTCAATATGAGTAGGAAAATGAGAGTACCCCTAAACATTTTTTTAGGAAAAAAAAGCACTGGTTGCACAGCTTAGAGATTTTTAAAATATTAAGCAGTACTGTATATAGGTGCTTTTAAAAAATAAGTAAAATAAAACAAGTGAAATAGAAGCTGCATTTATTTCAGTTTTTCTTTCAAAACAAGCTTTGATTAGTAACGGGCACAAAATTTTGCTACACACACACACACACACACACACACACACAACACACAACACACCATAGCCTAGCAGACTACTAGTTTTGTTTTACTTAACTTGCAAGTGCCATAGACAGAAACGTTTGGAGAGGTCTTGTCAGGCATAAGCATTCATTCCAACTTGAGATTGACCTGTTGCATCACATGCATTTAATAACAGAAAGCAAGAGGCTACCTGTGGTCGATTTTCATGCTGCAGAAGCCTTTCAGACAATAAAATGTTATTTTAAAAGGGAAAGCCAAATCAACAAATGTATAAGGCTATATTAAACTGACAGCTGTCCTAGGAAATTTGCACAGCCAAGAGTTAGCTTGCAAATTCTAGTGTGCAAATTCTTTGAGAGTCCATCGCTTCATCAGTGTTAAGTTGATGATGTTAAATGTATATGAAAGCGTAAATTTAAAAAGAAAAGAAGAAAACTAAGTGAAAGGCCAGGGGGTGGGAAATGACAGAAGGGTGCAATCCCATAATGATTTGAATGATTGGCTATGAAATATTGATAAACAATGATAAACTCCTCAGGAATGTAGCAGGGTAGCAATGAGAAGAGACAAAAGAGTCATTCTCTGGTCACGGAGTAATCAGGTGATAAGACTTCCTGGAACTAAACCATTTCATGGAGGATGCCAGGTTTGCAACCCATGGTTTAGGGCCTTTTCCCCCAACTGGATGTCCTCCAGATGTTTTGGAGTAGAGCAACCATCATCTGTGATTTTTGGCCATGCCGATTAGGGATGATGGGACATGGAGCCCAAATTATCTGGAGAGCATCAGGTTGGGGAATGTTGGTTGGGAGTGTTGGGCTATGGACTAAGAAGACCCATTTTAAGGGCCAACCCAGCTATGAAGTTTGGGTGAGTCATATTCTCTTAGCCTAGCTAAACTCACAGAGTTGTTATGAGGATAGAAATGGGTATGGTGTCCTCCTGAGCTCCCTGGAGGAAGAATGGAGTAAAAATGGATGATACAATCTTGATTCTGAGCCATTGACCGCTTCCTGGGTACTGCAAATACGGTGGTATTTTATAGCTCAGCTTATTGTGGTTCTTTTGTGAACATTTCTGACTGTTGTCCCCTATCAGTTCCAGCAAGAGAAAAGGCTCTCCTATAAATTTTGAAACTGTCATGTTATTGTTATGCTCCACTGTGCCACATCAAAGGATGATCGAGGTAATAGGGTGTGGCTGGCTATGAATTCCATTTCCATCCCCTCTGTAATTTTTCGATAAGTACATCCCTATTAGGCTAAATTCCTTAGCCCATCCTCACCTTCAAAATGTTTCCTTTAATCGCCACAGGATTTGGTTCCACCTGCCACAAGTCAGCTAGCTGCCTTTCTCTCTTTGGTTGTTATTTTATGTCACCTTCAGTTTTGATATAAGTTGCTGCTGCTGCTTTTACTACTGTTAGTGCTATTACTACAAAAGGGGCTTCATGGGTAACATAAGAAATGCCCTGCTGGATCTGATCAATCTAGCTATGTAGCCCAGTACCCTGCTTTCCAGTGTGACCAGTCAGTTGCCTCCAGGAAGCTCACAAGCAGGGCAGAAGACAACAGGCCTCTCCTGCAACCACCACTGAACTGAAGGCTCCATTTAGACATTATTGCTAATAGCAATAAACAGACCTATTTTTTCTGTGAATTTGTGATTACCAAACATTAATTGTACAGGTAACGAGTAGAGAACTTATGCTGTGTTGAATAGCATAGATGACAGAATGGACCCTTGTGGGACCCTATAAAAAGGTAAAGGGACCTCTGACCATTAGGTCCAGTTGTGACCGACTCTGGGGTTGCGGCGCTCATCTCGCATTATTGGCCGAGGGAGCCAGCATACAGCTTCCAGGTCATGTGGCCAGCATGACTAAGCCGCTTCTGGCGAACCAGAGCAGCGCACGGAAACAACCCTATAGCTTAAAGCAATAGGACTAAGCAACAGTACAACTAGTACCACTATCTGTTAAGGACTCTGCAGGTAGGAGGGGAGGGGACAGAACTCACTGGTAGAGCATCTGCTTTGCATGGAGAAGGCCCTAGATTCAATCTCTGGCATCTCTAGGTAGGGTTAGGAGATCTGTGTTAAATCCCAGAGATCCACTGTCAATATAGACAAATTGGAATGTGTGCAGAGGAGGGCAACCAATAAGATAAAGGGTCTGGGAACCAAGTTTTATGAGGCCTGGTTGAGGGACATGGGTATGTTTAGCCTGGAGAAAAGAACATGTGTAGAATGCTGACGATGTCCTGACCCAGGATGTTGTTCTTCATCAGGCTGATAGTAAGGCTGAACTCCATGTAGGCTTGAGTAAAATGGTTGATTAGACTCTGTAGAGCGTACTTGGTGTGTGCTGTCAAGGCTGTGTCATCTGCAAGCAACATCTCATGGATAAGGACCAACCAAACTTTGGTCTTGGTGTGGAGACATGCCAGGTTGAACAGACCTCTGTCACTCCTTGAATGGGTGTACACACCATCTTCAGTTGAGCTGAAGGCATATAAATATAAATTTATGAGAGCACAAGAGCAAAACATATACCAAAGAGAGTAGGGGCAAGAACACAGCCCTTGGAAGGTGTCCAAGGATGGGCACACTGGATGGTGCCACACATGTTTTCATGGAAGGACGTGATCATTTTGTGGAACTTAGGAGGGCATCCTATCATATTGAGCAGAGTGAAGAGTCCGTTTTGGCTGATGAGGTCAAAGGCCTTTGTCAGGTCAGTGTACAAGGGGTGTCTCTGCTCTTGCATTTCTCCTGCAACTGACACAGTGAGAAGAACATGTTGGCTGAGCTCTAAAGCCACATTGTGAGTTAAGATAGTCCCTGTCAGGAAGTGACTGTAATCTGTTGAGAACTACATAGGCAAAGGCTTTCTCCACGGTACTCAGCAGGGAGATTCCACGGTAGTTATCAGTCATGACAGTCACCTTTATTCTTGTAGAGGATCACAATGCTGGCGTTACACATGTCTTGTGTGCAACAGGAGGCTGTGGAGGTGTGACGTGAGGGAGGAATTGAATCCAGCTTTCAGCACTTCTGTTGGGATTCCATCCTGTCTTGAGTTGATGGCATTCTTCAGCTCAACAAGGGAGGGAGGGAGATGCAGTTCTTAAAGGTAAAGGTAAAGGGACCCCTGACCATTAGGTCCAGTCACAGACGACTCTGGGGTTACGACGCTCATCTCGCTTTACTGGCCGAGGGAGCCGGCGTACAGCTTCCAGGTCATGTGGCCAGCATGACTAAGCCGCTTGTGGCAAACCAGAGCAGCGCATGGAAACACCATTTACCTTCCCGCCGGAGTGGTACCTATTTATCTACTTGCACTTTGACATGCTTTCGAACTGCTAGGTTGGCAGGAGCAACGGGAGCTCACCCCGTCGTGGGGATTTGAACCGCCGACCTTCTAATCGGCAAGCCCTAGGCTCAGTGGTTTAACCCACAGCGCCACCCGCGTCCCTGCAGTTCTTAAAAGAGTAGCAAATAAAGATAGGTGTGAAATATTTGTCATATTTAAGCCTTATTCAGGGGAGTTTTACTTAACTTACAAAGGAAACATTCACAATAAGCTTTTGAACCATTCATACTTTGGCTCCTCCTGCAGAGGCTTAGGTAGCCATTAGGTTTAACCACCTAACTGGAGTCTACAGATAGCTGACTCCCTCCAGATGCTACAGGCAGTGTGCTGCAAACTTCTGACTACCAAGTAGCTCCCTGTCATCAGAATTCACCTCAGGCCTTGCTGTAATTGACTGATCGGAGACTGTATTTCAGAACATCTTCTATATTTCGAGAAAGCTGGATGAAGTTCATACATCATCATAATCTATTCTTGGTCTGCCTTGTTATGAAGGGCACTACTGGACAACACTAATGGCCAGAGAATGGCTTTTTAATTTTCTCAGGTAGCAGAGATGAAATTTAAAATGCAAATGTTATTTTAAGTGCCTGCTATAATTAGCAGCTGGGAAATGGCTCTTTATATTAGCCTTAAAAATGCCTGCATGCATGAAGGCGTTTGCTATTGTACCCTGCAGCTTCAATTAGCTTTAATTTATGCCAAGGTAGCAAGCAAGCATGCCCTTAGAGATCCTGTCCCACAAACTGCTGAAAAGAGTCCTTGGCTATATGAAAAAACAACAATGAAGGAGCTACTTAAGAGATCAAGAAGGACTCTTTGTTGCCATTGGGGACATGTAAGATGCCCTCTCCTAACTGGTCAATTGTTTAGCATGCAGTGGGTGAAATTCTATCAGCTTGATTCAGAATAAGATGGGTATATTTACAATTAGGGATGGATCAGCATATATATTATTTATCATTTATTAGTTTATATACAGCTTACATGCCAAAATGTCTTCTAAATGCCTTACAGATATAAAATCATAGAATCGTAGAGTTGGAAGGAACCCTGGGAGTCATCTAGTCCAACTTCCAGCAATGCAGGAATCTTAGCTAAATCATCCAGGGCAGATGAACATCCAACCTCTGCTTAAAAACCCCCAAGGAAGGAGAGTCCACAACCTTCTGAGGGAGACCATTCCACTGTTGAACAGATCTTACTGTCAGAAAGTTCTTCCTGATGTTCAGTCAGAATCTCCTTTCTTGTAACTTGGATCCATTGCTTTGATGTTTGAAGATGGCTATCATATCTCCTCCCAGTCTCCTATTTTCCAGGCTAAACATATCCAACTCCCTCAACCGTTCAATTATCAAGTTATAAAATCAATCCATGTTTAAAACAGTTAACAAAACAATCCCATCAAAGTACTGAAAAACCATACATAATTAAAATATGCAATACAACAAGTACACCAATTAAAACAAGGAACAATTAAAGGAGGAAATTCAGGGAGTGCTTGCCTGAATTCAGGGAGTGGTAATGTGTGTCCAGGGCAACTGTCTACCAGCTCCATCTGGTACACAGGCTGAGACCCTACCTGCCCGCACACTGTCTTGCCAGAGTGGTACATGCTCTGGTTATCTCCCACTTGGACTACTGCAATGCGTTCTACGTGGGGCTACTTTTGAAGGTGACTTGGAAACTGCAACTAATCCAGAATGCAGCAGCTGTGGATGGACATGGGACCTTCTGCATACAAATCGGATGCCGTAGCACTGGGGAATGGCTCTTCTCAGAAGGTTCACAACCATCAAGGAGGCTGATTGAGAAGGAGGTTCAGACAATAAAAATGCTTCCATACACTGATAAAGCATCTGGTTTGGGCCATCTGGCCTGATAAATGCATTGGAAAGCCTACAAAAATATATGTTTTAAGGGGGTGATACATGTGCAATGCATACAAAATGCATATAAAACATGTATAATTTAAATGCAATTTTGAATGCAATCTCTTTTTAAAAGGAGGAGGTGGAGGAGGAGGAAAACCCCAAGATGCAGTCGACTTAAGACTGATCACCTGTGAAATTGACACTGACTGAAAATAGACTGAGCCACCCATCCCTTCTCAGTCTGCAATGCAGACAAGCATTATGAGTTGGACAAATTTGTAGACTGAACCAGATAATTGCAAACCTAGGCATTGTCGCTAGAGATAAGTGTTCAGAGGAGATTGTTAACAACCAAATGGACTCTGTAGTAGTCAATGCATTTGTGAAATAATCAGGAGCTGTCAGAGTCTATCTGGCTTTTTCTCAGCTCTTGGGCAGTGGGGGGGGGGGGTATATAAAGACGGTTAAGTCCAGTCAAAGGCGATTATGGAGTTGCGGCGCTCATCTGTGTATGCTGTGACCATGTCTAGAGGAATGGCTCTTAATATTTATTTATCTCTTATTATTATTTATTAAATTTCTATACTGCCTTTCTCCTGATGATCACAGGGTGGTTTGCACCCCACTTTATAGCCCTTAGAGGCTCTCAGCAAGATTGCTTGCTGAAGATTCTCATTATAAAGACTACAATCAGGTCTAGCATCAAGAACAGACATAACACAATATCCCTGTAAATCTAGCATAGTACCACACGTCCATATACATAGTTTAGATGGTGACAGTCGAGCCATGGTGGGGAAGTAAGGGTGACCCATTTGATACACTGCTTGGGGTTGTGGGTTTGGTTTGGTTTTCCATCTTGAAAGCAGCACTGTGTTCAAATTGTCTCCTATATTTCCCTACATTTTCCATTGCTTAATGAAAAAATAACTTGCATGAGAAGATAGTCGGATAAAATTTTGGTGACATTCTCTTGAGTGGCGCGAAGGCTCATGTTGTTCCCAGCTCTTTTTGGTAAACAAAAGAAATGAGGTGCCAGTACTCATGGCTTGATAAAAGTGTCATGGACGCCAGCACAAAAAGACTGCCATGGGGAGCAAAAATATACCACCACCACCTCCACACACAAACAAGAGCACTGGTTGTGCCTTACTTTCAGGGTAGCTAAGAGGTGGTTTTGAGTCACCTTTATTTCATACCACAAAACATCTCTCTGGTGGGCTGTGTTCTGCAGACTTTATATGTTCACGCCCTTCCATGAAGCCTCACCATATCCTCAGCTGGGTGTTCCTTTAAGTACAGGATGGTGGAAGCCTGCCCATTGCACAGCTGTTCATTGCTGCCTTCTTAAGTTAAATGTTTTTACTTTATTATTATTATTATTATTATTAAAAAGACTTTATAGAGAAATAAATCAAACATATATACATAATCAAAACATACATACATAATCAAACCATAAAATCATCAGACAAATCCCTACTACATCTTATTTTATTTTAACCCTTAATATTCTTTCTTCCCTCCCCCCCTCCCACCTGCCTACCCAACTTCCCTCACCTACCTGCGATCTTATTGTGCTAGTATTATCTGATTCTGCTGTGTTATTTGCGTTCTTTCATTATATTCATTCCTTTCTTATTATTATTCAATCACCTTGCGATATACAGCTAGTAATGTTTGTTCTTATTTAATTTACTGTTCCAAATTTTCCCATATATATTTCAACACATTCCCATTCTTCTTTTATCTTCTGTAAGTAAATGTTTTTACTTTTAAACAAATCAACAAAGCTAAGAGGGAGAACTTCCCTTAAAAACAAGACGAGTGAGCACACTGATCTCATGCACTGAGAAGCCAGACTCCCTTGTTTCCCAGGCTCCGGTTAGAGCTCAGGGGAAGTCATCGGTAGATAGCTCAACCCATGGGGCTGCCAGATCAGGAAGTGCAAATAGCCAGGGAGCTATTAGAGTGGTGTTGAAATGATGAATGCAGGGGGGGGCTAGCCCTTGGACCTCCAGATGCAGTTGGAGTACAACTCCCACCATCTCTGAGCATTGGTTGGGGCTAGTGGGAGTTGGATTCTCAACAGCATCTGGAAGGCTACAGTCAGACCCTCCAAGTGTCCCTATTTTCCAGGGACAGTCCTGAATTTACAGAAGCTGTCCTGGTTTCTGATTTGATCCCAGAATGTCCTGCTTTTCCTTAAGACGTCCCTATTTTCATCAGATAAGTGTTGGAGGGTATGCCACAGGTTAGACACCCTGGTTGAATAGAAATGGAAATGTATACACACCACCCAAAACCACCTCACAACCAGAAAGCAAGCTTTGCTGCACCCACTAAAACTCTGAATACATTCTAAAGGTCGGTGAGAGTGTGGAGAAGAATCGAAGTTATTTCTACAAGGAATACACCTTTTTTTTTTTTTTTTTGAGACATTGGAAGTTGGTTTCAGCACTGCGGTACTTGAAACCAGCAATTGCTGATACCAAATTTAAAAACAGACTGTGGTGTGTTTACATTCAGCAAGGCATCTCTCTGCTGGCCAGCTTAAGACAACGCCAATATGCTGCAATTTTAACTACTACAACAAGTTTGAAGGCGCTCTCTTTCGAATCTTAGCTTTACTTCAAAGATAGCAGCCCTAACTCACAATTTTAAGAAATACCTTCCAGTTGTGATATGTCACTCAGATCCTGTCTGGGTCACTGATTACAAGCTTCTTCCATGTATTATGAAAAGGAAAAAGAAATGCTTCTTTTAAAAGTTATCAGTTGGCTCAAACATAATTTTGAATTTCCATTTGGGAACCATAGCGTGGGAGCAGGCAGGCAGCAGCATGTTGCCTTTTAAAAAGTGTACATTTAATTGATGTAATGAAAGCAGTTCGGAAACTGCAGCTGCTGTAGAATTTGGCAGCCAGGTTGCTCACCGGGTTAGACTGTTTGAGCATATTACACTGATCCTGGTCCAACTGCACTGGCTGCCAATTAATTTCTGGACCCAATTCAAACTGCTGGTTTTGACCTGTAAAGCCCTAAACAACTCAGGACCACAATACCTCAAGGACCACCTCTCGCCATAGGAAGCGACCCAGACCCTGCAATCATCATCCATGTGTCTCCTGCAAGAGAGGTCTGGAAGGTGACAACACAATAATTCTTTTCTGCAGTCCGCTAAGAGCTAGAGGCCAGAGCTACTGGAATATGGAGGAGGACACGTCAGCACCAGTCGTTTCAGCAAACACTAGTGTGAACCCCTTAAGTTGGTCCTGGAAGCCAACTGGAAGCCAATGCAGCTGTTTCAAAACAGGTGTTCATAGAATTGTAGAGTTGGAAGGGAACAAAAGAAGCATCTAGTCCAAGCAATGCACAGCTTAAAGAGTTCACAGCTTAAAGAGAATCACAGCTTAAAGAGCTCTAAATGAGTCCAGCTTTTCCTAACCTTTTACCCTACATATGTTTTGGACTACTGTTGGCCATGCTGATACAAATTCTACACCAACAACTTCTGGAAAGCACATCTACAGTACAGCTAGGTGGTTTGCTATGCTTTTGTTTCCTTTCCTATAAGACTTGGCCTCAGGTTTCCTTGAACTATTCAGCTTAGCAAGAGGGAGCAACCTGAGGAGTAAATTATACATAACTCCTGAACATCAAGGCACCTAAAATATTAATTTCTTCACACTGTAACAGCATCAGCTGAACAAGCAAAGACTAGGGGGTAATTTTGCTCAGTCCACTTTCTTGTTTGTTTAGTTCTGCAGATGACAGGTAAGGCTTTTGTTCTCCCCTGAAAGCTCCAGTAACTCACTTGCAAAAGCTGGAAATTTAGCTGGAGCTAGTGGAGGCTGGTCAAGCAGGCCCAATGGGGTACTGCCCCCCCCCCTGACCTCAGTCTGCGAGAAATGGTGAGAGGATGCAGTACCTGCAAAGGAGGAATGGCAGATGAAACTGATGGAGCATGTAGAATTAGCAAGTTTAATGAGTAAAATGAGAGAACAAGAAGTGACGGCATTTAAAGAGGATTGGAAATTATTTGTAGATTATTTTTTAAAAAACCAACCAATTGTAAGAATGTTAAAGCACTAGCTGGTTTGGCGTAAGCTCAGTAGTTTAAAATTGTAATGAGGAAAATTTGGAGGTAAGAATGATTAGGAAAAGCAGAATATGCAATTTGAGGAAACTATGGAAGGTTGGAAGGGAAGTTGAGCAAAAGAAATTATTTGATGAATTGATTGAAATGTACTGTATTGTTGTTTGTTGTTTTTCTGTCTTTTTCTGCGATTGTAGTTTGAAATGTGTGTGTGTGTGTGTGTGTGTGTGTGTGTAGTGCTTTTTTTCTGGGGGGACGCAGGGGTACACATACCCCTAAACATTTTGTAAATCTAAGTTTGGCCTCATTGAGGGGCAATATTTCAATATGAGTAGGAAAATGAGAGTACCCCTAAACATTTTTTTAGAAAAAAAGCACGGTGTGTATGTGTACACGCACCCACACACGCACCCACACACAAAAACCAACAACACACACACAAACTCAGTCTGCCCCCAACTAGTCCCCAACTGCCTGCCTTGTTACTTAGAACTAGTCTGGGGGTGGCTGCCTGTTACTGACTCTGGCTCCACCCACTGGCAGACAAAGAGCGGTGGGGGGCGCGGTCCGCCCCAGGTGCCATCCCTGGCAGGGTGCCATCGTGGCCACCCCCCGGGACGCACGATGCACACACCCCAGGATGTACTCCAACCACCCCAGCCAGTAGCTCTGCCACTGGCTCTACCTACTGTTGGTCTTCCTGCCTTTCCAAATGAGCACCCAGTGACTGGAACTAGCTGGCACTGGCTGAGTGGATTCAAAATGCTTGGAGAGCACCAGAATGGGAAAGACTGGGCTAGGCAGATGCCCCAATTCTGCAGCGCTAGATTTGATCACAGATTGAAGATAGTCCCCTGTGAAATATGCAAGAGACCATTAAAACGGAAACTGCTTGTCAAGGGCTCTTAAGCTGCTTTTACAGAGTAGAAGCCAGTTAGGGGAAGTCAAGAGTGGCAAATAATTGAATTTTCTCCCCGGCTCCTGCTCTCCCTAACACATTGCTGCATGAGCTCCTGACAAGAGAGCCTTAATGAAATCCCTAATGGAATTTTTTTCCAGCACTCAAATCACCCAAAGTGAGGAGAGGTTCCTTGTTTAAGAACATCACCATTCTATATGGCACAATGCATGTTCCTTATAATATTACTTACCAGACCAACCCTAAGGCATTAGAGCAGATCACAAAGCCAATAAACAAAAGCCAATTATACCGTAATGTAGTAATTGATGTGGTAGAAGGAGAGGGGAGATAGCGAGGCCCACTGTATCGGCTCTGCATCAGAGGTAGAGCTAAGATAGCCCATTCCATTGGCTTCTCCCATCCCACAACTACCTCCATTGCAACAACATTATATGATCCTCACAGGGGTGTTATATAGGAAACAGGAGGAATTTGAGCCAAAGGAGACAATGCATTTAATACCATGCATTTAAAGTGCTATGATTCCACTTTATACAATCATGGCTTCCCCCAAAGAATCCTGGGAATTGTAATTTGGTTAAGGGTGCTGAGAGTCACTAGAAAACTCTCATTTCCCTCATGGAGCTACAATTCTCAGAATGGTTTAACAATCAATCCCTCTTCAAAGGAAACTGTGAGAATTGTAGCTCCGGGAGTTGAATAGGAGTCTCCTGAGAACTCTCAGCACTCTTAACAAACCACAGCTCCCATAATTCTTTGAGGGAAGCCATGGTTGTTTAAAGTGGTATCATAGTGCTTTAAAGATTGGGTGTGAATGTAGCCATACAGTGGATTATTAGTACACTCAATGGAGATCTTTGCAAGGGTGTCATGATAAAGCAAAGGACGTTCTGCCACACAAAGGCAGAAGTTGCTTGTGTTTTCTGGTCAGACATGCAGCCTTTCCGTGAAAAAAGAAGTTGAGCTTCCATTTACGGAAGACTCCTGCAGCAACACTTGAGTGTATTGGCTTGGGTGTATTGTCAGTGCAGTCCTCCAGGGACCCAAACACTAAAAGAACAAATGTTGGCACCTCATCACCAGATTCATCTCCACAGGTTGGCGGAGGGAAATGCAGCAGGGTGTTTGCTACACACAGAAGAGAGCACCAGTGTTCTTGGTTCTCCTCATAGTAGAAACTCTGAAGACCAGGTGGGAATAACAAATATGTGTCTGAATTGTCTGTTCTCTGGCAATTCACCATCAGCCAATGTAGAGCCTTGAGAAGGCTTTCATTTCCCTCAGTGGTGAACTGGGGTTGCAATAGATCTATTCTGACCCATAGGCTCATTTTTATTTTATTTTTATATTCATTACCTAGGAATTGCATCATCCCGAAGTTCTCAGTTCATAGTCTGACTGAGGATATGGGAGATAAATTTAGTTTGCATTTAAAGGTGAACCTACCTAATTCACACATTCAGTCACATTGAGAAACTGAAATACAGCCACCCCTTTAAAACATGCACACACAAAAATCACAAACTGATGTGAAAATGTGGAGAAGTTGATTTAAGACTGGAATAAAACCAAAAATAAATGAACCCCACATCCCTAATTCTGATTGGGGCAGCTGCTGAAATTTGTTCTGTTTGATATGTGGGTTGGTAAGAGAATTGCCTTGGGCCTAGTGTTGGGTTTTCTTCTGTCCCTCCCCATGACAATAAATTATCTTATCTTATCTTATTTTTAAGCTGAGTTTGGTGTGTGTGTCTACTACACATTCCACAATGGGGCTGAATTCTGAGGCTCCTGCACCAACACAGCTGTAAGGAATGGGATGGGGAACCTGTGGTCCTCTAGATGTTTCTGGGCTACAGCTCCCATCATTCCTGACCATTGGCCATGTTGGCTGGGGCTGATGGGAGTCGATTCCCAGCAACCGGTATCAGGGTCATACTGCCTCCAACAGTGGAGGTAGAAGAGACCCATCCTGGCTAGTAGTTCTCCCTGCTTAGAACAAAAGAATATGAGGAGAGCCTACTGAATCAGGCCAATGGCCCATCTTGTCCATTTTACCAGATACTTGGTCCATTTCCCATGAGAACTTGTTTCTTCTTCTTCTTCTTCTCCTCTCTCTCTCTCTCTCTCAATTTACTGCATGGATGGAACAATTTTTCCAAATGTTTCTTGCTCTAACTCAGCAGGTGCACTGAAAGTTCATCAAGGAGCTTGTAGGCAGCCTTTGTGTCCTTACTTTTCCCTAACCATTGCTCGCTTCCAAGGAGATGTGTTCCCTTGTGTTCCCTTCCTTCCTCTTCACATCAACCCAGTGCACTTCTCTTGCCTCATTAGTGCTGCATCATGCCAGTTTGTTATTTTGCTTCTTTAGTGTGTGTCCCCCCCCAGTAGGATTGGGGAGGAAAAGGGTTCATTACTTGGTAGGGGGAAAGGCCACATAATATAGTCATTAGCATTTTCCCCAGAAGCAAGAACCAAATTCTAATTAGGTTTATTAGGAAACAAATGGAGAACAGAAGGCTTGCCTGCAAGATCCAGCAGCCAAAGAACTTCTCGATACTGCAGTCAGCAAGTGCCTTTTTGTCTGGGGTGGTGGGTAGGGGGTAGGATCAGAGACCAAGGATTTGAATCCTGCCCTCACTAGAGATGGGGAACAAATTTGATTCACTTTGCATGTCAATGTGAACTGCCCTAATGTCCACTTCTGCAAACTGTACACAAACCAAAACACAGGCTCCCTTCGAAATTCACACGTTTCTGAATTCTGCAGTGCAGCTCTCCACCAAAGTAATGTGTACAAAAATACATTATGGTAGGCTAAAATCTGCACACACAAAATGCATATATTAGTGAAAATAGCATGCACTTAAAGGCTGAATTTACCCCCTGGACCAGACAATCCTTATCCCTGTTCTGAAACATCACCCACTGTAGTAGCCAGGATCACAGATACAGGTGCTGCGAGGAGTAAGGGGGAATGAGTGGAAAGGCAGCAGAGTTTTTGAAAACTTTGCACCAAAATCCTGATCATTCATGGTTCCCAAGCCCTGGGAACCTTCAATCAAATACACAGAGGAAGCTGCCTTATATAGAGTCAGGCCGTTGGTCCATCTAGCTCAGCATTGTCCACACTAACTGACAGCAGCTCTCTAGAATTTCAGACAGAGTTCTCTCCCAGTCCTATGTGGAGATGCCAGGGAGCGAACCTGGGACCTTCTGCACATAAAGCAAGATGCTCTACCACTGAGCTGTGGCCCTTCTCCAATAGAATCCGGGAAGGCCAAAGATCGTTGCAAGAATATATTGGGGTAAGGTTAGTACACATGACCCTTCGACAGGTTGAACATTTCAGTATCTGAATAGTGCTAAAGTTAAACAATGCAGTCCTAAGCATGTTTACGGCTGCCGTAAGCCCAGGATTTCAAAGACAGAATTGACATTCGGGAGAAATTTCCAAAAGGCGGCGCTTTTGTCCTGGATCTTAGGCAATACTGAATATCAGTTGCTGGGTATCAATTGCTGGAATCCAACAAGAGGGGAGAGTGCTCTTGTGCTACAGTCCTTCTTGTGAGGCTTCTCAAATGCATCTTGTTGGTCACTGTGAGAACAGGGTGCTAAACTATATGGGCCATTGGCCTGATCCAGCTGGCTCCTCCTCTTCCTCCTCCTCCTCCTCCTCTTCTTTATTGATATTATGTATTTTCAATCAATAAAATTTATTCGACTGTCAGTCAGAAAGCACATATTATCCAAAAGTTAAAACGTCTAAACATCTGGAAAAGCGTGAAACTTAGAAACAGCGAAAAATATATTATACATTTAGACCCGTGTCAATACAGTCAATTTTAGCCTTACGTATTATGTATTTTTTTGTTATATAATGGATTACATTCAACCTTAGTTGTACTCGGAGTAGACTCGTTGAAATTGACAGGGAACTAACTTAGGCCCATTAAATTTAGTGGCTTTACTCTGAATAAACCTTGTTTGAATGCAGCTCTTACACAGGGTGGCCTGAAAGTAGATATACTTTCCATACATACATACATACATACATACATGATTATTTTTCTTTTCTGATATTTTGAATGATGAGAATTTGAGTCAAGAACAAACAAAGCGGATTCTAAAGCAGCACACCTACTTTTGGGCTACCGTGTGTTTGTGTGTGTGTATCGCTCATTATTTTAAACTGTAAGTTGCTGAGAGGTATGATTGCAGTAGGTGACTCACAAATCAAATCAAATACATAGTGAACAGTGTTTAGGAACCATTCCTAATTCTGCCCTCACTCCCACTCTCATCAAGGTTTATTTTTTTATAAAGCACTGGAATGTGTTTTAGCAGGCTATAATGCGCAGTGGACCTTTTTAGTACATAGCCAGCAGTAGCCCATTGGGTGGAAGGTGGGGGGAACCAACAGTAGGTGGCCCCAGAGCCAATGATAGGTGGAGCCAACTACTTCTAGTTTTCTGCCCATCCTTCTCCCTGCTGAGGTCTGCAAGGGCAGCACTGAGACTACAGAGGTGGAAGCTGACATATGCACACTCCCCAGTCGAGTTGTAAGGTGAAATATACTCAGAGTCAAGTGTGAATTTCATGCTCTTTATTCAGCTCATAGTAGAAAGGAATGAATCTTTCCCCAAAACGTCTGCTATATATACATTATTTACACAATGGGCCCCACATGATTGTCTAATTCCGGGCTACTCCTGTAGGCCAATCAGGTTGCGGATTCACTTCATCCAGGAGCCTGATTGGCTGCTCTTGCAGGCCAATCAGGTCACTGATTCACTTCCACCTGGAGCTGGATTGGGTGGCTCCTGCGGACCAATCAGACTGCTGCATTCTGGATCCTATTGTTCTAGGACCAATCAGACTGCTGCAATTTGGATCCTATTGTTCTAGGATTCAGCTCAGTACATAACAGCAGGCAAGTGGGGGCTGGCTGAGGGCAGACTGAGGTTGATGGGGCATTGCCCCATTTGCCCTAATGTGCCAGCCCCCACTGAGAGGTAGGTTGCCCACAGGACTTTAAATTGTCACAAGGACATTGGGATGGGTCATAGGTTCCACCAACCTTTTGATACAATGCAGCTCTGACTGGGCCAGAAAATGGATTGCTCCAGCACTTTCCCCCTCTCCATCACGTATCACCAGGGGTTATCTGGTAGCCAGGCACGTCCTGTTGCCCCCACCCCCAGAGATAAATGGCTAACGGTTAAAAAAAGTATGATCATTATGTTGAAGTGATGAGCCAGGAGGTCATCGAGTTTGACAAGAGCAAGGAAAGTCATTTCCTGTGGTATCATTAGCTGTATTTTAGAGAACAGGCCCCGTAATTGCTATGGTAATTGGACCCTGGATCTGCCTGTGAGAGCATGTTGTTATTTTTAACATTAATTTCTATGCAAAGGAGAGAGTTGGCATTTCACTTTCATTGCAAGGTGCTCTGCAGAAGGCTGAACTGTGGGTTGATACCTGCGGCAGCTGGGGTTAATTCTCAGGTTCCTGCATGGTTTGAATATCCAAAAATGTTTAGACAGTGCCCAGAATAATAGTCAGCCATTATCACAATTGTAGTGGCAAAAAAAAAAGCATATCCTGGTTCAAATAGGTTGGGATGCCTAACCTGTCGCTCTTCAGGTAGTTTCACACTATAGCTCCCATCATCGCTGGCCATTGGCTGTGATGGCTGGAGCTTATGGGACTTGTTAATTAATCAAATAATTAAATCCATATCCCACTCTACCTCTCAAAGGAGGCAGCCAATTAAATTAAATTAAAACTATTAAAAATATTTTAAACAATTCAAATACAGATGCAAACTGAGAGAGAACTCCACTTGTTGAAAATTATGGATATGGGAGTTTCCCCGTCAAAATTATTGGAGCTGGATATAGTCTCAGGCAAAAGAACAGTAATCTGTAAATTAGAAGAGTTGGACTTGCAGCAGAAGATGGTAGTGGGTAATGGTATTTGTTCACCTCTAAACCTTGGTCTATTACCACCTCTAAAACTCCCTCATTACTTGGACTCTTTAACTGTCTCAGCACATAGATATGCCTTTATAAAGGCAAGATTCAACGCCTTCCCATCCAACGTGATGGGGAATAGACTTTCCAACGGACAGATATCACTTTTATGTGATTGTAACTGCGGATCACCTGAATCGCTGCATCACATATTCTTTAGTTGTGCACTTTACTCATCGCTTAGGAGTAAGTTTCTTGCTCCACATTTAATGGGGATTGCTGATGAGTCCAACGAAACCAAACTGAGATTTCTATTAAATGATGAAGACCCTTCCAGATCACTCACCGTTGCTAGATATCTGATCAGCGTCTTATCTATAAAGAAGAAAAAAGGACTTCTGTATGGTCCGGAGAACCCTTTTAAACCATGAATCATGGTGCGATAGTGGACCTGCTGACATTTTGGACAATTTACCCAGTAAATGATCAGAGGGTGACGCTTTATGTTAGCTTCTGTCGGAAGTCATAAATACTTATATGCTGTTTTGGGAATGTGATTTTTATGTGATGTGATTTTTTTATTTTTTTATTTTATTTTTTATTTTATTTTTTATTTTTTATTTTTATTTTTTTAATGTGATTTTTATGTGTTGGGCCAATGGCCGTAATAAAATTTATCTATCTATCTATCCACTTGTTGAACGGGAAAAGTCTCTAGATTACCGGTAGGCACCAAAAAGACAAGTGAGATGGCACCTGCCTGATATTTAATGGGAGGGAATTCCACCACACTAATGACCTGATTTCTGTATTGTGAGGAACTGACTTCCTGATAAGATGTAGGAGGTCCTCGCCTGCAGAGCACAGTGGTCAATTGGGTGCATAAGGGGTGAGATGATATTTCAGTTGATCATTGTTGAGTAACATCTTGGAGTAACGTTAAAGGTAAAGGATCCCTGGACAGTTAAGTCTAGTCAAAGGCAACAATGAGGTTGCGGCGCTCATCTCGCTTCAGGCTGAGGGAGCCGGCGTTTGTCCACAGACAGCTTTCTGGGTCATGTGACCAGCATGACTAAACCACTTCTGGCACAATGGGACACCGTGATGAAAACCAGAGCGCACAGAAATGCTGTTTCCTTCCCGCCACAGCGATACCTATTTATCTACTTGCACTGGTGTGCTTTTGAACTGCTAGGTTGGCAGGAACTGGGGCAGAGCAATGGGATCACGGGGATTTGAACCGCCGACCTTCTGATCGGCAATCCCAAGAGGCTCAGTGGTTTAGACCACAGTGCCACCCATGTCCCTAATATCTTGGAGGCCACAGACTAGCCCCCTCCACAAGATGGAGGGGAGATAAGTGACCAGTGCATATGGGTGAACCATTTCCAAAAAATTACAAAGCCCTGAACAACTTATGTCCAGAGTCCCTCAGGGGCTCCTTGAACCCTTAAATCTCAGATCGATCACTAACATAATCTGCAGGAGCATCGCTAGTTGTTCTCTAACTTGGCTCGTCTGAAACTAATAAGAAACTGTGTCTATAATGTCATCAGCCCAGTCCCATGCAATACTCTGCCAATAGACATTCAGCAGGTGCCTTCTGTGCCAATTTTTAAAAAAAATATTTTTATTGAAATATTTTCATGCATAACAAAGGTACATATAATGTCTGTTTTCAATTCACAGAGTCCTTTCTATAGGTCAGTTACATTCAGTGTGAGACACTGTAGGGAGAGAGAAGTGGGAGATCATGATCTTTCATTATTTGGCATAGTGTATGTGCAGAGTTTCTGTGCCAGCATCACGTGGAGAGGTTCTTTATTTACTAATTTATTCATTATTGTTGGTGGTGTGAGAGGATGGAGAGCCCAGAGCATGGTTGGTTGCGTTCAGCTGATTGCAGTGAGTTTTGCTTGGGGGTGGTTGTGGGTCAATTTGTGTGTATGTTGGAGGGTTAGGTCATTGTCTTGTTGGAATGCATATGCATAAAGGGGAGCCACACCAGAGTGAAGGCATCCTCTTCCGTTTGTCTCTGTGCTAATTTCAATTTGCTGGTTAGCTTTTCTAGTAGGGTTGTTCCCCATACAGTTTAAATGCCTGCTGAATACTTCTCTATTCTGCCAGGGCTATGCAGACAATTAAGAATGCACCCTTCCACAGTGGTTAATAGACGTCTGCTCTTAACTTTCTGTAATTGTTCACACCATACATTTTTATGTTCCATTGGTGTAGACCACTTTGATATATTTTTATGACATAACGGTATGCAAATGTTTTTATAAATAAATAAAATCGGGTCCCTTCATTTACATGGAGGAAAGCTAAGGTGTGGTTTTTGTTGATGTTTTTTAAATGCTCGGTACATCTTAGTTCTCATTTTTATTCTCCCCAGGTGCAAACAGATGTCCTATCCCGATGACCTGCCCCAGATCTCGGTGGTCTTTATTTTTGTAAATGAGGCTCTATCTGTCATCTTGCGCTCAGTACACAGTGTTGTGAATCACACCCCATCCCACTTGCTCAAGGAGATTATCTTGGTGGATGACAACAGCGACAATGGTGAATATTCAAAACACCTGTTTGTTTGTTTGTTTGGTTGGTTTGTTTGTTTGTGTTTGTTTGTTTTCTGTTTCTTACTAATATGCATGTTTGGATTGTCCATAATGGGGAAAAAGCTGTTGAGGAAAAATGATTCATATATACTTATGAACAGCTTGTTTTCCCCCTATGGGGAAATAATGTGCTAATTGCGTGCTGTGCAATGCCACAGCTTAGTGGCAGAGTGTATACAAAAGGTCCCGGGTTCAAATTCTGGTATCTTCAGGCAAGAATAAAACTCTTGTCTGAAACCCTTGAGAACTGCTGCCAGACCGTGTAAACAACACTAGACTAGATGGACCAATGGCCGAATGCTGAAGCAGGGCTTTTGAGCTCCAAGGCCAACTCCAACTCCAAGGCAAGTTTTGCTATATAACCATCCCCCAGCACTTGTTTTTCTCCTCTCTTCAATTTTAATTCTTAACTCATTTTAGAGCTTCTCTTTGTTGTTTTAATTTATTATTTTATCTCATTGTTTTACTGTTCTAACTGCAAGGCTGCATGAAGTGGGGTTGGGCTGAGCACTTTGCTAGTCAGTGCCTTTCGCAAGGCCAAGTCAAAGCTTACAAGATACCAGCCATAAATTAAAGAAGAGAAACGTCTTAATTACCAGACTATCAGAACTGTGGACGAGTGAGCCCAGGTGGCAGCTGCAGAGAGTCTCCGAAACGCTCCCTTCAGCTGGATGGGACTGACTTCAGAATCGTAAACTCAAGGCCGTCGCATTCGGAGAAAATTGACTCCTACAAACTATCGACAACCAAATTATCATGGTACTCACTAGAAAGAACTGCAAAGATCTGGGAATAATGCCAGATCCATTAATCAGCTCCCCAGAAACCCGAAGGGGTCAAAGTAAAATCACACAGTTTTTTCACGAAAAGCAGGAGACTAACGAGTTAATTCTAGACGAGGTCATCCCCCCTCCTTCCACTGTGTTAGACTGGGCAATTCATCTTAAAGGGCCCCGCCAAGACTTCAAAAATACCAACTACTCAACAAGCCTGGCTCAAGAACTGATCCTGGCGGAGAGATCCTGTATGGCAAACTTGAATGATTTAACGACCCAGAGGTCATCCACTGAGCCTGTAAAGGATACTCAAGGTCAACAGGTTGCCTCCAAATGTTCTCAAACAGAGGAGAGAGACGGCTATCTTCAGGACCAGCTCCACCTTATATGTACGGACATCTCCTGCTTAAAAAAATACCTCACATTAACAAATGGGCTACTTCTCACCCTAGTGGAAAATTTCACACCTCAAGCAAGAACTACAAAACAAAGTGACACTGATCAAACGAACAACCTACCCAAACCAGCAGACACGAAACACCCAGTAACCAGCAAGAAATCACAAAGAAGTAAATTAGAAGCAAAGCAAAAGAAAAGCAAAAATATCAAAACACTAAGGAAACCGAAGATAACCCATCGTACTAGCAAAAAACAATGGCAGAAACTTTATAATCTACTTCCACCATCTACCACACCTGGCTCAAACAAATCTCCCCTTCAGGACAGTAAAGTGAAAGATAAAGTGGGATTAAACACGGCAATCCCCCAGCCTGAGGAGGAAACCCCGAAGCAGAGCTATGAAACAAACAAAACGATGGAAGTAACAACCCAGAGCCCTGGAAGGAAACCCACCAGAAACACGGGTACCAGAGAGGATGTGGCCCACAACCTTGATGAAGACATACCACAGGACAGGCAAATCCCAACCCAGAAAAAAGATTGGAACCTGATACTAATCCCACAAAAACTCGTATTTGTCAACTACCCAAAACCAAAGGGCTTCCGCCCACAGATTGAGCGCAAAATGCATTTCTTGAACACCCTGAATGAAGTCCTGCCAGGGGTAGCAAAGCCAATTGACGTTGTTTCCATAGAGTACTTGCACTATGATGGCTACTCGTTAAGGGCAGTGATCACCTTTCGGGATCAAAATTTGGCCAAACTCATCTATAGATCAAGACATCTATCCTTAAAGAAAGGGATAGTAATACTAAGATTCTTTGAAAATAGGGTACCTCTGACCCCCCTTTCTGATGCCAAGCGTGACAAGCCAATGGCAGAAGAGGACCAGGAAAAATCAAAAAAGGAGAACCGACCCCAAAAGGGCTGGTCTGACCATCATAAACATGAGACTCCAAAATTAAAGGGGAAAGGCACACCCTTATATGATCTGCAATGCCCTGAGAGCGAGCCAAAGGACAATTTCTCCATAGAAGAAAACACCCTAATAAGCAAATTCTGGTCATTCCCATCCTCAATTCAAGATGAAATTCTAGAAAGACTGGAAACATTAAGAAACAGACTGACTGGGAAAGACGCATATAAAGAGACTAACAAGGACGACTCAAAAAGGGGCCAGATCTTTCCTGCCCCTCTGGAATTCAACTACGCAACCTATACAACAAAACCCTTTACCAACGAAGAGTGGACTCTAAGTCTGTTCCTGACCCCAGAAGAAATGGGCTCTCCAGCTCCCCCCCCCAAAACCTCAAACAATAACACACCAAGCTGAATTAGCTGTGCCAATGATCGGAAACGGCTCAATCTTTGTGGATGACCTAAGATCTCTAGATGCCATTCAGGCAGAAGACTGAAACACGGATAATATTGCAGGCTGGCCAAAAAAGGCACCTGCCCCATTCTCTGTTAAACCTTCTTTTAACCAAACGACAGAAGGACCATCAACTGTCGACAACATTAAGACGCCAAAAACAGATGACTCTGTCCAGCTGCCTAAGGCTGCTAAGGCTGATGAACTCCTTGAAACATCTTGGCCTTCCTTAATCCTATCAGAATCCTCCATTTTGAAGAACCATTGGCAGAAATCCTCAGAGAGCACCCCTCATCTAAAATTTCAAGATCCAATCAATACTTTAAATATACTCTCATGGAATGTGGCCGGTTGGGCCAGATGTCTTTCTCATTCTACAGACATCCCTTTCTATCGCCAAAATTTTAATATTATTGCCCTCCAAGAGACATGGACGGCAGAAAATATAGAGCTGGAGGGATTTCATCCATACGTATTAAATGCAGCCCCAGGCAGAGGTCCAGGGAGACTGAAAGGAGGGCTATGTATTCTGATCTCACTATGCCTAAAGGCCACATGTAAGGAGCTCCCTCCCCTCGATCATCTAGCCATGGCTGTACTTTTATCATGGGGAGGCAGTAAACTGCTAATTATAAATGCTTATATCCCTCCAACTAGCAAAAATTTCGACACAGAGAGTAAGTGGAAAAGCTTGGAAACCTACGTCAGGTCACAGCTCTCGGACCACCCAGAGGCAAAGGTCCTGTTAATGGGCGACCTAAATGCAAGGCTAGGGCCAGACGACTCCAGCTTAGTAATAAAATACAGGCACAAAATTGGGTTTACAGAGGAATTTGGCCTAGAAGCTCGACAGCAAACAAGGCTGTTTAAGGACCAACACTCAAATTACGCCGGGGCTTGTCTCTTCAAATTCTCACGGCAGCTAGGACTATACATCTTAAACGGCTGTACTAGTGGCGATATTCCTGGAGAATATACATATATGTCAGGGCCAAGGATCAGCACAATTGACTATGCGTTGGTGGGTGGCGAACTGCTGGCGGCAGTGGAGCGATTATCAGTGCTCCCTTATGTTGAAGGAGATCACTTCCCTTTACATCTGCAGATGTCCTTTAAAAACAAAACAATTTCTCTCAAAACAGTTTTCCTTGCAGAGATCACCGCTTTAGAGCGCCCTGGGTGTCGGGTTAAATGGACTCCAGCACTAAACATCAAAATGAAGGAGATTTTAGCCTCTGAAAAACCAAGCACACTTATAAATGACCCCAGGAGCAATGCCATCCCAGAGGACCCAGTAGCTGAATATGAACACCTACTCCAACGTCTAAAACCTTACCTCTTTACCATCTCAGAGGAGAAGCAAATTAAACCGAGAACAGTAAACAAACCTTGGTTCGATCACACCTGTTTGCAGGCCAAGAAAGCCTTGCAAAACGCATATAAAGCTGCCCTAACATCCGATAACTCTACCAGGCAGGAAGCCTATTCCTCTGTTTGTGCCCTAAAAAAAGAATACAAAGCTCTGATAACCCATCAAAAGAACAACTACAGCAAGAAATGCTGGTCACAATTAATCACTGCAGCAAAAGCAAAAAATCAGACTTTGTTTTGGAGACTGGTTTCTTCTGGCTCACACAGGGGCGCATCTCCTTTGTCCTCAACCATTCCACCTGACCGATGGGTCAGCCATTTTCAATCCATGTATGAGGACGTCGAAACCCCCACCGTGGACCCTGAATCGGGACACCTGAACAAATGGCCTGAAGTTACCGAAACCGAAGTAAAAACATACATAAATCAATTGAAAATGGCCAAAGCACCAGGTCCCGACGGCATCCTCCCCGAAATGCTAAAATCTCAGGCGGACTGGTGGGCTCCTTTCCTTGCTACCCTTTTCACCCATATAGATGACACCGGCCGTATTCCAAGGGACTGGGGAACAGCCATAGTGGTACCATTTTTCAAGAAGGGCATTAGAGGGGACCCATCAAACTACAGGCCGATTAGCCTACTTAGCGTGGTCAGCAAGCTGTATGCAAAGCACTTACTTCTAAAATTCCAAGAGTGGATAGAAAACGAAAACATCTTAGCTATAGAACAGGCAGGCTTTAGATCCGGCAGATCCACAACGGATCATTGCTTAACTCTACAACACCTAATAGAAAAGTACAACTCAGGGGGGCAGGCCTCGCTTTACGCCGCCTTTGTGGACTTCAAAGCAGCCTTTGACACAGTCCCTAGAACAAGGCTATGGGACAGACTTCGTGCCACCACTATCGACAGAAGGCTATTATTCCTACTACAGGCAATGCACTCGAATACGGCCCTAAGAGTTAGATGCAGTCGTCTAGGGCATCTAACAGATCCCATTAGAACCTTCAGGGGTGTCAGGCAGGGGTGCCTTTTGGCCCCCTTACTATTCAACTTCTATCTAAATAACTTGGTGGACACTCTCAACAACCCTGACTTTCATCCCCCGAAGATTGCAAACCAGCACATCTCGGTTCTTTTATATGCCGACGATGCCATAATTCTCTCTAGAACCCCCATAGGGCTAAGAAGAGCCTTAAGGAAACTAGCAGCCTACTGCGACACAGAACGCCTTAAAATAAACTACCAGAAGACAAAGATCTTAGCCTTCGGGAAAAAACCAAGGACCAGAAACTGGCAGCTCCAAGGCCATAAGATACAACAAGTCACAAGTTACAGGTACCTGGGTATGGTGGTCCAATCTACAGGTTCCAACAAAATCCACATAACTTCCTTAGGGAACGCTGGAGAAAGATCCGCAAACTCAATCCTCAAATTCTACAGATCAAAAGGAGGCTTTTATGTCCCCGCGGCCTTAAAACTATACAAGGCCAAAACTTTGTCCCAGCTAACCTATGGAACCTTCTTGGGCCCACCATCCCTCTCCTTCACCTTACTCGAGAGAGTCCAATCAAAATTCTTCAGAGCCCTACTGCAGGTCCCCAGGTGTGTTTCTAACGCCTGGGTAAGACTAGAAACAGGGCAAATGAGAGTAGAGGCTCATATTAGACTCACCTCAATATACAAATGGCTGACCCTACAACTTCACCCTCGAGGCCTGGTCCCTCTGATTCTTCGAGATCAATTCCAGTCTGCCTGGCAGCTCGAGGTCCAGGCCGCTCTTCAGAGACTGGGCTTTTCACCCCAAGCCCTATTGACCATGGGCATAGACCAAGCGAGATCCGAGGTCAGACAACGAATTGTGGACACGGAGAGACAGTTGGACAGCACGAGGTCCCCGGATTACATCATAGCTGAAAACGAGAGATACATTGCTGCTCCGGCAGCGTATCTCTATTACCTCGAATCCAGAAAAACAAGAAGAGCTTTCACGCTCGCCCGAAGCTCGGCGTTGCCCTCGCCAGTGCTGTTAGGCTCCTTTGGAAAGATCCCATATGAACAGAGAATCTGCCCCTGCTCACTGGGAGAGGTGGGCAGCCCATTGCATCTATTTTTTAGATGCCCTCTGTACGATAAGGCACGAAAAGATACCATCGCCCCCATTCTGGAGAATCTGGCCGACCTCCCAGAGAAGACCAAACTTAATGCCCTACTACTAGGAAAGGAGCAAAAGCTAACTCGGACGGTAGCCAGATTCTGCTCGCAGATCGGCAGGACCAGCCCTCCCTCTCAGAACAAGTCATCCAACGAAATAGCAAATTCGGTGTTGGATGGTGGGAAGTAGTCCCTTTGTGTGGATATAAAACTGAAGATCCAGAGCAGTACCTGGGAAAAGGCCAGTTGGATTCCCACTCTGAAAACATAGCCCCTCCAAACTCATAAGACTGTTATAGCCACCCCGAGTTTCAACCCCCATAGCTCTGTTAAGCTTTTCTAGGTTTAATAGCTGGTATATGACCGTAACAAAGTTATTGTATGTTATAGTATTGCAGGCGCAGACCATCCCCTGATTTGAATTAGTCCGTAAAAAAACCTAAACTCGGTTCCATGGGTAATTCTGGGTCACTTTTCTATGGGAGCGTATCTTAAGTTTTAAGTGCCCATACACTTTTTGCATCTATAAATTTTAATTTTACTGTTGTGTATTGTTTTAAATGTTTGTTTTATATGCTTTATATGCTGGTCTCTGACCGTAATAAACTATCTATCTATCTGGACCAATGGCAGCTTCCCATGTGCCACAGAGCTGTGGTCCTTTCCCTGCAAACATATGGGTTCTGCACTGCATTCACACCACAACTGATCCTGTTTTCCCCAACATTGCCCTAACTGTCAAGTTCCTAATTATATTTGTGCTTTCACATGACATAAAAGAGAAATATAGCAGAAGTTTACTCCAGGTAGCACAACCATTGAATACTACCCTCTCTTTTTGAAGTGATTTTTAATTGGTGGGGCAGACAGAAGGGGCTAAGTACTGAATAATTTGACATGATTGAATTGTCCTCATTCAGGTCTTCAGAAATTGTTGTTGTTGTTTAGTTGTGTCCGACTCTTCGTGGCCCCATGCACCAGAGCACGCCAGGCACTCCTGTCTTCCACTGCCTCCCACAGTTTGGTCAAACTCATGTTGGTAGCTTCGAGAACACTGTCCAACCATCTCGTCCTCTGTCGTCTCCTTCTCCTTGTGCCCTCAATCTTTCCCAACATCAGGGTCTTTTCCAGGGAGTCTTCTCTTCTCATGAGGTGGCCAAAGTATTGGGGCCTTCACCTTCAGAAATGTTTACTCCGAGTTAAATGAGATTCTGTTGAAATGAATCAGAATGTGCTTCTCAAATCCCAAATCTCCTTGTCTCTTTGTCTTTACAGTTGAGCTGAAGTTTAATTTGGACCAGTATGTCCACAAGAGATACCCAGGGCTGGTGAAAATAGTTCGTAATAACAAACGAGAAGGGCTGATCCGAGCCAGAATCCAAGGCTGGAAGGCAGCAACATCACCAGTGGTTGGGTTTTTTGATGCTCACGTCGAGTTCAACACCGGCTGGTAAGGTCCTATGATAGGTAGGACATGGGCAGGGGAGATGGCATAATGGACAAGTTGGGGCGGGGGTGCTAAGCCATGGAAACTGAGAAGAATCTCAAGCCCATCTTGTTTCATTGAGAGGACCTTTGGGACTCCTTGACTCTGCCTCTTAGCCCAGGTTTGGAGAACCTGTGGCTCTCCAGATCTTGTTCAGTTCCCATCAGCTCCAGACATCATGGACAATGGTCCAAGGTGATGTGAGCTGGAGTCCAGCAATATTTGAACGGTCACATGCTCTCCTTGCCTTGGACAAATCCACACTATGTGGATTTAAAGTGTATTCAATGCACATTTAAAGTTCATGACTCCCTGCAAAGAATCCTGGGAACGATGGTTTCCCCTACAATTCCCAGTATTGTTAAGAAACTACAGTTCACAGTATTAATTGCGGGAAGCCATGTCATGCTTTAAGTGTGCAGAGAGTGGAGTGGTTCTGCCTTGAGTCTTTGCACAATAATGAACTCCTCAGGTTCAAGAAGGATACTGACAAGCTGGAACATGTCCAGAGGAGGGCAACCAAAATGGTCAAAGGCCTGGAAACGATGCCTTATGAGGAACGGCTTAGGGAGCTGGGTATGTTTAGCCTGGAGAAGAGAAGGTTAAGGGGTGATATGATAGCCATGTTCAAATATATAAAAGGATGTCATATAGAGGAGGGAGAAAGGTTGTTTTCTGCTGCTCCAGAGAAGCGGACACAGAGCAATGGATTCAAACTACAAGAAAGAAGATTCCACCTAAACATTAGAAAGAACTTCCTGACAGTAAGAGCTGTTTGACAGTGGAATTTGCTGCCAAGGAGTGTGGTGGAGTCTCCTTCTTTGGAGGTCTTTAAGCAGAGGCTTGACAGCCACCTGTCAGGAATGCTTTGATGGTGTTTCCTGCTTGGCAGGGGGTTGGACTGGATGGCCCTTGTGGTCTCTTCCAACTCTATGATTCTATGATTCTATAATGATTGCACTTGAGTTCAGATTGTAGCAGATCCTCTCTTTTTTATATGAAATAACCTTCTATCCCTTTGACCATAAGTCTATCAATCAGGTGGGGAAAGGGCAAAAGACATTTTGATGTTCTGTATTTCTACTAATGATGGAAGGATCTCAGTTCCCTCAGTTTCTTACTTCTTTCCAATCTTAAATTCAGCTCTCCATATTTTGCAGCAATTTGCTTTTTTTGGGGGGGGGGGAATTCATCGTGAAAATTCATCAGCATTTCAGTGTGAATTTCTCCAGGTAAACACAAACGCAGTTTTGGCAAATGTACACATTTTTGCAAGCATTCTTCTCTAATATAATGCATTTTTGTATGTCATTTTCACTCAGTTTTGTTCACACTTTAATAAATATGAGGATTAGTGCCACATATTTGGGTGTGCATTTCTTTTTAGAAATTCTGTGAATTCTCAAGTTTTACCTTGTGGTGTCAGATTTACAGCTGCTCTGCTGCACTTTATGCCTGGGTAATTGGGGTCAAAAGTCATTGGCAACAGTGATAAGGGGAAATAGTAGGGGTGGATCTACACACAGGGAAAACACCGTAATAAATCAGAAATTAAATCGTTATAGCAAAAGAAAAAACGCTGTGGAAAATCTCAAATAATTTTTATTTTATTTATTTTTTGCTCTCCAGTGCCATCTGGTGTTGCTTGTTTATTACATATTTGAAGTGCTGGTTTGTTTGTGTGTGTGGATTTTATTTTTTTTTTACTAATGTAGCTGAGTCCCAGTAAAGGTTATCAGAGCAAGAGAATTCTCTCCCAACCCACCAGTGGCAACGCATTTGTCCTTCACTCATCTAGGACAAGGATTGTAGGCTAGCTAATTTAGGTATTAAATATTAACAGTTAGTGTATCTCAGGTGTAGGCTTCAAGGTTGTGCTTTGTGGTAGAATGGATGCTTGAATAGGGCAATTGGTAAAAAGCTAAAAGGACGGCTGCTTTAACTGGCAATCGATAAAAAACCTTGAGATGTTGCTGAGACACTTTTATTACCATGCCTGCGATGGTGGTGGAGTTTGAAACGCTGTCTGCAGACTGTGCTAAAACTCTGTCTCTTGACAACTTCATTCCAATTACTGAAACTTAGGCTTGAACTGCACATTCCACAGAGTCCCAAGTTTCCTTCCTTCCTTCCTTCCTTCCTTCCTTCCTTCCTTCCTTCCTTCCTTCCTTCCTTCCTTCCTTCCTTCCTTCCTTCCTGTTGGTTTAACCCAACACAGCCTGGGGCACTCTGCAACTAGCCACAATGGCTATGCTGTGCCACTACAATGTTTCTAAATACCAATAGCAAGAAATAACAGGAGGAGAGAGGGCTCTTGTGCTCAGATCCTGCTTGCAGATTTCGCAAAGGCATCTGGCTGGTCAGTGTGAGAACAAGAGGCTGAACTAGATGGACCACTGACCTGATCCAGCAGGCTCTTCTTATCACAAAATCTTAGAATAATAGAACGGTAGAGCTGGGAGGGGGCCCCAGGAGTCATCTAGTCCCAAACCCCTTATGTTCTTAACCCTTTCCTTCATTGTACTTTCCTTTTTGTTTAGTTATGAGGTATTGACTGGCTGTCAGGGCTGAGCAATCAGCCAGCAGTCAGGGGAGAGCCGGGAGCTGGGGTGAGGAATCAGAGGCAAGGGGCCCAGTCTCAGCACTGAGGAAGCAAAGAAACAAAGCAAACAAAGCTTGCCAGATCCAGGCGGATGACAGCTGTGTTTCACCTCCAATGTCACAGGCAATTGCAGGGAAGTACAAGTGTACACTGTTGTGCTCAGGCCTTGTTTGTGAGTTTCTCAGAGGCAATTGGTTGGCCACTGAGAAAACAGGAAACTGGACAAGAAGCGCCTTTGGTCTGATCCAGTATAGCCAGTGTGGTGTGGTGGTTAAGAGCGGTAGACTCGTAATCTGGGGAACCGGGTTTGCGTCTCCGCTCCTCTACATGCAGCTGCTGGGTGACCTTGGACTAGTCACACTTCTTTGAAGTCTCTCAGCCCCACTCACCTCACAGAGTGTTTGTTGTGGGGATTTGTTTAGTTATGAGGTATTGACTGGCTGTCAGGGCTGAGCAATCAGCCAGCAGTCAGGGGAGAGCCGGGAGCTGGGGTGAGGAATCAGAGGCAAGGGGCCCAGTCTCAGCACTGAGGAAGCAAAGAAACAAAGCAAACAAAGCTTGCCAGATCCAGGCGGATGACAGCTGTGTTTCACCTCCAATGTCACAGGCAATTGCAGGGAAGTACAAGTGTACACTGTTGTGCTCAGGCCTTGTTTGTGAGTTTCTCAGAGGCAATTGGTTGGCCACTGAGAAAACAGGAAACTGGACAAGAAGCGCCTTTGGTCTGATCCAGTACAGCCAGTGTGGTGTGGTGGTTAAGAGCGGTAGACTCGTAATCTGGGGAACCGGGTTTGCGTCTCCGCTCCTCTACATGCAGCTGCTGGGTGACCTTGGACTAGTCACACTTCTTTGAAGTCTCTCAGCCCCACTCACCTCACAGAGTGTTTGTTGTGGGGGAGGAAGGGAAAGGAGAATGTGAGCCGCTTTGAGACTCCTTCGGGTAGTGATAAAGCGGGATATCAAACCCAAGCTCTTCTTCTTCTCTTCTTCTTCTTCTTCTTCTTATGCTTAGTAGTCATTTCCTCTTTCCAAAGAACCCTGGGTATTGCAATTAACAGATGAAGCTGCCTTTCATTGACAAGGTCAGGCTATTTATCCATTGTCTACTAATCTGACTGGCAGCTGGTCTCCAGGATCTCAGGAAGAGGTGTTTCCCATCACCTGATCATTTTTTAATTGGAGGAGCCTGAGAGTGTTCTACCTCCCCCTTCAGAGGCAGTATGCCTCTGAATACCAGTCTCTGGGAATCACAACTGAGTAGAGTGCTATGACACTAAATTCCTGCTTGCAGCCTTTGTAGAAGAGGTTTTTGGGGGTGCTGCACCAGACGGGTCTTGGGTCTGATCTAGCAGGGTTCTCTTTATGTTCTTGTAGCATTTTCTGATTTAAATTGGGCTGTGTGACAACTCTGGGCCCCTGTGCCTTTTGACACTGGCATTCTCAAGGACTGAGGGGTGGTTCCACCTCCTCCTTGGACAGCTCCATCAGTGTGCCTTGCAACAGAGGGGCCCTCAAGGGAATCTTCAACACTGGTTCCAGGAGATGCTGCCTGTTCCCAAAGGTCTTTGATCTGTGGATTGCAGCTTCACCCTCCTGTCTGGCACCAGGTCAGGGCTAGTAGGTATTACAATAGACACCCTAGGACTGATATTCCACTAAATGCATGGACATCAGGAGGTGCGGCCAGTTGACATAATCCTGCTTCTGATAGCTCAGTTGGTTAGATGTGGTGCTAATAATGTCAAGGTTGCAGGTTCGATCCCCGTACAGTGGTACCTTGGTTCTCAAACTTAATCCATTCTGGGAGTCCATTCAACTCCCAAAACCATTCGAAAACCAAGGCACGGCTTCCAATTGGCTGCAGGAGCTTCCTGCACTCAAGCGGAAGCCACGTTGGACGTTCGGCTTCCGATAAACGCTCGCAAACTGGAATGCTTACTTCTGGGTTTGCGGCGTTCAGGAGCCGATTTGTTCGGAAGCCAAGCCATTCGAGTACGAAGGTTCCACTGTATGTGACAACTGCATATTCCTGCATTGCTGGGGACTAGATGATCCTTGGGACGCGGGTGGCGCTGTGGGTTAAACCACAGAGCCTAGGGCTTGCCGATCAGAAGGTCGGCGGTTCAAATCCCCGTGACGGGGTGAGCTCCCGTTGCTCGGTCCCTGCTCCTGCCAACCTAGCAGTTCGAAAGCATGCCAAAGTGCAAGTAGATAAATAGGTACCGCTGCAGTGGGAAGGTAAACGGCGTTTCCGTGCGCTGCTCTGGTTCGCCAGAAGCGGCTTAGTCATGCTGGCCACATGACCTGGAAGGTGTACGCCGGCTCCCTCAACCAATAAAGCGAGATGAGCGCCGCAACCCCAGAGTCCGTCATGACTGGAGCTAATGGTCAGGGGTCCCTTTACCCTTTACCTTTTAGATGATCCTTAGGGTCCCTTCTATCTCTACGATTCTATGAATGCTTCTCCCTGGTATTAAACCTGTGCATAGAGGAATGCATGAAAGAGGCTACTGCTTATTTCCCTGACCTCCAGATGTTTGGGCTACTCCTCCCCATCAGCCCCAGCCAGCATGGCCAATGGTCAGGGATGATGGGAGTTCTAATCCTGGGTTGAGGAAGTCTGGAATCAAATTGAGACATTCACAAAGTTAAACTGGGAGAGATGGGAGAGCAAACCCAGGAATGACACTGGAATGGTGACAGGGAGGGGGGGAAGCCCACTCATCCTTAAAAGGCAGATAGATAAGACAAAATGAGTAGACAAGAGTATTTAGCTTTGGAATCTGAAGGATGTAAGCTTCAGTGTGCCTCCAACCAACCATTTACTTCAAGTCACATTAATGTCCCTGCAGGGAGTGCCAATGAAGTTGAAAAGAATCTAACTGGTTGAATACCAAGGAATAGTCATTATGAGGCTGGGGAGGCCCTTACCTCCCCCCCCCCTGCACTCACCCGAAAAAAAATGCTGCCATTTCAAACGCTGTTGTCCAGATTCCTCCAGAGAATTAATTTTCACTCAAAAGATTTTGGGCCATTAGGCTAATAATGGAATGTAGCAGAATGAGGCTTAATGGTGTCTCTCTTAGCCTGAACAATCCCCTACTTAAGTTACTCAATGAGGGAAATGAGATTGAAAATATTCAGAGCATAAGAGATGTTGTGCTGGGTCAGGCCAAAGACATATTTCCCAACAGTCCAGAGATACCTGGGATTTTTTGTGCTGTCACAAATCAATAATTGCCAAGGATATGCCTGAATTTTGGCCCAAAGTTTTGTTTCTATTGTTTAATTAGATGCTACCTGCCGCAAGTTTTCTCATGATCAGCCAGCCCTCACTACATGGCCACAGTGATCCATGTGACGGTCACCGCCAGGCTTGATTACTGTAACTCGCTCTACGCAGGGCTGCCCTTGAAGTTGTCCCAGAAACTCCAGCGGGTGCAGAATGCCGAGGCGAGGCTCCTTACGGGGTTCTCGCCATAGGACCACATTCATCCAGTGCTTTTCCAGCTGCACTGGCTCCCGGTGGAGTACAGGGTCAGGTTTAAGGTGCTGGTTTTGACCTTTAAAGCCCTTTGCCACCTAGGACCCTCATACCTACGGAACCGCCTCTCCTGGTATGCCCCGCGGAGGACCTTAAGGTCCATAAATAGCAACACTCTAGAGGTTCCGGACCCTAAGGAGGTCAGATTAGCCTCAACCAGGGCCAGGGCCTTTTCAACACTGGCTCCGGCCTGGTGGAACGCTCTGTCTCATGAGACCAGGGCCCTGCGGGATCTGATTTCTTTCCACAGGGCCTGTAAGACAGAGTTGTTCCTCCTGGCCTTTGGCCTGGAATCAGCCTGATCCCCTCCCCCTCTTTCCTTTTCCTTCTGTGATGGAACCCCTATTTGGGGACTTCCCTGGCTTTTTTCTGGCCCACGTAGGACCAGTCTGGAGAGTTGGCCTTGGTGAAGATTTGACGTTTTCTCCCCCCAGTTTTTGATCTGGGCTTCCACTGAAATGAGGCTGCATTTTAAGTTGTATTTTAACCCTGTTTTTTAGTTGTATTTTAATCAATTGTTTTTATACCTGATGTTAGCCGCTCTGAGCCCGATCTTGGCCGGGGAGGGCGGGGTATTATTATTATTAATAATAATAATAATAATAATAATAATATTACATCTGCATTGCCCTATGATGTCAAGAACAACTCAGCCTTTGTGTGGGTGCCCCATGTGGTGAAGCTCTGAATTGCAGGTGGCAGCTTCCCTAGTGGACTGCCTTCAGGTCCTGGACTGATTGATTGTCTCCACCCACGCAGGCTGGCCATTGGATCCTTCGGCACAGAAAGGAGTATCATAATGCTTCCTGGTCAGATTGAGCCTTGCTTGAGCCTTGCAAAAGGACTTCTCGGGCTCTGTTGTGTTCCTGCACTCTCAGTAAATATTTAGTCCCAAGTTCTAGCTTGCTCCTTGGTCCTGATGTGATAAAGAATTAGATGTGATTCTGCTGTGAGTCTCCAGGATGAGGAGGAGACAGGACACTTTGACAGGAGCCCTGAGACCATGATATTACTTATTATTACCTGCATTTATATCCAACTTTTCTATGTAGCTCAAGGTGGAATACATTATTCTCTCCTATTTCATTCTCACAATCACCCTGAGAGGTGAAGAAGTGTGCATGCGCATGAAAGCTCATACCAAAAACAAACTTAGTTGGTCTCTAAGGTGCTACTGGAAGGAATTTGTTTTTTTTTACCTGACAGGTCAGATAGCCTGCAAAATAGTTGCATTTTCCAAGGAAGCTTGAGAATGGAGCACCCTGGAGACAAGGGGGAATGCCTCTCCAGAGTTATGCTCATCAGAAGACGCTTGGAGTTTCGGGGGCTTGCAGGGGCACCCCAGGGCATTTTCTAACAATAATGTGCCCCAACCGAACTCTGGACCCCCTACCAATCACCACTAGATTTGGTTCCCACTAATGTGCCAGGAAGAATGAGAGAACCCAGCTAATTGCATTAACTTTTTGCCTACGGATGTCATTGGACTATAATGCCTGTCAACCCTAAGGACAGGCCATGCTGACTGGGACTGATGGGAGTTGGAGTTAAACAGGTAAAAGGTTCTCCATTGACGACATAAACCTTTCTTTGCTTCCTGGTAGCTGCTGATGGATCAGCTCCATTGACCAGCTCCTACCTTCCCCCTTGACTGCTTCAGCACTTGGAGCTTGGAATTCATGTTGCTGAAGCTGTTGGACAGCTCCTCTGCTGGTCCACTGTCCTATGTAATAGTTCTTCATAGGGCTTTCTGGGCTTGATTGAACCACTCCCCTGCTTCACCCAGCAGGATAGGGGTAGGGCATTCTGCTTCCTATGCTGTCAAGGAACTTAGCTTCAGGGTAAATTGCTGCTGGAGACCCCTCCTTACTTCTCCTCCACGTGGAGAGAACATTGGAACTGGTTTTGAGTCAGAGATTTCTAGTGCTTTGAGCATCAGCTGGAAATCAGGTTACTTGTGGCCTCATTAAATTCTCTACTTTATTTGCACGCAGGGAAACCAAATTTCCCAGGGAGTGGGGATAAATTCTCCAATGGTTTCTCTGGAATTCTCTGGAAGACCTCTGATATTTCTTTCTTATAAAAGTATAGCCCATGTATATTTGTACCCTGTGGGGTCATGGCAGAACAGCTGACTTTGGCATGACACAAGTGCTGCTCCCCTCCTCAAAGGCTTTGATTGTGTCATCATTTCCCGTGTACTTCCATTTTAGTATTCTATCCAGATGGAAAATAAAAGTGATGACATGATCTCATTCTTTCACAAACCCAGGGGAATCTTCGCTTGCCATTTCTGTATCTGTGAAATTTCACAGTTCAGGCTTCCGAGAAAGTGGGAATGGAAGTTTTCAAACACAGCACATCATTGGGAAGGGTTTAGCTCTTCAGTTTGTATCCAGAAGTACTTGGTGTTCAGTGCTATAATTGATGTTCTAATGGTGGGGTGGGGAACCTCAGACCTGGAGACTGAATAGTGTCTTCCAAGCTTGTCTGCTCCTCATAACTCCCTCTCATCTGCTTTCCTTTCCCTGCTTGACAAACTCCTTGGTTGTTGTAGTTTACATATTTATTATTACATTACTACTTAGAACCAGTGTGATGTACTGGTTAGAGTGTCAGAGTAGGACCTGGGAGACCAGGGTTTGAATCCTCACTAAGCTATGAAGCTCAATGGGTGACCTTTGACCAGTCACTGCTTCTCAGCCTAACTTACTTCACAGGGTTGTTGTGAAGATAAATGGGGATACACCAAGTTAGTATATAAATGTAAGAATTGCCTTATATCCCACTGCTCCTCAGTGAAGTTCAAGGTGATGTTCATGGTTCTCCCTTCCTCATCCTGAGAGGTAGGTTAGGCTGAGGGACAGTGGGTTGCATCTATTGTTAGTCCCATTGAAATTAATAATCACAACTTGCGCGAACAGAGGGAGGAAGCGGTGCAAGAAGATTGGAAGAAATTTAAATTGTATTTAAAGAAATATTGTAATATTGAAAATTTTTGAGAATCTAGGGAAAAAGTTAGGGATTTCCGGATAAAAATTGGGAGAAAAAGAATATTTATGGTAAAAAGGGTAATAAAATGATTTTAAATGGAAAATAAAAGGTAAGATGAAAGGTTAGATATGAAAATGAATCTGCCTAAAAGAGGATATAAATTGAAAACCAAGAAGGGAGGATGGGGGGAAGTCCCACCAAGATGCGAGGAAAATTAGGTAAAAATTGTATATTTTATTGTTGTGTTTGATTGTTTATGTTGTTTTTCTTTTGTTGCTGTGATTGTTTTGTTATATATGACAAAATGAATAAAAATTATTTTTTTTTAAAAAAAAAGAAATTAATAATCACAACTAGTTTGGTGCCATTGCTTGCAGTGCACCTAGTCAGAGTGGGACCTGGTAACTAGCCCAAGTTCACCCATCAAGCTCCATGGCTAAGTGGGGATGTGAACGCTGATCTCGCAGGTTCTAGTCCAACACCCTAACCCTTATGCCATTCTCTCATTGCTGAATTCCCTAGCTATCTGGGGACAGTGTTGGGAGGACATTCACACCACATTGCTAAGACTTTATTTGGAAATGGGCATGATTCCCTGATCATCGCCCCCCACTCCCTGCTTCAGAAGGACTGCTAAAGCACAAACAGCCCTACTGATATCGTCATTGTTCTCCCATAAGGAAATCAGATCTCTCTTGTACAGGAAGCTGCATAACTCAAGCAAGATGATTTATGGAGTTGCTATGGAGCTATGGAAAGTGTGTGCAGGAGGAGGACAAACTAGCGGCCTTAGAGAGCCGTAGTCAGCTGTAATAAGGAAATGGGGGTGGTTTGGCAGTATCCAACATGACAGCTCCACCAGGCCTCTGCAAGGGATCCTTTGATAAAAGATTTTAGGCATCTCCTTTTTGAAACAGGCATCGTGGCACAACTGCTTTTGAGGAAAGGGCGTTGCATTAATTTCTCATGGTACCCAAGTGAGCTACACGCTGGGTATTGCTTTATGTTAATCAAGTTTTTACAAAAGAGGACACAAATGTCCGACAAGCAAAGAATCCCCAACACTGTGAGAGTAAGCTAGGCTTTCCAGCCATTCATAATTTTACAGTCTGTTCATACGTATATCGGGAGCTCTCACCCTAATACTATTGTTGTTGTTTACTAAATTGATAAAGCAGCCTTCACCCAAAGATCACAGGGCAGCTTACAACAGAAGAAATAGGCAGGAGGAGGTTACTATGAATGGCATTGGACTGTGTGCACTGTCACAAGAGGTCTCTGCCATGACTGTCTAGACTGCCCTCCTATCACAGAGGTGAGGGACAGGCCAAAGTGAGATGTTCTGGCTGCCTTTGTCTGAGCTGTAGAGCAGCAGCTCATGCAGGAGGTCCCAGATTCAAATCCTGGCATCTCCAGGTAGCTCTTGAAATGTCCTTTGTCTGAAACCCTGGGTAGTCACTGCCAGCCAGTGTAAGCAACACTGAGCTCAATGGACCAATGATCTGGCTTGATATATGGAAGCTTCCTATGTTCCTGTAATATTGACCATCCATATGTATTCATATCTAGCAGGGAACTTTTTTAAATGAAGTGTTATTGAGATGGACTGGTGAACCCATTTGCATTCCATATCAGTTTCACATATGGTTAATTGTAGGTCCATTCCATCATTATTTTTTGCTAACTGAAAAAAACCACACATTATGTACATATTCTCTCCCTAAAATATGCATTCTGTGTCCTTCTCAAATGCATTTCCCCATAAAATATGCATTTTTCTTGTTAAATATGAATTTTTGGGTGTGCTTTCCAAAACCAAGACTGCATCACAAAAGTCAGAGAGAAGCTCATCAGCCGGCTGGTAGCTGCGTTCTGGTCTACATATGAGTTCAGGACCGTCTAAGTAGATCAGTTGGCTTTAAAATGTGAACTGAACCAATTTATCCTCTATCCCACAGTATTACGATCTGTGATGTAGTCATCCCTCCTAAATGGGTTGTCCGCACTAGAGAAGACACTTGTCACAATGACTTATTGCATGCAATGCTATTTACCTGCAAGACTCTCTGATCTGTATTGTTACAATGACAATACAAAGTCCCCCTTTTCTTTCAGTGACAGCCCCCTGAGGGCTGTTCCCTGAGGTGGTTGTCACTTGGCAATGAAATACCCCAAGGTGACTCCCCATTTCACCCTTCAGTAACAAGTGAATCACAGCAGCCAAGTCCTTCTCTGCCAGGTAAACAAATTAACAGTGTGTCACTAATGACGCCTACATCTGTTGCTTGGTATTCAGATGCTTGACATAGCAGGCTGAAACAAAGCAACGTGTGTGTGTTTGTGTGTGTGTCTGTTGCAGACAGCAATTGTTATTTAGGTCTGCATGGATTATTCTCACTTACTTGACTATTGGAGACACAA
Organism: Darevskia nairensis; assembly: GCA_034642065.1. Classification (NCBI taxonomy): domain Eukaryota; kingdom Metazoa; phylum Chordata; class Lepidosauria; order Squamata; family Lacertidae; genus Darevskia; species Darevskia nairensis. The sequence continues at coordinate 140,689 of JAWWNI010000834.1, read as the reverse complement.
AAACCTGCTGATGGAACCAGGAGAAATGACAGTTGTGGCATTGCCATGTAAGGTGTGTGTGTGTGTGTGTGAGAGAGAGAGAGAGAGAGAGAGTTTACCTCTCCACATTTCCACAGATGCCTGCAGCACAACAAGCCGTTTCTGCTTGAGAAGTAGGGAGAAATTGCGCCTTTTAACTGAATTGTGTTTTGATTTCTTGGAGAATATCCAGCTCTTCTCCCTGGAATCCCCTGTCATCCTCCAACAGCCAGCTTTCTCATAAATTTAATCTTGTCTAAATAGCACAAGCTGGTTGTTGTTGTTTAAAAAGAAGGTCTCCTTCTCTAGGCCATGTGGGTAAGATTAAGATTCCACAAACTGGCACCTTTTGACTAATGCACTACAGAGAGAGAAGAGAAGATAGAAGAGAGAGCATTGAACAGATGTCTCTTATCTATACCATGGTGGGGTTGGAGCAATTTGGCCCTTGAGTGTTTTGATTTGAACAATATGTTGCATGTGCTCATGCAGATGTTTGTGCTCTGACTGCTCCTATTTGTTAGGGACAATTCCTCTTTGCTATTACTAGACTCTGGTAAATTGCTTTCCTATGTTTTTGCTTTTGCCTTTTGGGGATGCCTTGTTCAAACATGGTTAGTACAAGCTGCTAGAATTGTCATCCATTATCTTCCGCATTGGACCCAGGTGGCGCTGTGGGTTAAACCACAGAGCCTAGGGCTTGCTGATCAGAAGGTCGGTGGTTCGAATCCCTGCGACGGGGTGAGCTCCCGTTGCTTGGTCCCTGCTCCTGCCCACCTAGCAGTTCGAAAGCATGTCAAAGTGCAAGTAGATAAATAGGAACCGCTCTGGCAGGAAGGTAAACGGCATTTCTGTGTGCTGCTCTGGTTCGCCAGAAGTGGCTTTGTCATGCTGGCCACATGACCCGGAAGCTGTACGCCGGCTCTCGGCCAATAAATTGAGATGAGCGCCGCAACCCCAGAGTCGGACACGACTGGACCTAATGGTCAGGGGTCCCTTTACCTTTATCTTCCGCATTTCCTCCAAGAAGTTCATACATGGTCCTCCCTCCCTCCCTCCACATCCTTGTAAAGTAAGTTGACTAAGCAATTGTGACCAGCCTCAGATTGTCCAGTGAGTTTCATGTATGAATGGGGATTTGAACCTGGATAAGAATGTAAGAAGGACCCTGCTGGTTCACACCAAAAACCTATCTAGTCCAGCATCATGTTTCCCTCAGTGGCCTCTGGGAAGCCCACAAGAAGGATAGAGGGACAACAGTCCATTCCCGCTGCTGTTTCCCAGCTACTGACATTCAGAGATACATCAGGTCTGCTTGGTCCTAGCCCAACACTCTAACCATTATTCCACACTGCCTCTCTTTAAGAGTTGTCACCCAGCAACATTTAACTGCATCCCCAGTCCTCTGGAGTGGTGGTGGTGGTTGGGTGGGTTCATCTTGCCTTTAGAACACCTGTTGAAGTTGACTCTTGGTGGTGGTGAGGAGAGACATTACCTTATCAATATTCAACAAACTGCATATCGGGTGATGCACAAGGGTTCAATCCTGCCTTTTCAGGGTGCGGGAGAAGGAGCTGGCTGGTGTGCCCAAATCAAGAAGGATTGAATTCCCTGCTCATCTGCTGAGGAACTGAGGTTCAATCTTGCTTCCTGCAAGGCTCAGGAATGGGGACTGGTTTGCATGCCTGAATCAAGTAGGACTGAATTTCTGCATATTAGCTCATGAATGGGGGTTCAGTCCTGCTTCCTGTAGGGTTTGAGTGTACCAGCCAGTCCCTACCACCATGCATTAACTGATGTGCAGGGAGGTCAAACCTGCTTTCTGCCACCATGAATATATGTGTCCCACACCTACCAGTAATATCACATATTACATCAGGTGTGGGGCAGGTGAGCATGGTTTTGTTCTTGCAGGCAAAATGGGGAGGCATGGAAGGCCAAGTTTGACCCACAGGTTAGAACTGCCCCATCCTTGATGTAAACACTAAATTAGTATGCAGTGCACCACTTGCCATTTCACTCATAGGACATATTGGTATATTTACTGTTGTTGGTTATGTCTTCTTAAACAATTTGTTGTAGCAATTTTCCCTGCTGAATTCTTTAACCAAAAGAATAAACATCATGTTGGCTTTTAAGACCAGGGGAGGGCAGGCATTTGCAGAGTATGTGAAGATAGCAAGTGACAGGCAAGAGCAGAGCCTTCAGCAATGCATTATGTTGTGAAGGTGCAGATAGTGATCTTCCCTACAAGGGCAGGAGTGGTGCAAGGTGAACGTATCCTGTTTTCTTCTGTGAAATGCTGGAGGATAAGTACAGGTGCATTCATTAAGTTAATGACTTGATACACCAGGAACCAGAGGCTCTTCTACATATCATATAGGAAGCTGCCTTGCCCACCTGTCTAATCTACCCAATCCAAGCATGGCTTGGAGCACAAAAGGGAAACCTGTAGTCCTCCAGATGATGTTGGCCCCAGCCCCAGCCCCAGCCAGCATGATGGTCAGGGATGATGGAAGTTGTAGTCCAGCCACATCTAGATGACTATGGGCTCTTGATATGATGGGATGCATAGCCTACTGCCCCTCCCCATATACCCTATAGGTGTTTGTTGACCATGCAGCACCTCGCTGCAAATGAATGAAAGGGTTCAGGGGTGCTGTTTCAAATCTCAGTGGTGGGATGGGTTGAGATTCTAAGTCCTAAAGCAGGGATGGTGGACCTGTAGTCTTTCCAATGTGGCTGAGCTCCATCATCTGACCACTGGCCATGAGGCTTGGGACTGACGGGAGTTGGTTGCAGTAGTGCTTCTGAATCCCAGTTGCTGGAAACCACAGGAGGGGAGCGTGCTCTTGCACTTATATTCTGCTTGTGAATTTCCCACAGTCATCGGGTTGGCCACTGTAAGCGCAGGATGCTGGACTAGATGGGTCATTGGCCTGATCATAGAAGGTTCTTCCTATGTTCTTATGAGTTGGTGTCCAACATGATCCTCAAGGTCCCTTCCAATTCTACAATTCTATGAACATCTGAATATCCACAGGTTTCCTGCTCATGTCCAACAGCCCTGCTCATGGATATATTCAAGATTGATTCGTTCGCTTATTTTTTTAAAGAAATAATAGCTGACTTCAAGAGAACATAAGAAGAGGCTGTTGGATAAGGTAAGGATAATCTAGTCCAGCGTCGTGTTCTGCAGCAGCCAACCAGATACCCAGGGGAAGCCAGCAAGTAGGCTCTGAGCACAACCGCCCTCTCCCCAATTGTGATTCCCAGCAACTTGTGTTTCGAGACATAGTGTCTCCAAAAGTAGAGGAAGAACAAAGCCACTGATATCCTTTTCCTTCATGAATTTGTCTAATCCTCTTGTAGAGCTTTCCAAGTTGGTGGCCATCAATATTCCATATGGGGGTGAATTGGGAGCATTAATTTCGGTTCTATTTATTCTCAACAAAATACTCTTCTTAAAAAAGAAAAGAAAAACAGGAACAAATATTGTTTGCTTACAGGGTGGAGCCAGCACTTACCCGCATCAAAGAAGACAGGAAACGGATCATCCTTCCAGCTATTGACAACATAAAGTACAACACGTTTGAAGTGCAGCAATACGCCAATGCAGCTCATGGCTACAACTGGGGACTCTGGTGTATGTACATAATCCCACCACAAGACTGGCTGGACAAGGGGGACGAGTCTGCACCCATCAGGTGACTTTCTGCAATTCTATACCATTGCTACTTTACTGCTGACAGTTCTTTAATCCCATGGGCTGATCTTGGTGACCGCTCCCCACAAAAACAACACTGCATTCCGTTAGAGGGGATGTTGTGTGCCTTGAGGAATTTAAGCAACCCCATCAGATGCATCAACCACACACCACTGTAATGAGTTGGCTGAGTCCTTGTGCAACTTTCAGAGCTGGTGTCAGCGCAGAATTCTGTCTAGGCATTATTGGGATAACTGGCTCCAGTTACTGGTTAGAACCCTTTCATATGCAGAGTGAGAGGCATTTTGCTAGTGAATCTTGGTTAAAGAATCATAGAATAATAAAATTGTATAGTTGGAAGAGATAGTGAGGATCATCTACTCCATGGGTACGCAAACTAAGGCCCGGGGGCTGGATCTGGCCCAATCACCTTCTAAATCCGGCCCACAGACTGTCCGGGAATCAGTGTGTTTTTACATGAGTAGAATGTGTGCTTTTATTTAAAATGCATCTCTGGGTTATTTGTGGGGCATAGGAATTCGTTCATTATTTTTTTCAAAATATAGTCCGGCCCCCCACAAGGTCTGAGGGACAGTGGACCAGCCCCCTGCTGAAAAAGTTTGCTGACCCCTGACCCCTGCAATGCAGGAATATGCAGCTGTCCCCTAAATATGTCCCCTCATATTCGCTACTGCCACTGCCTGATCACTTGCCCTCTCCATGCAGTGAGAAGACACAGAAGCTGGAGCTGCTTCCTCCACTTGTCCTGCACTCTTTTGAGCAGCTGTGTGGCTTAGGGGCAGAGGAAGGAAGGAAGGAAGGAAGGAAGGAAGGAAGGAAGGAAGGAAGGAAGGAAGGAAGGAAGGAAATAAGCACCAATGATGAGTATGTGGGCTCACACAAAAGGGAGCCCCACTGATGGCATCTTCCTTGCGTACCCCACAAAAATCAACCTTTCTTCTGTGACTTTTCTCCCTGCCACTCTGCCCCACTCATATCTTGGCTGGGAAGTCAATAGGGCTGGAGAAGAAATCCATACAGTTTTTTTTGTTTTTTAGTGTGCATCTGGATTCAATCTTTCTTTCACTCAACTCAATCCAATTCAAGAGGCGATGGCAGCATCTCTCACCAAACATTGTGAAGACCACATAGGGACTGGCTCTTTCTAGTTGGTGCAAATACAGAGGGCAGCTTAATGGGTGTGCTATTGTTATGGCTGTGTGATTTATTGATATATCATCCAAAACCGGTTTGAAGTCCATACCGTGATATCAGTTTCATAATTTTTGACCTGGCAATATATCGTGAATCATGATATGTGTGTGTGCTATGCAAAAATCAAGATGCAGGAAAAACTGTGAAGCTAGCCAATGCCTCTATCCTTATTTCAGGCATCATGATATTAACATGACCCGGAAGCTGTATGCCGGCTCCCTTGGCCAATAAAGCAAGATGAGCGCCGCAACCCCAGAGTCGTCCGCGACTGGACCTAATGGTCAGGGGTCCCTTTACCCTTTTACCTAATTTGTACTCCTTGAAGCAACATGTGGACCAAAATGCAGCTATGCACGTATATATGTTCATCTCAGGGGGTAAAGCAGCCTGGGGAAGGAGATCCAGATGGGAAGCAGTGGCTGTGGAAATGGGTGAAGCTCCTCCCCTCCTGACGGCTATTTTTCTCTTCCAAAGGCCCTCTACCCGACTCATAGTCTGCAAATTCAGGAGCTGCAGACGTTTCATACCACCCTCCCTCCGTCTGTCCGTGTGTGTGTGTGTTCTCGTGCACATGGTTCCCTCCTTCTTTCCCCATTAGAGATTCATAAATGATGCAAATGGGGCTTTAGCCTTACTTTTCCTCTTATCGCTGCGAAACAGAGGGGCGCAACAGCATTCATTTTCTTTATCTTCAAGCGGTGCACGTCTGTTAGTGGGGACCTCCCGCTCTTTGTGAAGCCTCAATATGCAGGCAGGTAATTGCTCAGGAAATCTGAATGTCCCTTGATAAACCTGGCCAGCTTTTTTTCCTTCCCCTTTCAAAGAGCAGCCGCTATTTCATTGTCACTGTGGAGATACATCTATGCACTGGGAATGTTTTGCTATTGATTCCAGTGGCCAGGAAAGCGGAGACAACACCAACTTAATCTTTGCTCTCTCTCTCTCTCTCTCTCTCTCTCTCTCTCTCTCTCTCTCTCTCTCACCCTCCCTCCCTCCCTCCCTCCCTCCCTCCCTCCCCCCTCTCTCTCACACACACCCCTCTTCTCTTCTGAATGGCTCCTCCTTACTGTTGGGATTGTGCCCACATATTATTTTCCATTTTACCTGTACCTTCTCAATTACATTGCAGGCTTCATGGGATGGAGGGTTGCATTTGCTCTGCACACCACCATGCACATTGGCAGATGATGCTGATGACTGATAAAGTTTGCGAAGTTGGGCTCAGATGAAATCCCCATACAGTGGTACCTCGGGTTAAGTACTTAATTCGTTCCGGAGGTCCGTTCTTAACCTGAAGCGTACTTAACCTGAAGCACCACTTTAGCTAATGGGACCTCCTGCTGCCGCTGCGCCGCCAGAGCACGATTTCTGTTCTTAGCGGAGTTCTTAACCTGAAGCGTACTTAACCTGAAGCGTACTTAACCTGAGGTACCACTGTATTCACATACTGTGAATTGAAGTAGAGACAGGGAGGCATTTCAGTGATATTGTGTGTGTGTGTGTGTGTGTGTGTGGATGGTGAAAGTCAGCAAAATTTTCAAGGGATATATGCCGTATAGTGGTGTTTTTCCTCTTCCACCTCTTTTGGTTTGGCCACCACAAGCATTAAGACCTTCCCATTCTGTGCTCCCATGGCTCTTGGAACATGGCTACATCATGCCATACCAACATGCTGAAAAGCACAGGGGCAGGGAGAGGTGACTCCGCTGTGCCACTTGTGGAACAGCAAAAACCTTTTTTAAAAGAAAAAGCCAAATGAAGTAATAATAACAATCATTTTATTATTTATACCCCGCCCATCCGGCTGGGTTTCCCCAGCCACTCTGGGCAGCTTCCAGCAAAATATAAAAACATAATACAGTAAAACGTCAAACATTAAAAACTTCCTGATACAGGGCTGCCTTCAGGTGTCTTCTAAAAGTTGTGTAGTTCTTTATCTCCTTGACATCTGATGGGAGGGTGCCAATGCCGAGAAGGCGCTGTCACTGCTTTTGCCTCCAAGTAGTAACTCCCCCCACAAAAATAACCATCCCCTTTTCATTCCTCACTGTGAAATGTTCACAAAGCCATAGGATCTGGGAGTGAAGCCAAGCAGGCAGAGCCTCATGATGTGCTATATTCCTTCTTCACACTCCCTGACACTCAGAGATGGCAGATGTCAGGGTTGCACCAGATGAGCAGGAGTGGTGGCAAGCCCTGCTAGGCGAAGCGGCAACCACGGAAGAGTCCAGAGAAATGGAGGGATTCTTACCTGAAGAAGACTGGTGGTGACACTCCTCAGAAGAGGAAGAAGCAGATGGGGAAGAGGGAAGGCCAGAACAGGAGGAGGAAGAAGTTGAGCCAGAATCAGGCCCTTGTGAGGAGAGGAGCCGGAGGGCCCCCTCCCCTCCTCCCATCTCAGCTGTAGAGCGTAGAGCTGAGAAACGGATGGAGCAATTGGAGGCAGTTGCAGCTCGTAAAAGGCGTGGTGATGAGCTGGCTACTTAAGGAAGGTCGGCTGCTTCCCTCACCAGCACCTGCAACTGCTGTGCTGAAGCATGTGGTTGTGCCTGGTCATCCTCCTGCTCCTGTGTACCTGACTTCGGCTGGTTCCTGACTCAGACTGCTCTTGACTTTGGCTTCTCTTGGCCCCCGGTACTGATACCTGGCTTTGGCACGCCATCCTGTTGGCCAGAGTCCTGTTCTCATAGTGGCCAACCGAATGCCTGTGGCCAACCTGACTGCACCAGCAACTCTCCCCATCTGTGATTCCTAGCAACTGGTATTCAGGGGCCTACTGCCTTCTATAGGAGAGATAGAACATGACCACCATAGCTAGTAGTCATTGATAGCCTGCACCATGTTTTGCAAACCCTGATGATCGGTTGATTCAATGCCATGCACTTGCAAGCCTCAACAATCAGCATAGCTGTCAACTTTTGGATTTGAAAATAAGGGATCAGCAGCCTCACCTGTCCCGGGGACAGTCTACGGTTCTCTGGGACAGTCTACGCCGCACTAAGCCCCCCAGGCTACAAATTAATTTACACCAGGCTACACACCATCATCTTTCCCCACCTCAGGGTCTCTTTTCCAGGGAGTCATCTCTTCTCATGCGATGCTTCAGGATCTGTCCTTCCGGTGAGCAGCCAGGGCCGATTTCCTTCAGAATGGATCGGTTTGATCTTCTTGCAGTCCACGGGACTCCAGCACCACAATTCAAAAGCGTCAATTCTTCATGGGGGGATTGATCAGGTTCCCTCTTTTGGCTCTCTGGCATCCATTAATGACTTATACAAACGTGTTGCAGACTTTGCATCCTTTAACACTCTTTTGGAAGGAGTGTATTTGTGAGCTGGGCCAGAGTGGTTGGTTTTACATGCAAGCAAAGCACAAACAGTGCTGTTGTCTAATGACATCCTATTCTCTGTAACTATTGGTGAGCAACGCAGCTGAGCAACGCAGCTGAGGACCTCCCTGGCTGGCAGGGAGGGAGAGGAGTTGCTTCCTTTGAAATCTGGGAAATTTACGGGATATCTAACAATCCAGGATAGCAGTGAGAAACGGCGCTGGAATAAGGGAATTTCCCACCAAAAAAGGGAAGGTTGACAGCTATGACAATCAGCTGCTAAGTCGGCAGTTTTCAAGTCCTGGGACTTTGTCGGCTCCACAGCCCACCTTTCACCCTAGCTGCATCTTTAGCTGCCCCACACCTGATCTCATACACCATAAATGGCTTACCCAAAGCAGCCTCAGAGGCTAGATGGGGAGGCCTAATTGTCCATTGGGCTGCTTCCCTCCCCACTCACCTGCTCTGCCTACTGATGGACTGCTCTGTTGCATTCCATTATCAACACCTCCTGGAGCCATTAGTCACCTGTCTCCAGTCAGGCTCGCCTCTGCCTTGAATTTTTATCTCCTTATCCCAGCAGGAGTGGCCTGTTAAAACAACCCATACGTTTCTCGCCGATTGCTTAATGTACCATAGAACGAGGCAGGTGATGCTCCATCAATGTGCCATGCGCAAGTATTCCGCCATCTCCGCAAAGTGTGTTTTGACATTCTCTAATTTATAGAAATGAGTTTGCAGTGAAACACGGCGTCTTTCTGCCCAGCCTCTCACAAGCTCTCCCTGCTTCAATGGCCTGAGAAAACTCAGTTGTTGTTTTTTTGTGTGCATATTAAGTCTTTGTTGACGTCTCACCGACTCTCTTGACATCCTTTTGACTTCAGTGGTGCGGGTGTGGATTTGTGTCACTTTGATTCTAATCAGAAGTTACTCCTCTCCCCTCCTCCTCCTCTGTAAAGACATCTGGGAAATAAAATCATACCGGTTTTGAGCAGCAAAAGAGACAGATGGCAGGCCAATTTTCCCCCTCCCGGATTGTCAGATTAGATTAAGGCATTAAGGGAGACAAGATCTGTCAGAATAGATCACACCTATGATCCATCTATTCCCATGCCCTGTCTGTCAAGAGCAAGGTGTGCTGGTTTCTTCACACTCAAGAACTAATAAAGACCAAGTATATTATCCCATTGAGGACATTTCCCAGGGACAGTCCTAGATTTCCCAGGGACAGTCCTGGATTTATAGAAACTGTCTTGGTTTCTGATTTGATCCCAGAATGTCCCACTTTTCCTTAGGATGTCCCTATTTTCATTGGAGAAATGTTGGAGGGTATTGAGTTATGCGACCCTGGAGCCAAGGAGATAAGTAACTATACAACCTTTAGAAGACATTTGAAGGCATCCCTGTACAGGGAAGTTTTTAAATGTTTAATGTTTCATTATGTTTTTAAATATGTTGGAAACCACCCAGAGTGGCTGGGGCAACCCAGTCAGATGGGTGGAGTATAATAATAATAATAATAATAATAATAATAATAATAATAATAATAATTAATAATTACATATGAAGATGTGTGTGTTAGGAGGCACCTATATTTGTCAAGAAGGTTGCGTAGGGAGGGGGAAATCCTGCCATTGTGGGAAGATGCAAAGTCACCAATAGCCATAGCTGTCAACTTTCGGATTTGAAAATAAGGGATTTTCCAGAACTTTCGGATTTGAAAATAAGGGATGCTGCGAGGGCGGTGCAATGGCACCAAGTAGCCTCGCCACCCTGCGCTCCAGAGGCTGCGCGCAAAGGAGTGAGCGAAAGAGCGAGCGTGTAGATGGCAGGCAGGCTGGCTGTCTGGTTGGGCGTGAGGGTCTGGATGCACAAGGCATGCAAGCTCTGCCCCCAGTCGGTCTCAGACTCCTTATTGGCAGCCGAGCAACACAGCTGAGGAGCCTCCCTGGCCGGCAGGGAGGGAGAGGAGCTGCTTCCTTTGAAATCCGGGAAATTTAAGGGATATCAACAATCCGGGATAGCAGCGGGAAACGGCATTGGAATAAGGGAGTTTCCTGCAAAAAAAAAGGGAGGGTTGACAGCTATGCCAATAGCACAAGGGCAACCCTGGCTCACCACTTTTGTCTTTGCCAGCTTGGACAACAACATTCCCACTGCTCCAGAGGATCTCAAGCTGTGCTTACTGAAGAACATCTTAAAGTAATTTACACAGATTGACTGCACAATCTCTCCCCCGCCCCAGTACAACAATATCCATTTGCAGTGTAGCACTTGGAAAGCTCCAGCCCTGCCAAAACCAAAAGCCATTTCATTGTTCCAGCATTAGAGGTCCCTTGCTGATACTCTTGATAATGCTCTGCACCCATCGGCCAGCCCATCCGATTATCCAAAAGCAGTTTGGCCAACATTAATCACCTTTTCCCCTCTCTCTTTCATTCTCTCGCTCCCTGTATCTGTCTTCCTCTCACTAGTAGCTGGGTGAGAAAGAGTGATTATAAACAAAATAGATCCTGTTTGATTGATTATGGCTGTGCAGATAGATACTTCTGACTTCCCCCTCACCCTTGACAATGGCGACCTAGACATGTTTTCCTTCACTTCTTGGGAGGGGGGGGCAATTTGATCCACATTGAACATGGGATCTTGTGAATGCAAAGCAGAAGCTGCCCCACTGAGCTGTGGCCCTTCCTTGTATGCCCAGGCACCACGAATCCTCCTCCATCAGGACATATTGGTAAATCCAATGTTTTTTGGGGGGTTAACAATAGGCCACAACAACAATGCCAAGGTGAGTTTGACTTGGCATTGGGTAGCCCAATTAGGGAGTGCTATGGCCCTCAGCACTGGTGGAGGGACAGGGGTGCTGGGGGAGCGCACTGCCCCCGCAGCATGATCTTGGTGGGGTGCCATCACAGCTGCTCCCCCCCTCCGCGCTGGGCATCATGCCCCCGCAGGTGGCGCACCATACCCCCAGACGTGTGCCACGCCCCTGCGGGCTGCACGCCACCCCCCAGGATGCACGCCATGCCCCCCGGGACGCGTGCCAGACACGCCCCCTCCTGCTCTCCACACACACACACACCCGCCAAAGCTTGAAGCTCCGCCACTGGCCCTCAGTCCCCGTGTGGATCTATGGAGAGAAGCACTTCCCTGTGGATCACTTTCATGGGATAAAGGTAAAGGTAAAGGGACCCCTAACCATTAGGTCCAGTCGTGTCCGACTCTGGGGTTGCGGCGCTCATCTCGCATTACTGGCCGAGGGAGCCAGCGTACAGCTTCTGGGTCATGTGGCCAGCATGACAAAGCCGCTTCTGGCAAAGCAGAGCAGTGCATGGAAACGCCGTTTACCTTCCCACTGGAGCGGTACCTATTTATCTACTTGCACTTTGACGTGCTTTCGAACTGCTAGGTGGGCAGGAGCTGGGACTGAGCAACGGGAGCTCACCCCATCGTGGGGATTCAAACCGCCGACCTTCTGATCAGCAAGCCCTAGGCTCTGTGGTTTAACCCACAACGCCACCAGCGTTTCATGGGATACCCCACAGCCAAGGAGGGGAAGGCAGAAGCTCACAATTCCTGCTTGGCCAAAGACTAGGAAAAACTTCTTCTTCTTCTTCTTCTTGAATATTGTCAACTGATGGCTGGTGTCTACTCCATTTCAAACTAACATGGGCCCCTGCTTATGTGTGCCCATTGGTGCTCATGATGTCACGTCGCACACGCCACCTGGGACCCCAAAAGTCATGTCTGAGGCTTTGGACACCACCTCCGAGGCCTGGCAAGGCCTTGGACGCGACTTCTGGTGCTTTTCAAGGCACTGGGAGTCAGGTTGGCACAATTTTTTGTGGGTGCTCGGACCCCCAAGGTCCCCTATTGTTGGCGCCAATGCTTTCAAACATATGTTTTCATCCATAAGGTCTAAATACTTGTATGTTAGTGTATGCAGTGCTTTTTTCTGGGGGTACCCAAGGGTATGCAGTACCAGCACACACCCACACACACCCCTGTTAAAAGTGTGGCACTTATTATAACAACTTCATGGTTAGTACCGGCAACTTTTTTACTTTTTTAAAAAAGAAAAAGCACCCATACATACACACACAAAAAAAGAGAAGCTGAGATTTTCAAAAAGTATTCACTAACTTTCAAAGGTAGCTTCTCATTCACAAGGTTTAGAAAGTTGTAGAAAGAAAGAAAGAAAGAAAGAAAGAAAGAGGATGGAAGGGGAAGGAAGGAAGGAAGGAAGGAAGGAAGGAAGGAAGGAAGGAAGGAAGGAAGGAAGGAAGGAAAGAAGGAAGGAAGGAAACATCCAGAATGAAAGCTTAGGATCTCAAGAAGTGGAATCACATACCTATTCTCATATTCCATGCCTTTTATTCTTTGCTTGCCCAGAATTGCAGCACCTACATACAGTACTCTCAAATTGATAACCGATAGCATTGGCTGCATTGCTGAACTGTTTAAGGGGCTGTGGGTGGGGAGCGTAGCTCAGTGGTAGAGCAGCTGCCAGCCGCCTTCTGTGCAGAAGGTTATAAGTTCAATCCCTGGTGACGGCAACTAAAAAGGATCAGCTAAGAGGTGGCATGAAAGAACACTGCCTAAGAGCTGGAGAGCAGCTGCCAGTCAGAGTCGGCAGCACTAGACTAGATGAACAAAAAGTGTGGCCTAGGGTGTGGCATTTCCAAAGAGATGCATGTCGTTATGTATGCTTTTAAAGGGATATCTGTAAGATCAAAACAAGTTTCTTTTTATGTTTGCATATTTTCCTTCCTTTTCAGTCAGGTGTTGATAACACTGCATCCCCCCCTTTTAAATATCCATTTTGCAGAAATGATCACGCAGCTACCACCAACAGCTGTCATTCCCATTTATATTGGAGAAATGTTTAGGTGCAAAACAGCCCACACATTAGAAATGAGGTATACTGGAGGGGAAAGTGGGAGGGAAAGAGACAGCGTTGCCCTATAGCAGGAAAGCTGGAGTAAAATGAACCAATGCCTTGGTCAAAAGAAGCAATTTCCATATATAATATTGACGTGTGTTGTTAAATATCTGTCCATGGTGTTATTTACAATCTGCTGCACGGGAATTGGAGCAGGGAGGGATGGAGGAGAAAGTCAGTTTTGTTTTCATTCTAATCGACACTTTTTCAAAGCAGTAGACAAACTGAAATCCAGTTATCCCTCAAAATTCACACTTCTCCAAAGTTCGGCAATGTAGCTCTCAAACCAACCAATGGGATCTAAAATGCATACTTTAGGGCAATGTGTGTATTCTTTTTTCTCCTCAAAAAGCATGCAGTAGTCAAAATAACATACCCGAATGTCATATGTGCAAAAAAGTACATATTAGTCAAAATTTGTAGATATTTCCACTTAAATGCTGGCTAATTTTCATTGGGACTTAAAAAATAATAATACATAAACCTCACAAATTGCTGTGAAAACAGAAAAAATGAGAACTGTTAGAACCCTACATTTGTCTAACTCTAGAAGTCTATCATTGTGATGGGCAAAAGCTGTACCCCTGGAATATTGGGGGGTTGAATTCTCTTCCCTATTCTTCCTCTAAAGCTGCTGTTAGGCCAATAATAATAATAATAATAATAATTATTATTATTATTATTATTATTATTTATTTCTACCCCGCCCATCTGGCTGGGTTTCCCCAGCCACTCTGGGCGGCTTCATTAAAATATCAGTCATTAAAAGCTTCCCTAAACAGGGCTGCCTTCAGATGTCTTCTAAATGTCATATAGTTGTTTATTTCTTTGACATCTGATGGGAGGGCGTTCCACAGGGCGGGGGCCACTACCAAGAAGGCCCTCTGCCTGGTTCCCTGTAGCTTCACTTCTCGCAGTAAGGGAACCGCCAGAAGGCCCTTGGAGCCCTCAGTGTCTGGGCTGAATGATGGGGGGAGGGTTGGAGACCATAGCTGTCAACCCTCCCTTTTTTTGCGGGAAACTCCCTTATTCCAATGCCGTTTCCTGCTGCTATCCCGGATTGTTGATATCCCTTAAATTTCCCGGATTTCAAAGGAAGCAGCTCCTCTCCCTCCCTGCCGGCCAGGGAGGCTCCTCAGCTGCGTTGCTCGGCTGCCAATAAGGAGTCTGAGACCGACTGGGGGCGGAGCTTGCATGCCTTGTGCAGCCAGACCCTCACGCCCAACCAGACAGCCAGCCTGCCTGCCGTCTATGCGCTCGCTCTTTCGCTCACAGCCTCTGGAGCGAAGGGTTGCGAGGCTACTTGGTGCCATTGCACCGCCTTCGCAGCATCCCTTATTTTCAAATACGAAAATTTTTGCGAAATCCCTTATTTTCAAATCTGAAAGTTCGGAAAAATCCCTTATTTTCAAATCCGAAAGTTGACAGCTATGGTGGAGACACTCCTTCAGGTATACAGGGCCGAGGCCATTTAGGGCTTTAAAGGTCAGCACCAACACTTTGAAATTGTGCTTGGAAACATACTGGGATTCAATGTAGGATCTAATCCCCTTCTCTGAGGTTGATCTCTGCACCATCAGAGAGGAACATCTAATGCCTCCTATGGCCCCTGGGAACATCAGCTTGCAAGTTGGTTGCAACTGCTCCTGCCCTACATGGCTGTTACCTAGAAGGAAGAAATGAGACATAATAAGACATATTAAGCATACAAATAAAATTATGTATGTATGTATGTATCCTTAAATTCATTCACGCATTTCGTGCACTTAGACATCAGAAGCAATTTGGCCCTAATTCTGTGAGCTTCCATTTTTCCAGGTGGGGAAAGTATGTGTTACTTATGGAAGAGCCCAGGGAGGCAAACACATCAATAAAAACATTTTAAAACATTCTCAAAGCAGTTAAAAACACTCTCTCAGCCACCAGTTTCAGGGTTAGCGGGAAGAGTAACTTTCATCCATTAAGTGCCTGGGCAAAGAGAAAGGTTATATATGTCAATAATGGTCAATAGTCAATAATGAGGCAGGCAGACACACCTTGCCAGGAAAGGCATTTTGCAAATGGGGGTTGTCATCATCCACAGCTGCAGCAACAAGAACCCCAGATTGCAGAATGACTGGCCTCAGCCCAGTGAATGCTGTGTTTAAGTCCCACTGAAATCAGATGAACAAGATAACCATGACTCACAAAATGATTTAGGCTTGGCTTGGAGCAGGGATAATGATGAGAGGCAAAATCCTTGCCAGCATGGCCAGTTGTCAGGGATGAAAAGAGGGATATTCTACCACATCTCGAGGGCCACAGGTTTCTATCCCTGCCTTCCAGCCTTGGGCAGCAATGCTGTAAATACTTACCTGTGAGTAAGCCCATTGAATTCCTCTGAGTATTGCTGGTCCATTTTCAAGCAGGAGCAACACCAGGCGTCAGATATAACAGTGTTTTCCAACCTCCTCGGGGCAACGGCACACCTGCCCCACGAAAAAAATCTCGCGGCACACCATCACCACATGCATCCCGACCCGGGGGGCGGGGTGTCCGCGCGCCCTGGCGGGAGGGAGGGGAAGGACCCAGGCGGGCGAAAATGGAGCGGGAGATCGGCGGGCCAGGCGCCCGCCCCCCCTCCCACGCCCAGCCCCCCGGCAGCACCTCCACCCGGCCCCGAGCGAGCCCGGTGGCACCGGCACCTCCCGCCCATCCCCGACCGCGACTGGGGCGGCAGAGGCAGCGGGCGAAGCGCCCGGCAGCCCCGGCAGCGGGGAGAAATGCGCTGGGGGGGAGCGCTTTTAAAAAGAGCACTTTGTTTTAAAGCGCTCCCCCCCCCCCCCGCTCGGCTGTGCCGGCACCCCTCCGTGCCTGCGCGCACGGAGGGGTGCCAGCCGGGCGACGACTTTGGAAGCCTCTGCGTGCGCGCAGGCACAAGCAGCCTTCGCACGGAGGAAGGGTTTTCCCACGGCACACCAGCCGATGTCTCGCGGCACAGTACTGTGCCGCGGAACACCGGTTGGGAAACGCTGAGATATAAGCACGCAAGATGAGCCAGATTGCAGCTTCCTTTTGTATGCATTGAAGTTTATTTCAGAACTTTGCTTTATAATTATTTTTTTAGTCATTACAAGCCACAATAGACTTGGCAGGAGGGTCTCTGATTCAATTTATCAGTCCTCCGTGCATTTTTTTTATTATTATTAAACACAAGGCAAATTGATTAGAATGTTTGCTGCATGTTGGTAAAATATTACTTCCCTGGTAAGAAAGCTGCTGTTCTTTTCTTTATTTCTTTTTATTTTTTAAGGCAGTAATAACGTTCCATTAGGGGAAGTTTTACAACCGACATCTAATAAAGGAATGAATTGAATCATTGCATGAATAAAGGGGTAATGGGGCTCTAATGCTCTCATTGTTTTTGGACCAAGGCTGGGTGTTTACAAGGGCTGTGCTGGCATTTTTCTGGTTCTCTTTTGGAGCCTCTCTCTTCAGAGTAGGGATAGAGAAGAAATTAAATTCCGTTTTGAGTTCAAGGGCTGATATACCTAATAGGTAGCTATCCTCTCCTGTCACCTGCAATCTGTCCGTTCTTTTTTCAAAAAAGCTAAGGATGCTAAAGATCGCACCCAGGACCTTCTTTTTTTTCCCCCAAATATTTTTTATTGGTTTTAACAAAATAAAACCATTAAAAAACAAACAATACTAAACAAACAAAAAGAAAACAACAACAATAATACACATAAAAACATACATAATTCCTTTTAACCTATTAATCCTTCTTATCATTGTGGGTTGACTTCCTTCTATCCTCTCTTCCTGTGTTCCTTGTATTTCATCTTTAGTAATTTCTTGACATCATTGAAAACATTTTTAATTAATTAACCTCAATATCTCTTCTATCCTAATGTCAATATCATTTATTCCAACAATTATAAACCTTAAATCTATCCTCTAAGTCTACAGCCTCCCTTATCTTCCAGCTTACTTCTACTCTTTAATCTTACAATACTTTTTAAAATATACTTTAAATTTCTTCCAGTCTTCCTCCACCGCTTCCTCCCTCTGGTCACGAAGTTTTCCAGTCAGCTCAGCAAGTTCCATATAGTCCATCATTTTCATCTGCCATTCTTCTATCGTTGGTAATTCCTCTGATTTCCAGTTTTTGGCTAACAAAATTCTAGCTGCTGTTGTGGCATACATAAAAAAAGTCCTATCAACTTTTGGGATTTCCTGTTTTACAATTCCAAGTAAAAAGGCTTCTGGTTTTTTACTAAATGTGTTTCTCAACACCTTTTTCAATTCATTATAAATCCTTTCCCAGAAGTCCGCACCCAGGACCTTCTATATGCAAAACATGTCCTCTTCTTCTCAGCGATGCTCTCTCCCCAACTGTATCACAGTGGCTTGTATTTGGATGGAGAGGCTGTAGCCTCTGAAGAAGCTGCCAGGACCTTCTAAACCAGGGGTTGGCAAACTTACCATGCCTCGGGCCAGTGTCTGCAGCGCTGATCGCACGGCGGGCCGAAGGGCGAGGGAGCGCATGTCCATTACGTGTGCGCACACGCTATTTCCGGTGCACTTCCGGGTTGGAGGAGCACCGGAAATAGCTTGTGCGCATGTGCAGGGGCCTCCTCTGACCCGGATGTGTACCGGAAATAACACTTGCGCATGCGCACAAGCTATTTCCGGTGCTCCTCTGACCTGGAAGTGGGCAGCCATGCCACACTGGTAAGAGCGGGCAGCGGCAGCGGGTGGCGGGGATTGCCGGGGGCCGGATAAATGAGCCCCTGAGGCCGTATCTGGCCCCTGGGCCATAGTTTGGAGACCCTGTTCTAAACCATGGGTAGGCAAACTAAGGCCCGGGGGCCGGATCTGGCCCTATCACCTTCTAAATCCGGCCTGCAGATGGTACAGGAATCAGCATGTTTTTACATGAGTCAAATGTGTCCTTTTATTTAAAATGCAACTCTGGGTTATTTGTGGGGCATAGGAATTCGTTCATTCCTCCCCCCCCCAAAAAAATAGTCCGGCCCCCCCACAAGGTCTGAGGACAGTGGGCCCTGCTGAAAAAGTTTGCTGACCCCTGTCCTAAACTCACTTATATTGTAGCAAGTGAATTTAACTTCCTTCTGAATAGACATGGGAAGGACTGCCCTGTTTTCACATTGCAATGGAATATTGGAAGTTGCCATCTAGCTCAGTGCCATTGTCTAAACTGGCGGGCAGTGGCTGTCTAGCAGCTTGTCTTTCCCAGCCCTGGACTGAACCTGAGACCTTCTGCTTACAAAGCGGATTATCTACTCCTGAGCTGTAGCCCTTCCAGATCTAGAGTTAGGTTTTTCCTGACTCACATTGTCTGGGTGAGTGGGTGGACGGATGATGCATGGATGTGAAGTTCATTTTGACATCACATGGTGTGACGTGGGTTTGTGTGAATATGCCCCTCCTTTCTTAGAACGGGCCTTTTCTGTGGTGGCTCCCCGATTGTGGAATGCTCTCCCCAGAGAGGCTTGTCTGGCGCCATCATTACATGTCTTTAGAAGCCAGGCAAAAACTTTCCTCTTTACCCAGCCCTATGGCTATTAATCAATAGCCTGTGAAAGTGGGGGGAGATAAAAACATAGCAAGAAGCATACTGTTTTATCACTGATGTTCTGTAATGTGTTTTTAATGTTGTACACGGCTCTGGGATCTTTTGATAAAGGGCTGTATATAATTTGCATAAATTGTTGTTGTTGCTGCTGCTGTTGCTATTCCAGAGGTGCCTTGTTTGAATCCTTTGTCCTTCGTTTGTTCGTTTCCCCTCCTCAACAGGACACCAGCCATGATTGGTTGTTCGTTTGTGGTGGACAGAGAGTACTTTGGTGAGATCGGCCTTCTTGACCCTGGAATGGAAGTTTATGGGGAGAAAACATTGAACTTGGTATGAGGGTGAGTGACACATTATTGGCTTTGTGGACTGTAGATCAAATAGGGCTTGAAGAGATAAGAGCTCTCGGCTTAATGATTTAGCCTTGCTTGGACTAGGCCTTTCGGTGTTAACTCATTATTTGAGCCTGCTTGGCCATTGACTGTTTCAATTGCTTTATGGTGGCAATCGCAAGCACAGCATGCTAGGGAGCAAATGGGACTGGAGTCAGGGGGATCAGTTCCAAATAAATCTGTCCAGAAACAGACTGTAAGACATCAGAGTAGTCGTGGGTTTCAACTGAGAAAGCCATGTTGTAAGAATATTAAGGTTTTATATATATAAATAATAATTGTTCATAAGTGTGCCAAGCAAAAGAAGGCCACATGTCTGAAGCAGCACAGGAAGACAGGCCTGTCTCCATTTTGACTCCCAAACTGACAAACTGTTTCTCTGCAAGGAAGGAGGGGGTGATTGTCTCAGGAAAATAAAGTGATAATCTCTGGCATCCTGATGCCTGAGTGCCAGACAAGGGCCATTTCCCTCACAAAGAGCCCACCACCTAAATGGATTTGGATCGTTAACCCTACATAGCCCTGCCAGGCCAGGGCAGGAAACAATAAACCTTTTGTTTTGCTGAAATGTGTGTCTGGGAGGGGTCAGGGAGAGATGGCACAGGTGTGAGAATTCTCAGGTTACCTCCTCTGACCTTCCCAATCTGTGATGCAGCTGTGATGTATCTGGGGAGTGGTCTGGGGTTACACCCCTTCTGTGATGTATGTGGGAGGTATCTGGGGTGGGGCTGGACTCAGAGGAGGAATTTTTGAAATGTCTTTATAAGAGCATGTGTTCCTTTAGGGGTCCTTTTCCCCTTACTCTTTGGTGTGTGGGGCAAAAACGCCATGTTTGCAACAGAAATAAATTCTTTGCTTCTCAGTTTTTCTCTGGTTGGCCTCTGTAATTTACTCCTTCCGATGGAGAACCTCAAAAGGCTCTTGTGTACCCCATAAGGGAATAAGAGCAGATTTCTGATTATTTCAGCCAAGATCCCATTTCCTGATCACCTATAAAACTCACTTGGGCAAGTCACTATCTCTACCTTGCAAGGGTATCTCTACCAGGCAATGTCTCAGCTATTAACAAAGAACTATTATAGTTATTTGGGGTCAAGAGGAGTTCAGTGGCTAGTCTCTGTTAACGGAGTCTTTCGGGATCTCAGGAACTGTTGCCCAGGATATGTTCCCTCCTAGCTTTCCATACGATGGCAGATGCACAACAGAACTACACTCACTCCAGTTTCTACCCAAGGAACCTCCTGATAGCAGCTGATGGAAAAATGAAGAGGCTACGGCTGCCATCCACATTGCTTCTCCTCTGGCCCAACCCAACGAAGAAGCAGGCTGGCTGGAAGTGATGTGATGACAGTGAAGCGAGAGGATTCCCCAGATGCTCCCAGCATCTGCATAAACATCAGGATGCAGCAACAGCAGCAGTGGGGAAAGGTCCCAAGGCTCTAGGAACAGAGACTGGGAATGGATGGGTAGAGGCTTTGCAGTATGAGGACAGAATGAAAAGAAAGGAAAGGAAACTGGAGACAATGGGTCATAAAACAGAAGGATTCCAATGAAGGAGGAAGGTACAGGGAAGGATATGGAACCATGTCTGGGTTGGTAAGCACAGTGGTGAGCCAGGAAAGGGAGAGACCGAGACCGAGAAAGAAGCGCAAGGTTATAGGGAAGGAACCAATATACTACAGAAAACTGTATGGTCTGTTGGCAGGCAGTGCTACACTATGAAAAAGAAGGGTATCTAAACTCAAGTGGCAAATTTCCCACCAGAGGTCTCTGACAGGAAGAGACAACCTGGGGCTCTAAGAATCCTGAGAACCTCAAGTAGCACTTTTCTGACAGCTCCTTTCTTAATGTGGGGGTGGGGTGGCCTGCACTCCCTACAGCTGAAATGAATGGGATGCTTTGTGTGCAGATGTGTGTGCAACTCTGCAGTTATCCCTCCGGTCCTACTTGCACCCAGAGAATTACTTCCAGATGGGCAGCTACCTTGAGGTGTGCATGACTGTAGATGCCTGGCACAGCAGCCAAAGGCTGATACATAATTAGTGAGCAAAAGCCAAGCCCTGGAGCCCTGGAAGATGCAATTGTGCTGAAAAGTAGACGTTGAGCAGAGGGCTGTTCCAGAGGGACTGGTTCTGGGGTCCTGCAGCATCATAGAAACAGTTGGGGCAAATGCCTCTGGAGAATGTGGCTGGATGCATCTGACTCTCAAATTGCTGCCAGAAAGTCGGAGCAGCTAAATTTGGCGCCTGTCAGCTTTCATCCAGCTCCCTGGCGTAGACCAGGCTTAGCATATTCAAGATTGCTTGCTGTGACTTTCTTTCTCCGAACTGCTGCTAAATGTCTCCTTGAAGGTGGCAAGATCATGCATCAGTGTTCAGCACTTTTAAAGAAGTAGGCTGCGGCACATTAAAGGGGTAGGTTATATTTTGGTACTTAGGGTTGGGCAGCAGGTGGGTATGAACCCCCCAGGTTTTTTGGGGGGGACATGGGCAGGATGCACTCTAGGGTGGGGTTCTACTCCCCTTTGGCACTGTTGGTGCTGCTCATCTGCTTGATAGCCTTTCTCTGCCCAATCAGTTCCACTTCCCAGAGTGCTGGTTCTCCTAGGTCTTCCAAGATAAAAAAAGGGGGGGGGACTAGAGGGCTTTTGAGATTATCACCCATGTTGTATGGACTTTGGCAGATGCCCAATAGTGATGACCCCTAACAGCAATCTGGAATCAGAAGCCCTTAGTTAGGTATTGGGGTTTTTCCCCAGTTTTTTAAATTGATTTTAACAATTTTAAGCACTTTACATTACCGTTAAATTTTCACACACACACCCCCTCACTGGGGGAAGCAGATTTCCAATCCCCTCTCTCACCGGGAAAGACAATATACATTTTGCATTTAACGTAATTAATATAGTCCATACCATTGCTTGAGTCGGGCCCATTTCTGTAGCCAGATATTTTCCCTTTCCTCAATTTCATTTTTTGTTTGACTTCCTCAAGTCCCCCCTGTTGAATTCATTGTCAATCCCCTTTATCAGTTTCCCAAATTCAAAACATATCTACCGGTAATTCTTTTCCTATACCTCGGCTCCTAACTACTTCTGATACTTTCCTAAACACTTAACAATTTCCCTTACTCCAACCTAAATTTAAACTCCTAAATTTCTTTTCTTTTTTTACACCCCTTCCTCCCTCCGGTCTCAAAACTTTTAGCTATTCTTTCCACCTCTATCCTCCTAATTTTTTAACATATAATCATTAACGTCAGTATCCAGATCCATTCATTCCTAAGTTAGGTATTGGTTGACTATAGCTAGGGAGGAGGACCTATAACCTTCAGCCTCATTTAATTTGGCCCACAAAGGTGGAGTGGAAGAGGGAGCTTCATAGATGTAGTTTTCATAGAAACATAGAGTTGGAAGGGACCACAAGGGCCATCTAGTCCAACCCCCTGCAATGCAGGAAATTTCTTGCCCAATGTGGGGCTTTAACCTGTGACCCTGAGATTAAGAGTACAGTGGTAACTCGGGTTACAGACGCTTCAGGTTACAGACACTTCAGGTTACAGACTCCGCTAACCCAGAAATATTACCTAGGGTTAAGAACTTTGCTTCAGGATGAGAACAGAAATCATGCGACAGTGGCACGGCGGCAGCAGGAGGCCCCATTAGCTAAAGTGGTACCTCAGGTTAAGAACAGTTTCAGGTTAAGAACGGACCTCCAGAACGAATTAAGTTCTTAACCCGAGGTACCACTGTATTGTGCTGTATACCAATAGTAGGGAACCTCAGGCCCCCGAGGGTCAAATGCAGCCCACCAAGCTTCCCCATGTGGCCCTCAGGTCTTCGTCCAGGATGCCGCCTGAACCTCAAAGGTTCGCCACTGGGTGAGCTGTACAACCCAGCAGGTCCTGGCAGAAGGGCAGACACTCCAAAAATCTGATGCGGAGAATTTCAGAAGCACCCCCAATTTCCTTAGTCCCATTGTGGCTGCAAACTGCAACGCTTGTATTAAAGACTAGGATGGTTTCAGTACTGAACATGGGTGAATCCATTGCCAGTCTTGTGAGGCGAATCTGGTCTGGGATCCATTGGATTCTGAGCCAGACTCACTGGTGTAGCTTGGCAACTTTGGCCATGACCTGTACTCAACTGCTCTGCCACCTGGGTGCTAGTTCAGAGAGAGGACCCAGTTCTCCTGCTCCCCAGCTTCTGTTTCAGCCACTGTGAGGATGTGCAGCTGCTCTGCCACCCTGAAGAGCCCTACAGACTTGTGTGGGTTGGGATTGCAACTTATTCCTTCCTTTAATCTGAAGGCTGCATTTCTCAGGTTCTCATGCAATAATAGTTCAGAGCTACAATAACAGGGACCCAGGTGGCGCTGTGGGTTAAACCACAGAGCCTAGGGCTTGCTGATCACAAGGTCGGCGGTTCAAATCCCTGCGACGGGGTGAGCTTCCGTTGCTCAGTCCCAGCTCCTGCCCACCTAGCAGTTTGAAAGCACGTCAAAGTGCAAGTAGATAAATAGGTACTGCTCCGGCGGGAAGGTAAACGGCGTTTCCATGCACTGCTCTGGTTTGCCAGAAGCGGCTTTGTCATGCTGGCCACATGACCCAGAAGCTGTACGCCGGCTTCTTCGCGAGATGAGCGCCACAACCCCAGAGTCGGACATGACTGGACCAAATGGTCAGGGGTCCCTTTACCTTTAAAATAACAGAGGGAGTGGGGAAGTGAACGCAAAGGCTGATAGGAGCTAAAAATTATTAGCAAATGGTTAACAATGCTTGAAAATGCCTTTACTAATTAACATTATTTTCCTGCTGAAGAGAAAACAGACGGCTTCTGCTTGGTTTTGTTACATCTGATAAACCTTTGTTGAAATAATTTTAATCAACTGGAATCAGAGAATCCTGTCTAATTAATGAGACTGATCTGATTAGAATATTGCCTGGTGACCCTCCAAATCCTTTTAAACAGTAACATTTATTTCAGATAAGGTTTTTGTTTTTGCTTTCCAGCTGTCAGGACAGAGTATGTGTCTGCAGGTGCATAAGGAACTATGCTCAGTAGCAGAGCACATGGCGAAGATCCCAAATTCATTCCTGATAAGGAGTCAGTTTTAAGTTGCTAGTCCTTTGTAAATTTAGTCTCATGAATTAGAAGAACATTTCTAACCTTTCTGAATACAGTGGTACCTCGGTTAAGAACCTAATTCGTTCTGGAGGTCCGTTCTTAACCTGAAACTGTTCTTAACCTGAGGTACCACTTTAGCTAATGGGGCCTCCCGCTGCCGCCGCGCCGCCGCATGATTCCTGTTCTCATCCTGAAGCAAAGTGCTTAACCCGAGGTACTGTTTCTGGGTTAGCAGAGTCTGTAACCGGAAGCGTCTATAACCTGAAGCGTCTGTAACCCGAGGTACCACTGTGCAGAGTCCTATCACCTACATTCTAAAACCTGGATTTCCAGCTGAAATTAAACTGAAGAAGAACCAACCAATTTGACCAATGCATGGAGGCTGAGGCTATCAGTGACCACTAGCCATGAGGGCTATGTTGTGTTATATATTCTACTCAATATCTACCCAGAGCAGAACTCCAACGTATAGTTAGCAGAGTAAAAACATAAACATGTTGCAGGATTCCCCCCAAAAATATACCAGAGGCAATTGCATTTCATCCAGCAGAGCTTTACTGCTACTGAAGGCAAATGAGCATAATGGTCACAAATCCAATACATTCAGGATTGGCCCTGTTCATAAGAAATCCAGCTGCACAGAGAAATGCAAACTGACGTGTTGTTCCTCCACTGTTGGAGACAGTATGCCTCTGAATGCCAGTTACTGGCTATTCATCATGGGGCGCATGCTGTTGTACTCATCTCCAGCTTGCAGGCTTCCCACGGGTATCTGGCTGGCTACCATGAGAACAGCATGCTAGACTAGATGGGCCACTGGTCTGATCCAGCAGGATTCTTCTTATGTTCTTGTGCCACTCAGTGCCAAAAGCTGCCGTCTCTGATTGCTGAGTGAGGGCCGGGAGTGGGGACAAGAAATCCCACTGAACATCTCTGAATACCTATTGCTGGACATTCTCAAGTGGAGAGAACACTGTTGCACATAACTGTTCTGTTCCAATCCCCCTAAGACAGTGGTTCCCAACCTTTTTGGCCATGCCCCACCCAAGCATCTCTAAAATCCTGATGCACACCCCCCTGTGACATATAATTCTTATTATTCAAAAACTGAACTATTCACTTGGAGGAAGCCTAAAAGGCCATTAACTGTTAATAACACATTCTCGAATTGCCCCCCTTAAAAATCAAATTGCCCCACTGTGGGGCATGTGCCCCACGTTGGGAACCACGCCCTGAGAGGTCCCAAGGGGGCAAAACATCTGTGCACTGCCCACCTCCTTGCCCCTCTCCATTGCAAGCTAAATAAATTTGCACGTTTTCCTACCATTTGCATGATTGCTACAGGATTTGCACACATGGGGCGGTATTCAGGCTTTACTCAGAGCCATGGAAGTGAATGAACATTACTCCATTAGGGCCCTTGATTTCCATGGGCCTATCGTGAGTAAATGTTTGCTAAATACCACCCAAGGGATCTGAAAGTTGCTTTTGGGGACTTGGGAAGATCAGGAGCTGCCTTCTACTGAGCCACACTATTGCACTGTCTGCACTGCCTAGAAATAGATATCCAGGATTTAAGACAGGGAACGTTCCCAGCCTCCCCCGGAGTTGCCAGCAATGGTGGCTGGTGCACTTTTGGACTGGTAGGGCCAGACAAAGGGAGGCCCACAGGCCAATGGCAGGCAGAGCCAACTCATTCTAATTTTGTCCCCATCCTCCCTGCTGAGTTCTACAAAACGGAGGTGAAGGAGGTGACAGCCAGGGCCATCTCCTGACTGGTTGTAGTAAGAAGGCAGCATCCCATTTGCCCTAATGGGTCAGCTTCCAACAGTTGCCGAGGTTTGGACCTGGGACTCTCTACATGTGAAACATGTGCTCTGCGACTGCACCATGGCCCTTCAGTCTTTCATGCCTGAGCTTGTCCAAAGGCAAGCAGAACTGGAGAGGGTTAAGGAGACAGAAATCAATAGCTCTAACAAACTGTGGGTTATTTACTCCCCTGACTCATTAAAAATAACCAGAGTGCCTGACAAGCCTTATATAAGTCCCCTTATTAGCAGAAGCTACAGATGCCCTTGATTGTTTAGAAAAGGGAGCGTATAAACATTAAAAGCATACTTTATGATTTGACCTAATAGATAGAGTTTATGAGCCATCTTTTTATGGTGCGGCTGTTAATCATCCTAGTAAAGCGCTCGTTCCATCAGCTGGAGTGTGTGCCAGCCATCAGGAGCAATGAGCTGCACTCCCCTCCCCCCTTTACTCCTTCTGATCTTTGGCTCCTCTCCAAGGAGGAAGGAGAAGACCAGCCCATGAGGGTCAATAAACAGTGGAACTGGCTGCACACCTGGAAGACCAGGGATCAAGGGCCCAGAGACAAAAGTAGAGTTCCAGCGAAATGATGAGGAGGATACATGAGGTCATGCTGGGGAAGCTGTGGCCCTCCAACAGAAAGACACTATCTCTTTTCTGCACCAGCCATGTCTCTAATGAAAGGTGGGG
This sequence comes from Darevskia nairensis, assembly GCA_034642065.1. Classification (NCBI taxonomy): domain Eukaryota; kingdom Metazoa; phylum Chordata; class Lepidosauria; order Squamata; family Lacertidae; genus Darevskia; species Darevskia nairensis. Next base: position 113,883 of record JAWWNI010000834.1, on the reverse strand, counting down.
GACCTGTGGCCCTCTGGATGTCATTGAATGCCAGTTCCCAGGGATGCCACAATATCTGGAGAGACGCAGGTTCCCCCATTCATCATCATCATCATCATTCTTTTATTCGGCCGTCAGTCAGAAGAATACATTTGTACAGAATTAAAAGCATCTGAGAGAACTTTGAAAAAAAAAACATAATCCACAAAAGAATGGAACTAAACAAATAGCCCCATATCATACAATCAATTAAAATCTTGCGACGCTTTGAAGCTAAAAAAAGAAATTTAGCCACCAGGGAGGCTGTATTTCTAGTAATATTATTCAGTAAATATAAAACCTGTCTTTCTCTGGGTAGAAAGCTAGATTGACGTAAAAGTGGAGTTATAAGATTTTGCCTAAGTTCTACATAGAGAGGACAAGACAGAAGGATATGTTCGGTAGACTCAACCACGGCCATAGTACAGTGACAGGTTCTCTGGGCGTATGGAACTCCCTTGTACCTTCCCCACAATACTGCGGAATCAAGGGCGTTTAGTCTAGCCGCTGTAAGAAGTCTGCAGTATTCCACATAGTGGATTTCCGCGAGATAGGGGGCTGGTGTCATTTGATATATCTAGTCCCCTAGGAACATCCCTGGTTTCACTTGAGCTATGTCCTCTTGTTCCCCCATTCCTGTAGTAAAGCAAGCACAAGGAGCCAGGCTTGATTCTATTCATCTGAAATATACATATACGTATGTCTGCATGAGGTGCATGTGCAAAGGGGGCTGCAGAGAGGAGGAGGAGGAGGAGGAGGAGGAGGAGGAGGAGGAGGAGGAGGAGGCCTGGACATTAGGGTGAAGGTGAAAACACGGGTGCAAATCAGGGCTGGCGGAGAGAAGAGAGAAGTGGCTTCAGAAATGGAGTTAGGAAGGTGGAAATTGAGAGTAGTTGTTGCATGGGGTGGGAAGAGGAACCTCTATGGGGTGAATGTGAGGGGAGTGGCAAGCAGAGGTTATTTTTGTGTGTGTGTTTGTGTAGACTGGCTTGGCTTTGTTCTTGGTTTGGTTTTCCTGCTTTAGAATAAAGAGATTTCATGCTCCTTTGAACAGTCGTTGCTTTTTTATTATTGTTATTAGTCCCCCTTTCTTCCACAGTCTTTTATAATAGTCTCACGGTTTACCTATGCTGAATTTAAACTCTGAACTCTCTGTTTTGTTGCATTAGCTGATAACGTAGCAGTTTCTGAAAGCCTCAGCATGCACCCAGATCAATCCCATCTATTTAAAAGAAAGGTCACTGTCTCCTATTATGTTTTAAAGGCATACAAGTCACTTCTGTGTTTGTAAAAATGTGCAGACACTTGGCCCGCATGACTAATGCACCGACCTGGCTCTTCCACAGGCTGGTGAACTGCAATGCTGGACGGCAAGCATCTCTGAATGTCACAAATCTGTATCCAATCCCAATATAGTCTTCCCAACCGTGGGACCCAGATTAGGAAGGGCTGTAGCTCAGTGATGGAGCTTCTGCTCTGCAGACCAAAGGTCCCAGAATCAACTCCAGGCGTCTGCTGGTAGGGCTGTCTCAAGACCCTGGAAAGCTCATGCCTGTCAGTACAGACAATACTGAGTTCCATGGACCAATGACCTGGCTCAGTATAAGTCAACTTCCTATTTTCCTACATTGTTGGATTACAATTCCCATCATCCCTGACCGTTGCTCATACTGGATGGTGCTCATGGGGGTTGTAGTTCAACAACATCTGGTGACCCATGCCTGGGAAAGACTGGCCTTAACCATTAGGAACCTCTTGCAGCCTTACCCTGTACCTTCTTGGCTCCATCCAACAATGTCTGTAATGGTTGGGTCATTACCACAGAAGCAAGACAACTCCAGCAGCAATTAACTCAGGTTTATTGCTCAAAACAAAACTCAGCCAGATGGGCCGGGTACAAATAATAAATTATTATTATTATTATTATTATATAAATCACTCTGGAGCTCAGTCACTCAGCGTCTGCTTCCAAATTAGCTGTTGCCGAGTCTGAGTTCCGCCCCTTCTTCCCACATTTAAAGCCCCCCTTCACTTCCTTTCCTGTTCACACCTCTCATTAATTCTTACTCGCCTGCTCATCATGGGATGGGCTATTTCCGGTGGCCCTCCCTCTGAGTCCAAGCTTAAACTGTCAGTCTGTGTCTTCCCCCTTCCTTATTCTTGTTCTTGGAGTTCAGGCTTCTACTGCAACTAGGCTGCTCCTCCCTCGTTCCGCATTCCTGCCTAATTACCTCCTCCTGTCTCTCCACACTCTCCCCCTCTGTCAGCAATGGGACACAGCTGACAATGTCCTTTGTTCTCCTTTAATGTCGTTGTCAAAGATGGGGAAGCTGTGGCCCTCCCGACATTGTTGAATTCCACCTCCCATCAGTCCCAGCCAACATGACTAGTGGGGTGGTGGTGGTGATGGTGGTGGGTGCCCTGAAATTTCTGGAGAGCTATGCATGACATTTCAAAATACAATTTCATAAGGTAGTGCAGCTTGTGGGGTAAATTGTAAGCCTTGTGTGACTTGTGTGACCAATACGCTGGCCTCCAGACGTTGTTGGAGTCCAGTTTCCATCAGTCCCAGACAGCATGACCAATGGTGAGGAATGATGGGAGCTGAGGTTCTGAAACATCTGGAGAGCACCACTTTGGCTAACCCTATTTTAGGGATGGACAGGCCACCACAAACCCATTTCTCCAAACATTGTTGTCTCCCCCTGACATGCTGACATAAGGACCAGACATGCTATGGCAGCTAATTACACTTGTGAGCCTAAGGATGGGGGAGAAATTTGTCTTCAATGTGACCCTGCCTAATTTGCTGCTTCTTATAATTTTTTTCAAAGTATGGTGCAGCTCCAAAGTATGTCTATGGGAACACGTGATGTCACATAGTTATCTGACCTCCCAGGAAGTGTGGCTGGGAGAGAAGCTGGCGTGCAGAGACCTTTGCCCTGCTGGAAGCAGAACACTGTTTGTACTCAAAGGCAGAAGAGGCTAGTCCATTACTGCAAAGAGGGCAGTGCCCTACCAACCTCCGCCTGGCTGCCTTCTTGCTTACAACTAGGTCAGGGATGGCACTGGCTGTCAATCTCCCATCTCCTCTCCTCTTTTCTTGGTTCAATCCCTCCCCATTTCACAGACTTGCTTTCCCACTTCCTCACCATCAAAAGCAGTTTTGTGTATTTGCCAACACATCTGGGAAAGTGTTAAAAGCAGGGAGAGAAAATATCTGAGGGGGTCCCATTTGCCTGGCCTCAGCTTCATTTAGAGGGACAGGTCTATTTAAAGTTTCCCTAGAGTGTCATGTTTTGATATGTGAAAGAGATTAATGAAAGGAGCATGAGTGGAGAAACCACGGAGGCGGATGATGTGTGCCGAGTTCTAAGCAGAGTGAACATCACAGGCAAAGGCAGCTTAAGGTGGATTTCCCTTAAAATTTAATATAATGCAAATTTTATTATATGGTCACAAACCCCGGTGAAAGCAGAACAATTTCTGACATACACAGAGTTGGAGTATAATGGGCTGTATCTAATGTTTGCCATTTGATAGTACAAGAGCCCTTGCACTAGTAGATGGCAGAGATTAAAGGTTGCATGACAAAAGAACCCCAACACCACAGTTGCATTAGCAGAAGCTTATTGCACAACAACTTGTTCCCCTTGTGCAATCCATTGCACAACCATCTTTGGTAATGTACTTGTGTTTTCCCTTGTGCAACAAGGTTCCATCAGTTTTACAAGTATACCACTAAGTGACATCAGCTTGGTGCTACACTGGATATACAGTGGTACCTCAGAAGTCAAACTGAATCCGTTCCAGAAGTCCGTTCGACTTCCAAAATGTTCGGAAACCAAGGTGCAGCTTCCGATTGGCTGCAAGAAGCTCCTGCAGCCAATCGGAAGCTGCGTCGGACGTTCGGGTTCCAAAGAACGTTTGCAAACCGGAACACTCACTTCCAGGCTTGCGGCGTTCAGGAGTCAAAGTGTTCGACTGGCAAGGCATTTGGGATCCAAGGTACGACTGTAATCTCATGGTACTTATATAACCTAAAGACATGTTATGAAAAATTATGCAGGGGTTTTTGATAGGAAGTCACATTACTATATTTAAATTATTGTATTCATTTATTCATTTTTATGGGTGTGTATGTGTATATATATATATATATACACATATGTGTGTGTGTATACAGTGTATATATATATATATATATATATATATATATATATATATATATATATATATATATACTCTCCTTTCCCCCCCTTTTTTCTTCCCCCCCTTTTTCTTATTCCCTTAAAAGGGACGATATAAGAGAGTAATAATAGACAATGAACAATAACACTGTGATATGTAATTTTATGTTATGAGAAATATTCTTGTGTAATATGAAAATTTTCAATAAAAAATTTATTTGCAAAAAAATATATATAACCTAAAGACAGAGGCAAACCAATATACAATATGCATTTGGCCTGGGCATGTGGCTCCCAAACCCTGATTGCAAAGGTCCTGAGTTCAATTCTCCACATCTTTTCCCACAAATGACATTGGGTGGCACAGACTGGAGGACTTCGCTCCGTAGACTTGGTGAGCCACTTTGTCCCAGGATGACTCTAAGCTAGAATGACCCATGATAGATAAAACAGGGATCGTGTGTGATGCACAGGTGGCTGTTCAGTATGGTCCTCCTTGCCCAAGACTTCCTTCCTCCTCCTCCCCCCCCCCCCCCAATGCACTGTGCCTGCTTTTTTAAACGTGACTTCCAAATCCAGTGCCCTCTTAACAATTTACTGCACCTGTCAGGGCTAATTTATTAATGGGACCTGTCAGTAATCAGAAAGCTTGTGGTGTGGCAAAGGCTGACATTTGTTCATATTTCTAAAGTCCCATTTGACCTTGAACAGCTGCTAAGTGGAGTGAACTTGTCAGCAGCTCTGAGAGGGCTCAGGGAGCGTGGCTAATCAGAGGGACCCACCAACATACAGACCCTCCAAGTGTCTCTGTTTTCCAAGGACAGTCTCAGATTTACAGAAGCCACCCCAGTTCTGATTTGATCCCGGAATGTCCCGCTTTCCCTTAGGATGTCCCTATTTTCATAGGAGAAATGTTGGAGGGTATGGAGTTATCCGACCTCTGAGCCAAGGAGATAAGTAAATATACAACCTTTAGAAGACATCTGAAGGCAGCTTTGTATGGGGAATTTTTTTTTTTTACATGTTTAATGTTTTATTATGTTTTTATATATGTTGGATTCTGCCCAGACTGGCTGGGTTCACTCAGTCAGATGGGTGGGGTAATAATAATAATAATAATAATAATAATAATAATAATAATAATAATAGGACATCCCTATTTCCATAGGAGAAATGTTGGAGGGTATGATTGGCACAGTGTCGGTGACACAACCAGAGTGGAGAAAAGGAGGTATTTTTTCACCCAGCACATAGTTAAATTCACTCCCACAAGAGGTAGTGGTGGCCACCATCTTGGATGGGGTTAAAAACAGGATTTGATATATTCATGAAGGATTAGGATATCCAGGGATGCCAGCAAACAGAAAACTGACCAAAAGTCCAGAGGTAGTGTTATTATGAATTTACAATGGGGTGGAAGGTTCACAGGCTATGAAGGACTTGCTCACAAATTTATTGACAGCTGCAAGAATTATTATAGTTTGGAAGTGGAAGGGGCAAACAGAATATAAAATGGAAGAAGGGTATAAAAAGGTGTGGGATATAGCTATTGTCAGGGGGCTGCCCCCCTTCCAGCCCAGCTTTGAGTGAGTACCGGGAACAGCCCGCGATCTTGGAGACAGATTCTTCCTCCCCCTCTGGGGAGAGCTCTGGAGAAGGGGAAGCGGTGGGAGGGCTCCAGCAGCCAGGCAGAGCCCTCGCAATGTACCAGGGGAAGGAAAGAAGAGATGGACAAGGTGCTTTCGTTTTCCAAGATGGGCTTCCTGGCGGGAGAATCGCAAAGGGCCACTTCCGGAATCTGAGAGTGACTGACGAGATGTCTTTATGATGTACTCCGCATTGTAAAGTAATTAGCCTAGATTAAAGCTTAATAGCTTAATGGCTCAGAGTCTTTCTTTGAATGGCCAGCTGGGGAAGAGACCCCACGCAGCCTGACAGTTATTAATGATAAATTTACATGTGCCATTGAGGTAAGACAGTGAATATGCAGGAGAAATGATTTTGAGGAGATATGGAGGGTGTTTGTAGAATTTGTACTGTTAAAACGGAAAGGGGTCAAACCATCGCAAGAGGTGTTGACATTTTGGGAGGTTGGCTAGTTATAATGGAATGGTCTAGAGGGAGGGGTGCACATTTTTATTCTTATTTATTTATGATTATTACTTTGTAAAATAAAAATAAAAAAGAATTTATAAAATGTAAATAAATGTATAAAATATAAATAAAAGAATGAATAATAAAAAAGGATATCCACAGTGGCTATGTTCTGCCTCCACTGTCAGAAGCAGTAAGCTTCCGGGGATCCCAAGGGAGGTGAGTGCTATTGCACTCTGTTTGCGGGCTTCCCGGGGTGCCTGGCTGCCCTTTGTGAGATGAAGATGCTGATGCCTTTGGCTTGATCCATGAGGCTCTTCCCGTTTTCTTAAGGAGATTAGAAAAATTCATGGAGTACAAAGATATAAATGGCCAATACCACTGGGTCTTCGCTTTTGGGGACAGTGTGTCTTTGAATGCCAGTTGCTGGGAATCACAAATGGAGGGAATGCTCTTATATGCCAGCCCTGCTTGCGAATTCCCACAGGCATCTGTTTCGGCACTGTGAAAACAGGATGCTGACTTAGATTGACTACATTGGCTCCCAGTACGTTTCCGAGCACAATTCAAAGTGTTGGTGCTGACCTTTAAAGCCCTAAACAGCCTTGGTCCAGTATACCTGAAGGAGCGTCTCCACCCCCATCGTTCAGCTGGGGTCCAGCTCCGAGGACCTTCTGGCAGTTCCCTCACTGTGAGAAGTGAGGTTACAGGGAACCAGGCAGAGGGCCTTCTCGGTAATGGCGCCCGCCCTGTGGAACGCCTTCCCTATCAGATGTCAAGGAAATAAGCAACTATATGACTTTTAGACCAAAAGTAAAAAAAATCCTTCCAGTAGCACCTTAGAGACCAACTAAGTTTGTTCTTGGTATGAGCTTTCGTGTGCATGCACACTTCTTCAGATACACTGAAACAGAAGTCACCAGACCTTTATATATAGTGAGAGGGTGGGAGGGGTATTACTCAGAAGGGTGGTGGGAATGGGTGATAGGCTGATAGCTGTGGTAAACCTGTTGACGACTGTTAACGACTGCAATTAGTCTTACAGGAAAAAGCAAGGGGCGAGAAGGTTAAAAAAGCTTTGTCATGTATAATGAGATAAGAATCCAATGTCTTTGTTCAGACCAGGTCTCTCCATGGTTTTAAGCTTGGTAAAGGTAAAGGTAAAGGGACCCCTGACCATTAGGTCCAGTCGTGTCCGACTCTGGGGTTGCGGCGCTCATCTCGCTTTATTGGCCAAGAGCCGGCGTACAGCTTCCGGGTCATGTGGCCAGCATGACTAAGCCGCTTCTGGAGAACCAGAGCAGCGCACAGAAACACCGTTTACCTTCCCGCTGCAGCAGTACCTATTTATCTACTTGTACTTTGACGTGCTTTCGAACTGCTAGGTGGGCAGGAGCTGGGACCGAGCAACGGGAGCTCACCCCATCGCAGGGATTCGAACCGCCGACCTTCTGATCAGCAAGCCCTAGGCTCTGTGGTTTAACCCACAGCGCCACCTGGGTCCCACTTGGTAATGAGTTGCAATTCAGCAACTTCTCTTTCCAGTCTATTTCTGAAAATGACTTTTAGAAGACATCTGAAGGCAGCCCTGTTTAGGGAAGTTTTTAATGTTTGGTGTTTTATCGTGTTTTTAATATTCTGTTGGGAGCCGCCCAGAGTGGCTGGGGAAACCCAGCCAGATAGGCAGGGTATAAATAAGTTGTTGTTGTTGTTGTTGTTGTTGTTGTTGTTGTTGTTGTTGTTACTCTTTCCCATTAGTGGCTCATCCCGACTGATTCCTGGCTAGGCTACATGTGAGCAAGATGGGCCTTTGGCCTGATCCAGCAGGGCTCGTTTAGCTTCTTACATTCAGTAATTAATTGATACAGGACTCTGTATCAGGGCAAACACAGATGCATTTTCTGTGCCAAACCTGAGAAGGAGTTGGTTCCCCAGGCGCAGGGACATTGCGACAAGATGTTTATAGGGCAATTGGAGACTATTTCAGAGCTGATGTTTGTGAGAGCCTCGAGAAACCGCGCTGCTAAGCTTGCTAAAGTTGTTAAAGTAACCAGATAAGAGCAAGGAATTAGGCTTCTCGAGAAAAGCAAGCTTTTGGCCTGCTAGCCAAATGGGATCTTGGGGGATTTACGCCTACGGGTCAGAGAGCCTACACAGACTTCAGCCAAAGTGGCAGCAAAGATTACTGAGGGATTTCTCAGCGCACAGCATACTTGGGGAAAGTGTTCCTCGTTTCTTTTATACACAGCTCCTCTCTTGGTCTCAGAGACTGAAAAGCAATACATTCCAGAATGTGTTCCTAAGTGCTGGTGTGGTGCAGTGCAGTGGTCAAAGGCAGGAGCTATGAGTCGGACTCAAATATACAGCTGCAAATAAAACATTTAAAGTGCAATATACAAATGTGACACTAGAGGGCAAGAGTGAGCTATGCCAAATTTAATGTATTTTTCAAAACATCTTTTTAAAAAGCATTTCCACAGCATTTTTTTTAATATGTGTGTAGATTCCACCTTGATGTCCCCCGTTCAAATTGTAGCTCAGCTATGAGCTTCCTGGGTGGCCTCTGACAAGGGACTTGGGCTGTGTTCTTACCATGCATTTAAAGCACAGAAGTTTTCCCATAGAATCCTGGGAACTGTAGTTTAAGAATGCTGGGGATTTCAGCTCTGTGAAGGATATACTACTGTGAAAGATGCTATAAATGTGCTTTAAATGTGCGGTGCCTATGCAGCCTTAAATTGTTATCCAGGCTTGCTTGGCACCAGTGTGTGGCATCTTCAGGCAGCTGCTGGGCCCCCCAAAGTATGCCAGCGCCTACCCCAATGCAATTCCGCCAACAGCCCCCTTACCCCACACGCAGTGCATCAGATGTGCATTGCTGGAAAGCAAAATGGAGGCTGCACTCTAAGGAGCTTTGCTGATGCTAAACATAAAGAAGGAGAAGATTGTGCAATGTTGCAAGGTCTGCCCATTTTAAGAGGGGTCATCCACGTGGAATCAGGCAACCTCTTTAGCAGATGTTCAAGTTCTAAAGTGGGAGGGGGGCAGCTTCTAAATGTTGTCTGACTACAATTCCCATCACCCTCGAACAGGGATGGAGGGGGGCAGATTTGCTTCAGTCCAAATTTAAAGGTAAAAAAGTTGGAGTTCGGGAAAAGCATAGTTGCGGGAAACGCATAGAAAAACACAGGAAAACTTGGATACACATTGATCCACTTATCTAAGACGCTACATCTACCAAAGATTCAAAAGAAACAGAAATTATATATTATTCACATTCTTTTCAAAAAACTAGCTGAAGAAGGCATCTGCTCCGAAACAGGTCCCTGTCCTGGTTTCCAGTTTTTGCATCATACATCGGATTCACATCTCAGAAGCCCTTACTTCAACCTCCAAAAGACTTTTCTTTGTGAAACTATTATTTTCGTTTAAGACTGTAATTCCTAACAGGATTGATATGATATTTGAATTTACTCACAAGTAAACTTATTCTTTTGTTAAAACTTGTGGCCAGAGTTCTTGGTAACATTTATTCCAGTGCAAATTTAAAGGTAGACTTATCCAGTCTGCACTTCCCAAAATGCAATGTGATCTGAAATGCAGCCTTCCCTGAAATTCATACTTCTCTGAATTTTGCAGCACAGTTCTCCAACCAAATAACATGCCCATAAAAAAGATAGAGTAGGATCATGTGCATATAATTTTTTATCTTGGAGAAAATAACAAAAATGCATTATATTAAGGGTAATTGAAAATTTGGGGGGAGTGCACATTTCTATATTTTAGTCAAAATTCACAATAAAATGCTGGGGAATTTTCATGAGGAGTTTTTTTTAAAAAAACAAAACAAAACAATAACCACAAAGTGATCTGGAAATTCAAAGAAGTGAAAAATGAAAAACTGAGATTGACCCAAAATCAATAGATTTGTACATCCGTACCCTTAACCACTAGCCCTGCTGGCTGGGGCTGATGAGAGTTTGATTTCAACAACACCTAGAGGGCCACAGGTTCTCTATCCTTGAATTCAAAATTAATACCCAGCAAATTAATCTTTCTTCCAAAAGCTGTGTCATGCAAGGCCTTAACAAGCTCCTTGCAAGAGTCCCTGCTTCTTTAGGCCATGGCAATAAGGCTACGTGCCAGTTCTGCAAAAGTGACTCCAGGGAGCAACATAAATGAAAGCCAGACTTTTAAGAGGAAATGTAGGCAGCCTGCTACATATAATTAAAATGCCCCAAGGGGATTGCTCTAAGCCTTATTCAGCACTTGTGTATCACCAACACTGTCACTTCCGCCCACAAGAAATATTAATCCAGGTGTGATCAACAAGATCAAATGAATACAACTGCCCTCAGCAACCACCTCTAATCAATTCTTTTTTTCCTTTCTCAAATTTTTTTATTGGTTTTCCACAATTTTTGACAGAATATAACAATCACAAATACATTAAAAAAATACATAAGACAGAACAAGACATAAAAATATCCACTATACCTAAATATCCACTCTTCTATATTTTCACCTAAAATTTGACTTCCTCTGAACCTCTCTGTCTAAAGTTCCATGCTTTACTTCTTTAGCAGTTTTCCAAACTTTTACTTTTATTTACCTCACTCCTAATTTTAATCCCAATTTTCCACTTCAAATTCATATTATCTTTGTTAATAAACTTATTCATCATACTCCCTAATTTCTAATTACTAATTAATTACTCTTGTCCTGCTTACTAAACATCTATTTCTAATCTGAGCCTCTTTTAGTCTTCCAAAACATTCCTAAATTTAAATATTACAATATTTCTTTAAATAACTTCTAAATTTCTTCCAATCTTCCTCCACCATCTCCTCCTTCTGGTCGCGGATTCGTCCAGTCAGTTTTGCCAGCTCCATGAAGTCCATCATCTTCATTTGCCATTCTTCGATTACCTCTAATCGATTCATACCAAGAAATATTGTAAGTCAGATAACTTTTTTTTTAAAGCCCCTCTTGGTGCTAAGGATGTCAGAGAAGTCCAATGGAAACAGAAAGAGGGAAGGTGGAAATTGCTGGCATTCTTATTTGTCCCATACCTCAAGCAGACAGGAATCCAGCAGATATTATCTGTATTCATTATTGCTGTTGCCTTCAGTCTGCAAATGATATGTAATTGATTATGTTTCTTCCACTCATTTGCACTGTGTTTCCTTTGCATTGAAATGATTGGTGTGGAATAACTTAATATCAATGCAGCTTACGCAATTTCACTGTGAGAGACAGTGAGACAAATAACATCTTTTTTGTCAGAAGTCAAACAGCAGAAGAATGGAAACAGTGGTGCATGTGATGAGAACAGGGTGGAATAGAAAACGATCCCTTCTTACATCTCTACTTGACACCAAGGAAGTAAGAAGCCCAGTTTAGCTGCTTGGTCCCTAGAATCTACTTTTTGCTAACTGTTGAAATTGGTCCAAATGCTTTTTCAGATTTCTATAATCGCAATGCATACATTTAAATAACATACATTTATGTATGAAAATGTGTTTAATGTGTGCATTTAAATAGTTTTTAAATGTGAATTTTCATACAGATAAAACAAAAAGCCTGCAGATCAATGTAGGATCAGGAGAGAAGAGGCATGAGTGAATTATATGCAAATCAGATGCAAATCAGAAAGATTCTGACTGAATCTCACTGGGCCATATCCAATGTACTCTGTCCACTAGAGTCCTGGCTCCGGTGGTTGGCAGGTTGCAGATCAAAGGAGTTAGGTGAAACAGTTGCACTAGTGGAAGCTTGTTGCACAACAGCTGGTTCTTGTGCAATCCATTGCACAACACTATTCAGTAATGCACTAGTGTTTTCGCCTGCACAATATTCCACCAGTGCAACAAGCATACTGCTGTGACTTAACTTTAGCACCAAACTGGGTGCAAGGGCTGTGTTATGCACTGTGATTTTGCCCTTGTAACATTGCTTTTCTAAAATGCTATTGTTCATAATATTATTATTATTAGTAGTAGTAGTAATAATAGCAACACTTTCTTAACTCAGTTTAAGTTCAGTGGTGTGTGGAGCTATATCTTCAAGGGGCTGAAGCAAGAGTTGGCCAACTTTGACACATTTGCCAAATCCTCAATCTGCTATAAAACAGAGAAAGAAAACACGGAAGAAGGTTCATTCACAATATAGGATTGTATTAAGTCTTAGTCATACTCAGATTAGACCCATTGAAATAATTTAACTTTGTTGTTGTTTAGTCGTTTAGTCATGTCCGACTCTTCGTGACCCCATGGACCACTGGACCAGAGCACGCCAGGCACTCCTGTCTTCCACTGCCTCCCACAGTTTGGTCAAACTCATGTTGGTAGCTGCAAGAACACTGTCCAACCATCTCGTCCTCTGTCGTCCCCTTCTCGTTGTGCCCTCCATCTTTCCCAACATCAGGGTCTTTTCTGGGGAGTCTTCTCTTCTCATGAGGTGGCCAAAGTCTTGCAGCCTCAGCTTCAGGATCTGTCCTTCCAGTGAGCACTCAGGGCTGATTTCCTTCAGAATGAATAGGTTTGATCTTCTTGCAGTCCATGGGACTTTCAAGAGTCTCCTCATTTCAGCAGGTCTACGGTACTCTGAGTAGAACTCATTTGACTACAACCCATAATCTTAATGTTCAGCAGAAATAATAATAATAATAATAATAATAATAATAATAATAATAATAATTCCTATACTGCCCTTTATCCAAATATTACAGTATGTTTACAATATAAAAACACAAAAATACATACCATAATAACAAGCAAAAACAATAACCCCCACCACACACACATTTATTAAATACAAACAAACAAACCTGCTGATTGAGAATTTGTTGGTGTTAATTTGAAAACTGGGAAGAAGATGAGCCCCTCAACTTGGACCCGGCTCAGTAGGGACAGCGAGTGCTCATCTGTATTTTGCCGCTTCTGCCCTTTTCTTGTCTCCAACCTTGGAGTGCTGAGCCAACTCTCCAAAGGGAATCAAGATAAGCAAGTGCAGCAGAAAATGATTTCTGTCTGTGCTAACTCACAGGACCCAGCTGGTAAACAAATTATTTGGTTGTGGCTTCCGCCGGTCTCATCTCTCTTCTTCACCTTCTGCCTTGTACCTGCAGATTGTGATGGTAATTGATGGCTTGGGGCAAAGAAGGGTAATTGGGCAGAAGCATATAAGGTCAAAGAGGTGGTGTGTTGTGTTCTTTCCCAATAAGGATTTACGCGGTGTCCTTCATGCTGCAGGTTTAGAATCTGCCAACTAGGTGTTTTTTAAAAGTTTTTAGAGCTACTTTGTGGAGAGGGGAGGAAGGGAAACAGGATCAGGTGTGGATACAGTCGCTGAGTAGCAACAGCTCTTCAGAATCTTTCTTTGAGAAATGATGGCTCAGTCCAATTCCAGCCTTGGAGCGCATGTGCCAGACAGTTCAGTTATTTCTTTCGTATTTCCCCTCCTTCCTCCATTAACCAATGTACATGTGAACATGCATAAAACACTGCAAACAATTGCTGTTTTTATTACTATTATTGAGTTGTTAATTTTTGAATTACCAAACGGAATCCAGGAAATTGGGGTGGTCCCTTGTGAAGAGGCAGCTAAAGCAAGAGGGGGGAATCTGTGGCCCTCCAAATGTTACTGGACTCTGAATCTCATTATCTCTGGCATTCCGACTGGGTGCCAATAGTGGCTAGTGCCCATTAGGACTGGTAGGGTGGAAGGCAGGGAGACCAGCAGTAGGTGGCGCCAGAGGCAATGACAGGTGGAGCCAACTAATTCTAGTTTTGCCGCTTCCCGCTGAGTTCTACAAGTGAAACACTGGTATAAAATCATAGTTTTATAGCAGGCATCCCCAAACTTCGGCCCTCCAGATGTTTTGGACTACAATTCGCATCATCCCTGACCACTGGTCCTGTTAGCTAGGGATCATGGGAGTTGTAGGTCAAAACATCTGGAGGGCCGCAGTTTGGGGATGCCTGTTTTATAGAATCATAGAAATGTAGTGTTAGAAGGGACCCTGAGATTCATCGAGTCCAGGCATAGACAAACTCGGCCCTCCAGATGTTTTGAGACTACAATTCCCATCATCCCTGACCACTGGTCCTGTTAGCTAGGGATGATGGGAGTTGTAGTCCCAAAACATCTGGAGGGCCAAGTTTGCCTATGCCTGATCCAGTCCAACCCCCTGCATCGCAGGAATCCCAACTAAAGCATTCAAGGCTGGTGGCCATCCAACCTCTGCTGAAAAACATCCACGGAAGGAGTCTACCACTTCCTAAGGGAGACCATTCTACTGTTGAACAGCTCTTACTGCAAGAAAGTTCTTCCTAATGTTTAGTCAGGATCTCTTTTCTTATAACTTGAATCCATTGGTTTGGGTCTTGGTCTCCAGAGCATGAGAAACAAGCTTGCTACATCCTCCGTGTGACAGCCCTTTGGATATTTGAAGATGGCTATCCTGTTTCCTCTCAGTTTCCTCTTCTCCAGGCTAAACACAACCAACTCCCTCAACCGTTCCTCATAAAGCTTGGTTTCCAGACCAGTGATCATCTTGGTCGCCCACATTTCAGCTTGTCAATATGCTTCTTAAATTTTGGTGTCCAGAACTGGACATAGTATTCCAGGTGTGGTCTGACTAAGGCAGAATGGAGCAGTACTGTTACTTCCCTTGATCTAGACCATGGGTAGGCAAACTAAGGCCTGCGGGCCAGATCAGGCCCAATTGCCTTCTGGATCTGGCCCGCGGGCGGTCTGGGAATCGCTGCATGGATCGCCAGTGCACACATTCTTTCCCTCTCCCTCACACGGCACCAGCGCCTCCTCCCTCCCTCCTCCTGGCTTCTCCCCGCCCTGCCTAGAGGAGGAAGGGGGCTGGGCTTTGTTGCTGCCAGCAGCAGCGCTTGAGCGGTCATCATTTTAAGCAGCCCCTCTCCAGAGCTCTTTCATGCGCTGCTCATCATCCTTCCGCCGCCGTCGCCAGCCCCTGCCACTCGCAAGACACAGGTAAGCAGCCCCCAGGGCTTGTGGTGCTCTTGCATCATTCCCCCCCCCCAAATATAGTCCGGTCCCCCACAAGAGCTGAGGGACAGTGGACCCTGATGGAAAAGTTTGCTGACCCCTGATCTAGACACTATACATCTGTTGATTATTTCAGTTTGTTGCATTGGCCGGAAAGGGACTATCTTCTGAGCTACGCCAATAAAACCCAGAGACAAGAGGAGCTAGGAGTCCATTATTGTTTATTGCAAAGCAATAGGTTACAGCGGAATCTTTTCCCAAAACTGCAACCCCCCTCAGTGATTTGCCATGAGGCCTTCTCTACTGGGAAAGAAGAACAAGCAAATACTCAATCATAAAGGCGCAATTCATGAGCTAGAACATAAGTTGATACATGCACAAAGAGCTAACTCAAGTTCCCATACATGCAGACTAACAGAATGTAACAGATCATTAAGATCAAGGTTTACTTAGCAATGCTTGTTGCGCATGCGTATTACACTAGGTAATGTACATGGGTACTAAACTAATATGAAGTAATGATTGGTTAAATTGAAATCCTTTGTTTGAAATGTTATAAATACCCCTGCCCAGACCTTTGGGGAAAGATTCCGCTGTAACCTATTGCTTTGCAATAAACAATAATGGACTCCTAGCTCCTCTTGTCTCTGGGTTTTATTGGTGTAGCTCAGAAGGTAGGCCCTTTCCGGCCAATGCAACAAGTTCATGTACTGTTTCAGAAAGTGCATCTTTGATAGGTTCACTTTTAAATACAAACTGAATCAAAATTATCCCCCATCCCTAATGAGGGAGAAATGTATAAAATGTCAGAAGCAACAGCAAGCTGCATATTCTTTAGCACCAAGTCACGTGGTTTGTCTTTTCTTTGCTTGGCTCTGAAGAGGGTTTTTAAAAAAGAGTCACCTGCTTTATTTCTTTCTGGCCTTTATCAAGCCTAATAGGCTCTCCTGATTCATTTTCACTTAATTGGCTCTAAGACGTTACCTCATTATTACTAGTGCTGCTGGCATTCATGCAATCCTGGAAAGGTAAATTGGCTCAAAAGGAAGGGGGGGAAAGCCAGTGAATTACTCTTTTAATTAGCATGAATTGATCAGAAAGGTTACGCCAGTGGCTCACATTTAAGTACAAATCACATACAATCCACTCTTTCGGAACATGTCTGGAGTAAAAGGGCCAGGGAAAGGAGGGGAAATAGATCCAGGTAAAGCAAAGAAATTGCCAATAGGGATGGTAGAGAAGTTCGGTTCAATTCGCATATATAGGTGAACCTACCAGATTCACAATATATGGAACAATACGAGAACCGATACATGACCACCCTTTGAAATTTACCCTAAATTGTGCAATGCAGTTCTGCAACCAAGTATATTGTGTACAAAATTGCATATCGCTCAGGAAAAGTGTGCACAAAATGCATGTATTAGTGTACATAGAAATGCATTACATTAGGGTAAATTGCTTTGCAAAAATGTGTATATTAGCCAAAATTGCATACAACAATGTGTAAATTTGGAGAAATTTGTGCTAAAATGTTGGTGGGATTTTCAGGCAGCTTTTCAGACTACCGAACTGTAAACTTGCAGAACTGTGAAGGGGGGAATCAGAAATTTAAATGACAGGACAAATTGAATGATTTCTTAATGCATGGATTCCACTTCAGAAACAAAGACCATATAATTTAGAATTCAATAATACAAGAAGAAACTCAGGGGCCCTTCAGCTGACATACCCATTGAGCATTTAGCCTTCTTTTCTCACACAAAGCTCACATAGAGGTTAGACTGTGTCCAGCCTTTACTGAACATTCGTTGTGACTGTTGTGCTGGCACAAGGTATGCATCTCAACCCATGTGCATATTCAGCACTCATTCCTATGCACACTCCCAAGAGGTTTATGCTCTGTCAAGCTTTGTGCTACTCAACCATTGGAAAACTGAGATTTAAGTACTATTTTGAGCCAATGTATACTAAGGGAGAAGGAAGAGGGTCTTTTTGGGTGAGGGAGCGATATAACACCTTTATCCCTTTGTATCATTGACTATTTTCTACAAGTTCCTGTCTGTTTGCTATTTTGTTCACTTTGCCCAGTTTGTAGTTGAAAGTTCATGGCCCTAGTGAAAAATGACTAACTAGTTTCCTGAACCATGACTTTCCTTTTGGAGGAAGATTTTGCTGTCTGTAGGAAACGCCGTTCTTTCCTACCGGACATGGTAATTAAGCTTTGCTGAATTAGTGTGCTGATCATTACATTAGGTATTAAGAGGTCAGGGAAATTTATTCATGCCTCCCAGGACACATTTAAGATAAGGGCAAGTGCCAGGGATAAAATAGGTCATAATGGGGGGTGTTTTTATACCAAGTTGTGCCAACTTCACTAATGCCATTATCTACAGAAATAAGCCAGGGGACCCAGGTGGTGCTGTGGGTTAAACCACAAAGCCTAGGGCTTGCTGATCAGAAGGTCGGCAGTTCGAATCCCCGCGACGGAGTAAGCTCCCGTTGCTTGGTCCCTGCTCCTGCCAACCTAGCAGTTCGAAAGTACATCAAAGTACAAGTAGATAAATAGGAACCACTCCGGCGGGAAGGTAAACGGCGTTTCCGTGCACTGCTCTGGTTGGCCAGAAGTGGCTTTGTCATGCTGGCCACATGACCCGGAAGCTGTACGCCGGCTCTCGGCCAATAAAGCGAGATGAGCGCTGCAACCCCAGAGTCGGACACGACTGGACCTAATGGTCAGGGGTCCCTTTACCTTTACAGAAATAAGCCATGGAAAAAATTGACATACACCATTACAATACAATCAGATCTATTGTGGAGAAGGCTTTCAATAGCTACTAACCACAATGACTACTGCATGTTCTCTCTCCACAATCAGAGGCCATGATGCTTCTGTATACCAGTTACATGAAACTGGAAGAGGTGGGTAACTTGTAATTGGATCCTGCTTGCAGGGTTCTGGGTAGCCACTGTGAGGACAGGATGGTGGATTAGGTGGGGCACCGGCCTGATCCAGCAGGCTCTTCTTAGGTTCTTACAACAAGGAACATTCATCCTGGTTTGATTATGTAGTGTTTGTGCACCTTCCCATTAACCATACTTCGATCTTGCACTTTTCAGTGCATTTCCCCATCACTTTCTTGACCGCAAAAAAAGTCTGTTCTTAAAAAAAATAAAAACTTAAGTGCAGTAGGGGGACAGAGGGCTTTAATCCACTTTAACTGTACGAACCTAAACTTCTGTGTGTGAATCCCGTCTGCAAAATACAGGCTGGAGGCAACTCCAGATGAGAGGTAGTTGTAAAGATATGTTTGGCTTGTGCTCCTTTGTCGCTTTCAAGCCACATTGAAAAGCAGCCCTCAGTCAGAATAAAAAGAGACTGCAAAATTTCATCAAGCGGTCTTGAGTCTGGGCAAAGCCATGTGTACCCTTGTATAGCACAGAGGCGATAAATCTATATTATGCCTGCTCACACACCGGTATTTATCTTTGTTGTTCAGCGCACCTACATTAGCTGGAGAATTCATTAGCGGAATGACACAGTCATGCAGCAGGATTTATGAATTAGTGTTTTGCCTGAAGGGATGCCATTGATTCCGGGCAGTGCTCTGGGATACTCATACTTGCCACTGGCCTCAGCTGCCATGCTACAGCCTGCATCAAAGAGCAGCTCAAAACCAATTCTGAGTTTGCAGCCCTTGGGCGGTCTTATTAGATGTGTAGGAAAACCACACGTCGAAAGGGAAGAGGATGAGAGAGGGAGTCAGCTCCGGGGATACGGTAGAGGTAGGGGCAGGATTTGTGTCCTCTTATCCTCAGCAAGCTCATTATGACCACAACATAGTCTAAACCATGGGTAGGCAAACTAAGGTCCGGGGGCCGCATCTGGCCCAATCGGCTTCTAAATCCGGCCCACAGACGGTCCAGGAATCAGCGTGTTTTAACATGAGTAGAATGTGTGCTTTTATTTAAAATACATCTCTGGGTTATTTGTGGGGCCTGCCTGGTGTTTTTTCATGAGTAGAATGTGTGCTTTCATTTAAAATGCATCTCTGGGTTATTTGTGGGGCATAGGAATTCGTTCTTTTTTTTCCTTCTTCAAAATATAGTCCGGCCCCCCACAAGGTCTGAGGAACAGTGGACTGGCCCCCTGCTGAAAAAGTTTGCTGACCCCTGGTCTAAACCTTGTGAAAGCACACAGGCAGATCTTTTTAGAGGTTGATGTAGCCCCAACCTTCCTTTGTCTGCCTGTACTATCACAAAACCACAGGATGGATGGGGATAGCCTAATCAGATGCCAGACCCCTCTCTCATTCAGAGATATCCTTGGAGAGTAGAGATGGGGCAGATATTCAACTTGGTTCACCTTTAAAGACAAACTTGCCAGATCCACAGTTTCCAGCATAATATATAAACTGAAAGACGGCCAATGTCAGAGCAGACAGTCCTGGGCGGAGTCTGTCCTGTAACAACAACAACAACAACAACAACAACAACAACAACAACAACACTCAGTGCCTTTAGGTCAGGGGTGGGTCAAGATAAATGAGAGTGACTAGCCTTACATAGTTGTTGTAAAACTGTGGCGGGCAACATTTTAAACAAATAATGCAGACCTAAATTGGGAATCTGGGCCGTGGACGTTGTTAGACTACAACTCCCATCATCCCTGCCCATTGGCTAGTGGAGGCCAACTGCCCTGGCAATGTCAACCAGCCTGCCTGGTGTTTTTTCATGAGTAGAATGTGTGCTTTCATTTAAAATGCATCTCTGGGTTATTTGTGGGGCATAGGAATTCGTTCTTTTTTTTCCTTCTTCAAAATATAGTCCGGCCCCCCAGAAGGTCTGAGGAACAGTGGACTGGCCCCCTGCTGAAAAAGTTTGCTGGTGTCAGTGAAGATGCCAGAGATGAAAAGGCTTCGTTCACTCCTGCCAATGTGCACTCCTCTTTTTGCAATCCAAACAATTAGCACTACTCTACTAGTGTTTGATCCCAGCAGACTTAGTTACCTCTCCACTTATTGCGTTGTTAAGAAAGAATGTGTGCTGAACATCGATAAATAGCCACTAACTTAAAAATAAATAAATGCTGGTTTCTAGCCAGAAATTATTTGATTAGCATATTTTAATTAGGCCTTTCTATTTGGCAAGTTTTAATTCAGGAGAAAGTGTATTTACACTCTAATTTAATATATTTACATGTGTTTAGGAATGACATAAATTTGGAACAACAGCACTTGCATGAGAACTCCAAACATCAATTTGTGTGTGTGTGTGTGTGTGTGTGCGTGTGTGTGTGTGTGTGTGAGAGAGAGAGAGAGAGAGAGAGAGAGAGAGAGAGAAGAAATATAGCTTTCCTCACTGGGAATCAACTGCAATTTGGCGGCAGATTTATCGTCTAGTGCAGAAATGGGGAACATGACCCCCCCACCCAGGTTTGATAGGTTCCAGTTCCCATCAGCCCCAGTCAGCATAGCCAAAGGTCAGGGATTATGAGGTTTGGGATCCAAAAGTGCTGGTCTAGATCTATTTGGGATTACATTCTAGACCCCACAGAGACCAGTCACCTCCTCCTCCTAAGAACAGAAGAATATCCCTGCTGGATCAAGGCCAAAAATCCATCTAGTTTAGCAGCCTATTATCACAGTGGCCAATGAGACAGACATGGGAAGCGCACATGGAAGGCAACATGATATCATGTTATTTATTATTATAAGTAAGAACTCCAGCACTAGAACTTGTGGGCATCCAATGAAGCTACATATTTAAAGATTCAGGAAAATATTTATTCATACAGCACCTAGTCGAAACAAAATAAAAAAAAATTCCTTCCAGTAGCACCTTAGAGACCAACTAAGTTTGTTATTGGTATTAGTTGGTCTCCAAGGTGCTACTGGAAGGATTTTTTATTTTATTTTGTTTCGACTACGGCAGACCAACACGGCTACCTACCTGCATAGAGCACCTACAGTAGTTAAACTATGGAACATGCTCCCACAGGAGGCAATGATGGCTACCAATTTGGATGGTTCCACAAGAGGATTAGATAAATTCGTGGAGGATAAGCCAATCAGCAGCTACTAGACATCACAGCTATGCTCTTCCTGCATGGCCATTGTGCTCCCAATGACCCAGTCCTTCTGCCCACCCTGCGCTGAGGCTGGGCATTTGCATTGAGGAGTCATGTCTCCTCATAGAGGTTCTCCAAACAATTCAGAACTGTGTATGACCAGGGTTCCAAACCACATGGTGCAGCAGGTTTGTCTTGGCAGATAGTTGCCCTCCAGGGCCGGCCCATCCATGAGGCGAGGTGAGGTGGTTGCTTCAGGCAGCTAATGTGGCCTCCAAGGAGCACCAGTGCCCAGTGCTCCCCACTCCTCTCCAATCTCCTTTTACTCCCCTGCTGCCTTCAACATGGCTGAGGGCTGCAGAACAGAAGGAGGAGAAGGCAGTGCCTGCAAAAGAGAAGGAGTCAGCAGGTGGGTTGCATTCTTCGTTTTGCCTCAAGCAGTGAAATGTCCCAGCTTGGCCCCTGTTACCCTCCAAGGCATGAAGTAAGAAAGTCAGTGTGGATAAGCATGTCAGACTAGGAACTGGGAGACCAGAGTTCAAATTATGACTGCCATGAACATCGCTGGATAACCATGGACCAGTCATTGGGTCTTCCAGATGGGCATTTTGCTTTGTGATGCTTCTGAATACCAGTTGCTGGAAACTGGGGGAGCGGAGAGTGCTTTTGTGTTCTGGTCCTGCTTGCAGGTTTCCCACAGGCATCTAGTGCAGTGATGGCTAACCTTGACACTCCAGATGTTTTGGGACTACAACTCCCATCATCCCTGACCACTGGTCCTGTTAGCTAGGGATGATGGGAGTTGTAGTTCCAAAACATCTGGAGTGTCAAGGTTAGCCATCACTGAAGTGGTCACTGGGAGAACAGGATGCTGGACCAAATGGGCTGGTCCTCAGCAGAGTCTTCTTAAAATGAATAAGTTTAGCAAGGCTAGCTGATGGGAGTGTGATGAAGTGGTAAGAGCCAGTGCTTGTCCTCTCATTCTTCTCCCACATGCAAAAGGAAACATCAACTGTCCTCTACCAGCACCCATTCCATCAAGCGTGTTTATTAGACCAGCTGATGAAGACAAAAGCCAAAACGTCTGGCTGCATACATTAAAAACACTCTGCTTTGATATTCACAGTGGCATATATATTATTTTGGTGATTAACCTGATCCCAAAACGGATCCAGAACACGAGCTTGCATGAAGTGCCATTTGATGCTTTTATAACTATCTATATCGAGATGAGCAGACTTTCTCTTCCCCAATTAGCGCGTGCTGCTTCGGCATATATAAATAGAATGAGACACTTGCGCAGGTGGCTTCCTTGTTCATCTGCAGGCATTGATTTTTAGCAACCAGATTTTCTTCGTACTGCTAATGTATTGGCATGTTCAGTGGGAAGCGATACCCACATCCTCTTCTTAAAAGCATTTAAACTTGTCCCTATTAACTTACCAATAGGATAGGTCATGCATCCATGTACATCTCTTGATGGCACTGGGCCGGCCTGGCCCACCTATGAGACTGGGTGAGGCAGCTGCCTCAAGCGGCAGGCTGGGGACACCTGGGAGAGGCAGCAGATCTGCCCACCCCACCCCCAAGGAGCACATGGCCTGCCACCACTTGCACTTGTCACGCACTGTCTCCATCACCTTCTCCAGCACAGCATGACCCCTGCTGCCTGCTCCTCTCCACCTCCTTTTTTCCTCCACCTCCAGCACACCAGAGCTTTCCCAGGCCACCTCCAGTCAACTCAGGAGCAGCAGGCAAGGAGGAGGGAGCAATCAGTGGCAGGGCTGGGTGCCGAGGAGGAGAAGGCAGGGGCAGCCTGGGCTGGCCCTGTTCAGCCCTACCGAGACGTGGAACATAGGGTCCCCTCTGAGGTGGAGCACAGAGAGTAGAGCACCCTCACGAACCCTTGCACTGCTGCTGAAAAGCTCTCAGATCAGGAAATTGTCACCTCGTACCCAGGAACAGATGAGATGGAGAACCAAGGAGGAGCTTCAGGGCTTCCAGCAAAGTACTTAGCTAGCCATACATTAGACAACTCAGTTGGACTGGGAAAGAAGAAGCACTCTGCCAAATCAGGCAAAGCTGGAATTCAAGCTTCCCAGCAGTCACATCACTGCCACTTACCAGGAGGGAGTAAGGAAGGGGCAAGGTTTTGGGGATGTCAGCATAGGGCAGACACACCAGTGAAGCCAATCTATTGTTCCCAGCAACACGCCTGCACTTCACTGACCTCCATGCCACCTTCTGGTAGGCAGTAGCAACACTACTCCTGGAAAGGCGACGTTGCACCTTGGCAACACAAGGTGAGCTGCTTCTGGAGGAAGCACATGTAAGCACCTGCCCTTATCAGAGCCCAGCTTTCTGGAGCCTCCAATGGTATTGGCTACCTCACCTGAAAAAGTATCTTGTGGAGTTGGAAAGGGTTCAGGTGAGGGCAGCCACAATCATCAAGGGGATGGAGCAGCTCTCCTATGGATGAAAGATGGCAGCGCTTGGGGCCTTATAGTTCAGGGGAGAGGTGAGTCAGAGGCGACAGGATGGAAGTTTATACAACTGCACAGACAAGTTTATAAAAGTGGATAGAGAATAAGTTTTTCTCCCTCTCTCCTAAAACTAGAATTGGTCATCCACAACATTGGATGTTGGAAGATTCAGGACAGATAAAATAAAGGAATTTGCCACATAATTAAACAATGGAACTCAGGCCCCCCCAGCAGGCAGTGATAGGCACCACCTTGGATGGCTTTAAAAGAGGATTAGACAGATGAATGGAGGAGAGGGCTGCTGGTGTCTATTGGCCATGATGACTATGCTCTGTTTCCACAGCTGGAGGCAGCAATGCTCCTGAATACCAGTTGCTGGAAACTGCAGGAGGAGAGAGGGCTCTTGTGCATGAATCCTGTTTGCCTGTTTCCTGCAGGCACCTGGTTGGCCACTGTGGGGACAGGCTGGACTAGATGGGCCATTTGCCTGATACAGCAGTCTCTTCTTGCGTTCTTAACTCCTGAGGATGCTCTCAGTCTGAACTGCTTCACTGCTGAAGCAACAGCGCATTGGGAGCTTCTGGAACCAGGGAAGTAAACAGACATCACTTTCTTCGTTTAGTGCTGGCTGTGTTGCGTGCCTGGATCCAGAGTCCACAGATTTCCCAGGCCTAGAGATTCTCTGGTTTTGATTTGTGATGGTGACTCATTCAGATATGCATACTTGATACTGCAGCCATTCTGTGATGAATATGTGCAGGTGAATTCTGATGGACAGCTACATGGCCAGGGCTGTGGTATAATCACAGGGCTAGAGCAGCTGTTAGCCAAATGGAAGCACTAAAAAAATATAGCCATGGGATTCTCAGAACCTCTTTGATCCATTGGAATGCTTTGAATCCCTTTGAATTCTGGCTAATATGCCTCCAACGAGGTGAATCTTGGCAGCCACATGATGCTGTAAAATTCTAATTCTATACTAAGGCTTCAGGGCTTCCCCCTCCACTCCCCATCATACTTTCCTTGTTTTGCCATCGTACAAATTCTGGCTCCGATTCTATTTTTTTTCACCTCCAGCTTAAATTATACATTACTCTTTATAAAATCCCCGTACTGCCTTGAATAAGTAAAAATAGTGGAAGGGTTTGGAATCGTTAAAAGCAATGATTTTCTCACATTACCATTAAAAAGTAATTTTAGGTTCTCCATTATCAGTGGAGTGCTGGCTTTCCAAATGTTTAAAAAAGAGGGGGGGGACACCTCATTGAAACTGCCTTTCACATGAAGGAAGCTGAGGGGGGGTTCCTGCAGCCTGCATTTCCTTCCTGTGAAATGGAAGGGCTTTGACTCAGTGGAGGTCTCTGGTTGCTGGAGGCAGGATGAGTTTTAGGACTTCTCTCAGACAGCAGTGGAGCATATGCCCGCACTGCCCAGGGTGGGCACGCTCCCGAGGGGGGCGGGGTGCAGAGGGTGCCCTCCCAGGCGCGGAATAGTCGCTTGGGTGCACGGAGCGGTACGTGTGCCCTGCAGCTGGGGGCAGAGCAAGCCGCCCATGGGGGAGGAGCAAGCCACCGATGGCGGATATTTGGCGTGCCACCCGCCCGCAACTCCCAAGTCTCCCCCAGCTGTCAAAATGAAGGGGGAAGGGGGGAATGCCGCCAGCAAAGCAGCGCAGCTCCCCCCTTCCCCTGACAGCTCAGGGTAGGCTGGGGAGTCGAGGGCGTGCAGCATGCCAAATGTCACCCGCCCCTCAGTGAGGGCACCCAGGGCGGTCCGCTCCCACCACACACCCTGGCTCTGCCCCTGCTCTCAGACCCTCCAAGTATCTCTACTTTCCAGGGACAGTCCTGGATTTAGAGAAGCCATCCCTGTTTCTGATTTGATCCTGGAATGTCCCGCTTTTCCTTGGGACGTCTGTATTTTCACCGGAGAAATGTTGGAGAGCAGGGAGTTATGCGACCCGCAAGCCAAGGAGATAAGTAATGATACAACCTTTAGAGGACATCTGAAGGCAGCCTTGTATGGGGAAGTTTTTAAAAAAATGATCAATGCTTTATTATGTTTTTATAAATGTTGGAAGCCAGCCAGAGTGGCAGGGGCAACCCAGTCAGATGGGTGGGGTATAAATAATAAAATTATTATTATTATTATGGAATAGGATGTTCCTATTTTCATCAGAGAAATGTTGGAGGGTATGTTCTCTACCTGTGCTACTTACTCCTTCTCCTGACTCACCTGCCCTTCTCTTTCAGGGTCCAAACTGATGGTTCAGCGAAGGGGTGGGGGAGTAATGTTCATCACCCAAAGACAGGAAGACCCCTTGGTATGCCACCCAAATGACCCAGGACTGGGACATCAAGGTGGCTCTCTTGCCATTTGCCTGAAAACCAAATGGGAGTACTTGGAGCTGTACCCATTGTGGATGGCAAAATTTTGGCCCTTCATGGGAAGCTCCCCCATGCTAAGTCAGACCTGTGGTCCAGCTAGCTTAGTAGTGTCTACACTGACAGGCAGCACATCTCCAGTGTTTTAGGAAGGGTTCTCTCCGAGTCCTACCTGGAGATGCTGGGGGTTGAACCTTGGACCTTCTGCATGCTGAACAAACGCTGTACCACTGGCCCACAGTGCTTCCTCTGGTAAGAACCTGCCTCGTACTGAGGCAGCTCGTTCAGCATTGTCAACACCGGCTGGCAGCAGCTCAACTGTATTTCAAAGAAAACACAGTTCCTCGCCACCAATGTGTAAATGGTGCTATGCCACTTCTGAGGGGGAAACAGAAACAAATAGATTCAGATATAGGTTGACAGTTCCTATGTGTAACTTACAAAGGAACTTCCACTGAGTCGATGGGACTTCTCCTCAGGGGCCTACAGATTTCTGGCTCCCCCCCCCCTTTGCTTCCACAAATGTGCTTCAAGAACAAGAGCTCTTTGTTCTCAAACCTTAGGAAATCGAAACTGTGGAGGGAGGGGGGAATGGTAATGAGGAGGACACTGACAAACCAATTAGTCCTAATGGGAATCGTTCTCTGAAGAATTTCCCTCTGCAGCAGCTGGACATCTCTCACAGCATTGCCTTTTTACAAAAGGCAGGCCAAGAGGGCTCCATTTCATTTCGTCGTCTTCTATCAAGTCCTGTCACATGCATTTCTCTGGCTTTGTCTTTCTAAGCAGCAGTCGCTAGATTTCCGCGCACACACATACATATAGGGACGACTGACAGGTGATATGCTAGCCGTATTCAAATATCTGAAGGGCTGTCTCATGGAAGATGGAGCAAGCTTGTTTTCTGCTGCTCCAGAGGGCAGGACCCAAACCTACAGTTTCAAATTACAAGAAATGAGATTCTGACTAAGCATTAGAAGAACATTTGGGTGACAAGAGCTGTTCAACAGTAGAACGGACTACCTCAGAAAGTGGTGGACTCTCTATTGGATGTTGGGTGGCCATCTGTCAGGGGTTCTTTAGCTGTGATTCCAGTATTGCAGGGGGGTTAAATTAGATGACCTTAGAGAGCCAGTGTGGTGTAGTGGTTAAGAGTGGTAGACTGGTAATCTGGGGAACCGGGTTCGCGTCTCCACTCCTCCACATGCAGCTGCTGGGTGACCTTGGGCTAGTCACGCTTCTCTGAAGTCTCTCAGCCCCACTCACCTCACAGAGTGTTTGCTGTGGGGGAGGAAGGGAAAGGAGAATGTTAGCCGCTTTGAGACTCCTTTGGGTAGTGATAAAGCGGGATATCAAATCCAAACTCTTCTTCCCTTCCAATTCTATGATTCTTAGATTCTATTTGTTAGGGCTGTGCACCAGACTTAGCCTGAGCCAAATTGGGCATATTCAAAGGGACTTCAGCATCAGATCAGGTAGTTACAAACAACCTAGGATCACTATGGTTCAGACTGGATGGGCCAGAGCAATCCATGACTGTCAGGGGAAAACCCGCTCTTTAGTGCTGATTCGAAACAAATACCAATTTGGGTTTCCTCTGAATTGACATTTGTCCAGACTTAGCACTAAAGAATGTGTTTTCCCTGGGAAAGGAGCAGGGCCAGGGGTAACCACATAGACCCATGCCTAGAAAGCGGGAGTCAAACAGAAAACTACTTGGACCCATGCTTTCTAGGTGCAAGACAGTCAGAAGTGTGGACGAGCCCTCAGTGTATGTGGTATAAACAGTTAAAGTCAAATGCCGGAGCTAAGAAGGTTCTCCTACCCCTGTGATATAGCAATAATGGAGAAAGGAGGACAGCTGTGGGCCTTCCTAAGTTCTGGAGTCTCTCCAACTATCCAAGGATGCTGAGTCTTCATGCTGGCCTTGGCTATAACAAAGGGGAAGAAAGGAAGGGAGTGTGTCATCTTGGCAAAGGTGGCTGGTGAGTGGGATGGCTTCTCTTCCTGTCCTTGGGTTTTGTTGTGTTTGGCACAGGAACATGCACTGCATTGGCCAGTGCAACCCACCTCAAAGCTGTCACTTCTACTTGCCAGGTTTCCAGAACACCCACCTGTCAGTGCTGAACATGGTGTGATTTGGGGTGGGTAGGAGACATGCAATCCTCACAGTGAGGTTAAGCTCCTTCCATGAGCCCAGTTTCAAAAATATGCTCGTCGAATACAATGCAAGTGCTCTGTCCTCTTTGAGCTCCTCTCCAACGTTCCAGATAGAGCACAAAAGATGGCTTGCATGCTGTCAACAAAAAAAGCAAGGCCACATTCCCCACAGCACTCTCCCCACTTGTGCATCCCAGCAACTGACATTCAGAGGCCTATTATCTCTAACATTTCTCCCAGAGCAGGATTCCAGTTGCCTGTGCTAGATCAAAACTACCGTAGGAGTGGACACAAGGTAAGAAGGCAGATTTTCAATGTAGCCCCAAACAAAATGTGCACCTGCATTCTACCATAAGGGACAGAAACTTGCAGGTCCTGGTTTAGCTTAAACTAACCAGCGCGGATGGCGCTGTGGGTGAAACCACAGGGCCTAGGGCTTGTTGATCAGAAGGCCGGCGGTTCGAATCCCCGTGACGGGGTGAGCTCCCGTTGCCCGGTCCCTGCTCCTGCCAACCTAGCAGTTCAAAAGCACGTCAAGGTGCAAGTAGATAAATAGGTACCGCTCCAGTGGGAAGGTAAACGTGTGCTGCATCTGGAAGATTTTGGGCATCACAAAGCAGGACAGAGTCTCAAACAAAGATGTGCTCTCCCAAGTCCACATTCCTGTTTCAGCAACAACTGCTTCAGCAGCTGGCATGGTTAAGTCCACAGAATGGAAGATGGCAGGATCCCCTAGGACATGCTCTATGGGGAGCTGGCTTCAGGCACCAGGCCAGTTGGCAGACCAACTCTGCATTAAAAGGTGTCTGCACATGTGACATGAAGGTTGGCAACACCAACTTCACCATGTGGGAATTCCCTGCAGATGACCACGGTGCCTGGAGACAGGCAGTCTGGCCATGCATCCATAGCAGCGACCTGAGGAGGAATGGCCGCTGGGAGGAGCTCCGAGAGAAGAAACACCATGGTACATCTGCAGCAACACAACTGGAAGCCTTCCTCTGCCCCAGCTGCAACAAAACATGTCTCTCCCACATCAGTCTCTCCAGCCACAGCAGGCACTGTAACCTTCCAACAGCTTGACTTCACCCTCAAAGTCAGACACTCCTCCAATGTCTCCTAAGACAGATGGGTGCCAATCAGGTAGTCAGAAGCATATTGGCTGTAACAGTGAAGAGTCTGCTGAAGCTCTCATTTCCTTCCCACATCCTTAACAAGCTCCATCAGCAAGAAAAGGCTGTGGGTAAATATGCTTGCTTAAATTATATTGTTCCTTTAAGCGCCAACAACTCAGACTTGGAGCAGCTAAGTTATGATGGAACAGTTCAGACTTCCTTTGGGAACAGCTCTCTTTTTACAGTGTGTACACGCAGATAAATTGAAGACTAAGAATAGAGACCGGCTCCTTAAGTCTCCAAGGGAAGATAGATGCAGCTTGCAGTGGTGGAAATCTTCCCTTTCTATGAATCATAGTGGCTCACCTGCCATCTGCCATGAAATAGATGCTTCCTTTCCTACCTAGTATTTTTTCTTGATTTGAGTTAATTGGGTTTTGGGGTTAAGGAGATTGTGTAGAGTTAAGGTAAGGAAAACAGGGGATGTCCTGGATGACTATAGTGTTCATACAGATGGGGAATGGAAGAGGAATTTGATTTTATTTGCATTTCAATGAGAAATGGCTGAATTCGAACTTTGCGAAACAGTACACAAACTGAAACACAACTATCCTTTGAAATCTGTACTTCTCTGAATTTTGCAATGCAGTTCGCCAATGAAACTATACATTCAGAAATGTATCTCTTGGGGGAAGTTTGTGTTTGTGTTTGTGTTGTTTGTTTGTGTGTGTGTGTGTGTGTGTGAGAGAGAGAGAGAGAGAGAGAGAGAGAGAGAGAGAGAGAGAGAGAGAATCACATACAAAAATGATAATACTGGGGACACTTACTTGCAAAAATGTGTATATTAGTCAAAACTGCATAAAATTATGTATGTTAGGGGAAATTTGCAGTAAATGTTGATGAACTGTCATAATTTTTTTTTTTTAAAAAAAAGGCTTGCTGAAGAAATGTGGAGAATTATATTTAAGATATGAGAAAGAAATTGAGAGCCCCCAAATTGACAGATTTGCCTATCTCTAACACAGACACACTATTAAGTGTCTTACTGGTTGCCAGTTATAATGGCTATTATTACAGTACCTCCAGGATCAGAAGTGGTGCACCTCTGAATACCAGTTGAGATGAAGATCATGAGCAGGAGAGGGCTGTGGTGCTCATTTCCCATTTGTGGGATTCCCAGTGGCACATGATTGGTCACCGTGGAAAATCGAAGGCTGGACCAGATGGACCTTTGGTCTGACCCAACAGGGTTCTTCAAATATTTGTATTGTCTAGAGACATTAAATTCTCTGCCTTTTCTATGTAAGGTAGGTTTTTCCTGGACCAGGGAAGGGGGAATACTTTCACCTCCAGAGGTGTATTCCCTTCTGAGCAGCTCCCAGGGGTCACATGCTAGGGATGTGTGGGGTCAGAGGCAAAAGTAGCTAGAACAATGACTTCGCCTGTGAGAAAGGGGGCGGGTGGGAGAAAAGGGGTGTGGCAAAAGGGAGAGAGAAGGGGGTGGCAGAAAGAGGAAGGGTAAAGGAGTAGCTCCGCCCACCACTGTTATGTGGCCCATGACAGATCACTCCTTGTCAGGCTTCAGGGAATCAACTTCCTCCCACCCGCCCCCCCATGGCAGTAGATAAGCTGAGCAAAGGAAAAGGAGTCTTCTTACCACTTAGAAACTTTAATAATCACAGCAAGAGAACAAAGAACACATCACCTAGGAATGGCAGTGCTCCCAATTAAGTTCACTCCCCCTTCCATCCCTATTAATCTACATCACTTCTACATCTCGTAATATGAGTTTGGAGCAGCTGCATTTTCTGTTCTGCCCCTTTCTGAGCTCTCCGGGACTTTGGGGGAGGTAGGTGGATACTACGCAGAGACTGTGAGTCTGTTAACTCTTTCTCTTCTAGTGATTCTTCTGCTAGCTGTTCCCCATCCAGTATTTCCCAGCTTCTGCTTTCTGAACTAGGCCCCTCTGCCAACCACTGTTCCAAATCTATACTGTCCTTCTGCTCCTGGGAAGATTCAGGATCAGGAGGATGGGATAGCTCCCACCATTCTTCCTCAGTGCAGCCCTCCTCAGCACGGTCCCTGACACTCCTAAGGAAATATGGCCCTCAACAAATGAACAGGAGTCAACAGACTACTATCAAGGTGATACACACTAAAGATAAGCAAAAACAGTTAGAAACAAAAACCAGCAAATACATTTTAAACAAAACTGGAAACATACGAAACAGATACTTGTGGTAAAGATGAATTTATCAAGCTGGGAATATTGTCTACCTCTGTACCATAAAGATATGGCCTTCTCTGTGACAAGCAAGCTGTGCTGGAAAAGAAATCACTTAGAAACCTGGGGTTTGCTTCAAGAGTGTTGACCTCCCCATTCTTTACAGCCGGGAGGGCTTGGAGAGGCAACATATGAAATGGAGAGCCTCACCCAAACACCCTTCTGTAGACAGCAGTAAGCTATATTTCTCCTCCACAAGAAACGATGGGCATAAGCAATGAGGGTGCTGTGAACTGCTTTTTACGATGCACACATACCATTTCGTGGGATGCCTTCCCTTTAATGGGCCAATTCACCCTGGGGGCTTGCTGCGATGGGAAAAACAGGGTGCAAAAAGCAGGCATAAACTTTAAAAAGTGAAGAGTTAGAAAAAGGGTTGTATTGTTTTAAGTCCATAGGAAATAAAATTGTCAACGGACGCTATAATTTCATCCCCTTCGGCACATTTCTCTCTCTTAGGACCCTGGAAACTGAGACTCAGAGAGGGGAAGGAAGTGTTTAATGGCAACCGTTATTCTTTGACAAATAAAACAGATAATACTGCTCTGTTCTCTCCCTCCCCTACTCCTTTTCCAGCCTTCTATTGGCTATGGTTGAGCTGTATTTGTGGAACTAAAATGAGAGCAGCAGTCCAGGGACATGAAATGCCACCGTGCCTTAAGTGAATGCTCTCTCCAGTTTATCCGAGCTAGTCATAGCTGAGCCACTTCAGAGTTAGCAACGGAAGCTTCTAAACCCAGCTGGAATGGGAGCCGCAGAAGGCTTAAGAACATAAGGAAATAAAGAACTGCCTTCCCAGATCAAAAGCGCAATCCATTTCCATGGAAATGAAGGTGAAAGGTAATCCCATCTTGTAAATCACTACCATTCTGGTACACAGAGATACATTGCTTCTGTCCAAGGAGGCTCCATTTAGCTCTCATGCCTCAAATTAACCCAGGGTTTAATTCTGAAGTGTGCATTTAAGGCCAGGCCAGAGCTCAAATCCCCACATAGTCATGAAGTTTGCCTGGGTAATCATGGGCCAGTTGCAGTCTTTCAGCCTGGCCTACCTTGAGGGTCATTATGAGGATAATATGGAGAGGGGAAAACCATGCACTCCATGTTAAGCTCTATGTGGGGAATGTGAGATATACTGTAAATATGATAGAGATAGATAGATGATAGATGATAGATAGATAGATAGATAGATAGATAGATAGATGATAGATAGATAGATAGATAGATAGATAGATAGATAGATAGATAGATAGATGATAGATAGATAACATTAGTCCCCAGGGTTTAAAACAATTTATAATCAGAAGAATAGGGTGCGCACACAGCTGTGCAAGGAAGGATCCAGAGGCTCCTCTTTGTGGAGAGAATTCTACAGCTTAGGGGCTTCTACAGAGAACACTCTTCCCCGGGCATTTCATGAATTTAAAGATGTAGTCCATGATTTTCAGGGTCTTCCATTCACACATTCAGCTGCAAGGTGACAATGCATCAAGCTGTAAAAATATGGGCACTTGTGAACCAGGCTAGAACTGAGCAAAACTTCTACCCCATGTTCCTTTTTAACACATTTAAAGGTAAAGGGATGACTCTGGGGTTGCGGCGCTCATCTCACTTTACTGGCCGAAGGAGCCGGCGTACAGCTTCCGGGTCATGTGGCCAGCATGACTAAGCCGCTTCTGGCGAACCAGAGCAGCACACGGAAACGCCGTTTACCTTCCCACTGGAGCGGTACCTATTTATCTACTTGCACTTCATGCTTTTGAACTGCTAGGTTGGCAGGAGCAGGGACCGAGCAACGGGAGCTCACCCCGTGGCGGAGATTCAAACCGCCGGCCTTTTGATCGGCAAGCCCTAGGCTCTGTGGTTTAACCCACAGTGCCACCCATGCCCCTTTAACACATTTAGGAGCAGCTAAATTGCAAAATACTTTCATTAATACCATCTTTGGGCTGGAAACAAATTCAGGCTGGGACCTTAGATATCCCCAGCAGTCGCAAATATTAGCAATTAATGCCAGTTGTGTAGCATTTCTGTGCTAATAGGAAGCTATTACTTTAATGCCCTTTGTTTAGGAAGTATTAGCATAAGTAGATCAGCATGGTAGAATTTGCATTTCAAAAGACCATCATGGAACAAAGCAGGATCTCATACACCTCATGCAAATCCCTCAGCCCCAAATGTCTATATCTGTACCTAGCTAGAGATGGATGGTTGGTTAAACAGACAGACCATTGTTTCTTCTGAATGAATCCTTTACTGCACAAAGGCTTTTCTGACTCTCCCTCTTAAAGATCTTTTTTTTTTAAAGCGACCCAGGAATTTGTGTACATGATGCCCAGAGACGGTGGATGGAAAGAATAAAGGAGGCATTACAGTCATTTGAGAAGGACCCCACATGATCATCTTATTAACCAATGTTTCACTTGAGGGGATAATTTAAGTCACTTTTACTCAGAGTGAAATTAACAAAAGTTAATTAACTAAGTTAAGTCCATTAAGTAAACCTTAGTTGAATACCACCCAGTTTTTTATAGCTATGGTACCCTGGTGGCTATCACTCATGGCCGAGTAAGATTGTCTTCCATGAACATGGTCTTAAAAGTGAGTCTGTAAGTGACTTTGGAGGCCAATTCTGGATCCACACGTCCTTCCACAGTGGGGACATAGGTTTCCGGGTGGAAGTTGATCATGGTGAGGGTTTGCCAAGCGTGCCTTCCTCTTGCCATGTTTCTCCCTTTCATCCTGAGTTCAAGTGTCTTCAAAGCCCATGACACCTTTTGGCAAAGGCTGTTCTCCAGTTGGAGCGCTCGCAGGCCAGTGTTTCCCAGTTGTTGGTGTTTATACCAGTCTCATCAAACCACTCCTGGTGTTTCTTGGTTTGGTATCCAATAGTTGGTTCACAGGCTGCAAAAATGGATGTTTTTGGCTTGGTCCAGTGTTCCTTGATGTTATCAGGGCTCCCCGAAAGCAGATGGTCCTTAAGAGTTGTTTGGAAACAATCCTGTTTAATAGGATCTTCAAGGGCTTGAGTGTTCATTTTGCGCCTTGGTTTCCTTCCTTGAAGCCTGTGTTGAGGTATAATTTTGATAGCCATCATGGAGTGTATTAATCGGTGATCTGTCCAGCAGTCGTCGGCACGCGTTATAGTTCTGGTAAGGAGCACATCATGGTGATCTTCAGCTCGGACAATTACATAGTCTAAGAGGTGCCAGTGGTTTGACCAAGGGTGCCTCCATGATGTTTTAAATGTATTCTTTTGTCGAAAGAGTGTGTTGGCAAGAACAAGGTTGTGAGCTACACATATAGTCAAACGTAAGGTTCTGTTCTTTTGAATTCTGGTGCTGGAGGAGACTCTTGAGAGTCCCATGGACTACAAGAAGATCAAACCTATCCATTCTTAAACAAATCAGCCCAGAGTGCTCATTAGAAGGACAGATCCTGAAGTTGAGGCTCCAGTACTTTGGCCACCTCATGAGAAGAGAAGACTCCCTAGAAAAGACCTTGATGTTGGGAAAGATGGAGGGCACAAGGAGAAGGGGACGACAGAGGATGAGATGGTTGGACAGTGTTCTCGAAGCTACCAACATGAGTCTGACCAAACTGCGAGAGGCAGTGAAGGATAGGCGTGCCTGGTGTGATCTGGTCCATGGGGTCACGAAGAGTCGGACACGACTGAACGACTAAACAACAACAAAAAGGTTCTGTTCTGGTTGCTGTTGCCAATTCCTTCTTTCCCATCTGTCCACCTGCCTCAGTATTGTCTAATCTGACCAGCAGAAGTTCTCCATGATTTCAGACATGGAGTCCAAACCCTACCAGGAAATGCCAGGGATTGAACTTGGTACATTATACATACAATGCAGATGCTCTGCCACTGAACTCCTGTCATGCCCTAAGGACCTCTCATTTAGCCCCCCCCCCCACCTCCCTCTCTCTCTCTCTCTCTCTCTCTCTCTCTCTCTCTCTCACACACACACACACACACACACACACACACACACACACTTTATGCTTTCTTTTTCATCCTGGAAGCTAATCTTTTTTCAAGTGGAATCTCTGTAAACATACTAAAGTTGCTGCGTATTGGGTCACCCCATTACTCACCCCATCTAGATTGCTATTCTCTATGGGAGTAGTGAAGAACATCAGATCTGCAGCCTGTTGTGACCCTTCAGGCTTTTTTATCTGGCCCTTGAGACTCTCCCTAGCAACACCCCATCTCTCCAGGCTAGAGTCCTCAATGTGTCCTTGAACTCTCTGCTTGCCTGGGTAAAGGATAGAGAGGGGTGGGTGAGAATGTGTATAGAAACTAGTCTACTGTGCAAAGGTCAAATATACATTCATTGATCCTCCCACTTTTGCCTTGGGCACCGCCCAGTTGTGTGACCTTTTGAAGGTTGCCAGATGTTGGCCTTCAAGGAATTGAGGGCAACTGGCATGTGGTTCTCAAAGCATTCCCAGGAGGGAACATGGCCTCCAACTGGAAAAATGTTCCCCACTCCAGCCTTAGTCCTGAAGGAGAAATACAGACTTTTCTTTTAAGCCACTCTATAGATACTCTCCCTTTGAGCTTGGAAATAAACTCTAGCACTGAATTTTACTTGGCTGTTGCTCCCTATTGCCACTTGAAAGCTTGCTTTGGTTTGTTTGTTTTTGGTTTGTTTGGGGCTTTTTTTTCCTTTTTGGCTTTTTTTAAAGTATCAAATCTATAGCTTGCAGAATGGCTGGTCAGGATTGCAGCAACATGAAGCAGAGGAAAAGCAGCCTTTATATTTGCCAGCAGTACAGAAGTAGATTTTCTGGTTTAAGTGAGATGTGTGTTTCTTTATCCCTTACTGAGATTGTTAGATGTAACTGGCAGGCAGAATTTATTTCCCCCCGTTCTTGTCCTTTGGTTGGGGCGGCGGGTGGGCAAGAAAATAAAAGAAGCTACAGAAACCATCACATCAGGAAGCTGTAACCCTGGAGTTGCTGGACATCTATCTAATACACAAAGCCTTTGATACTTTTCTATGGCAGCTGTTGACTTTCGACCATCACAGTACTGCCAGGTCCTTAGGGTGGAACTAGATGTGAAGTCCCCACCCCACACCTCAAAAAAATAATTGCAAGTGAAAATGGCAAACCCAAGTCAAGCCTTTCCTCTAACAGGCAACTCACCTTGAGCAATGCATACATCCAATAAAGCTGGATGTTGGAAAATTCAGGACATACGAAATGAAGGACCTCTTTCTGCATAGCTAAACTATGGAATTCAACCCATAGCTGAAGGACCTCTTTCTGCATAGCTAAACTATGGAATTCAACCCTCCAAGAGGTAGTTGTGGGTGCCAACTTGGATGGCTTTAAAAGAGGATGAGACAAATTCATGGGCGATAAGGCCAGCATTGGCTACTAAAGATGGTTATGTGGTTCCTCAGGTGTTGAAGGCTTCTGGATGTCAGTTGCTGGAAATCCTGGGTCAGGAGAGCATTGTTGGACTCAGGCTTTCCCATGCTCATCCAATTGGCGACTGTGAGAACAGGATGTTGGGATACATGGGCCATTGGCATGATCCAACAGTGCTGTTCTTATGTTCATATGCTGTTAACATACAGTGGTACCTCTGGTTACGAACTTAATTCATTCCGGAGGTCTGTTCTTAACCTGAAGCCATTCTTCACCTGAGGTACCACTTTAGCTAATGGGGCCTCCTGCTGCTGCTGGCGTGTGATTTCTGTTCTCATCCTGAGGTAAAGTTCTTAACCCGAGGTACTACTTCCGGATTAGCGGAGTCTGTAACCCGAAGTGTTTGTAACCCGAGATACCACTGTATTAGGATGGCAGGGAGGGGGGAGGGGGATTCAGTTCTCTTCTTAATCCAAACCTACCTAATTTGCAATCCCCAGACCAAAATGGAAAGAAAACTACAGCCAGCCTTCAAGAATTTACGATGCAGTTCTCCACCCCACTCCACCCCCCCAAAAAAAAACCGATGTAAGAAAATGCAGTATGTAAATGCACAGTCAGTGATACAAAGACTAGTGAAAACATTGTACAAAAATACATTATATTAGTTAAAAAGAGCTTGCAAAATATGAGAGGAAATGGCAAATAAAAATGTGAAAGTTAAGAGAAATGTGCCCAATATATATTAGCATATGTGTGCTGAGTTTTTTTAAAAAAAATAAACAGATGCAGAAATAGGGTAAACTAAAAGTAAGATAGAGAAACTGAGAATCTGAGAGGAAACCATAACTGACAGATGCAACATCCCTATAGAATGGTGGGATATAAATCCTTATAATAAACAAATAAACTTAGGTGACTGAGTGTCTTATCAGTTTAGAAGCTCAGCCGACAAAGCTGACATGCTTAGCCACACTATTTGGCCCCTGAGGATCAGTCTTGTCTACACCAGAGGTGGGCAACCTCAAGTCCAAGGACCAAAAGTCTCCCTCCAGAACTCTCTATCTGGCCTTTGGACCTCTCCCCAGGTCACACCCTCACTGGCCTGGCTTCTCATTCTTGTGCTTTTGCCTGGATGGAAGGTATATTTGGACTCTGATGATGCCCCTTGCTTGGCTGGATCAAAGAGAGAGACGGGATTGTAGAAACAACTTGGAATTTGGTCCTCCGCCCGCTTCTGTCATGTGGCCCTCAGAACATTGCTCAGAGTGGAGTGCAGCCCTCTGTCCAAAAAGGGTTCCTCACTTCTGGTCTAAACTGGCTACCAGCAACTCCTCAGGGTTTCTGGAGATTGGAAATCTAGGAGAGGATGAGAGCCAGTGTGGTGTAGTGGGAAGAGGAAGAGGAAGAGGAAGAAGAAGAAGATGATGAAGAAGAAGAAGAGGAGGAGTTTGGATTTGATATCCCGCTTCATCACTACCCGAAGGAGTCTCAAAGCGGCTAACATTCTCCTTTCCCTTCCTCCCCCACAACAAACACTCTGTGAGGTGAGTGGGGCTCAGAGACTTCAGAGAAGTGTGACTAGCCCAAGGTCACCCAGCAGCTGCATGTGGAGGAGCGGAGACGCGAACCCGGTTCCCCAGATTATGAGTCTACCGCTCTTAACCACTACACCACACTGGCTGGACTAGGACCAAGTAGACCAGGGTTCATCTCCCCACTCATCCGTGAAGCTCACTGACTGTCTTTGGACTCTCAGCCCAACCTACCTCACATGGTTGTTGTGAGGATAAAATGGGGCGGGAGAACAATGTATGTCACCTTGAGTTCCATGAAAGAAAAGTGGGAATAAATAAACAGGTAAACAAACAAACAGGAATCTGCATGCAAATCATCTGTGGTGTAATGGTTAAGAGCTGTATCAAATCCAAACTCTTCTTCTTCTTCTTCTTCTTCTTCTTCTTCTTCTTCTTCTTCTTCTTCTTCTTCTTCTTCTTCTTCTTCTTCTTCTTCCATTGAGTTCCAGCCATTTCTCCAACAAGGGAGACACAGGGCACATCAGCCCAATCTGGGGGCCACAGATCAGGGCCATGGGGCAGATTGAGTGGGGGCTCTGCTCTGCTCAGAAATTTCCACCCTGATTTAATCTGTTGGCAGCAGTTCTCTTTGCTGACAAAGAAGCTACATTTTGCACCACATTAAAGCCCCTTCTCCTCCCAGTTGCTCCCTGCAACAGCTGATGGGTAGGAAGGGATCTAGAGGGCAGGATGAAGCCCAGCTGTGCAGCATATCCCATCCATAGGCTGCAGGAGGTAGTTTCACTTAACACTGCTGTAGAGAACTGCGGCTACAGTTGTCTTCTCAAAAGAGGATCTCATCCTGCTCATAAAAAAGCACATTAATTTCATCTTTGGACATCCTCTGGTCAGAGAGGCCATGTTCTTAGTAAAAATTCTACAAAATGGGAGTTTATGGAGATCGGATTAACGGTTAAGGTATATGGGTCATTTTTTTAAATATCACTTTAAACCTTATCTCCTTCTCCCTCCCATTGTGCCAGACTATTAATTTACCTGATTTATCTCTCCGCTCATAAAACCTCGTTCTGCAGAGAGATGAAGATTGCTGAGCACAGGTTTCTCCAGGAAATATTTCAATTTTGGCATGATTAAGTGTTCTTCTTTTGTAAGAAGGTTAACAAAAGTCCTTGCCCTTTCTCAATGACATGACTTCTAATTTTTTTCCCCATGGCGGATCTTTTTTCTTTAAAAAAAATCCTCCTAGTTTCAAAAGAATCCCTGTAAAAAATAATAATAATGAAGATCCAAGCAGGAACCAGGAACTTCTGCCAAGTGATTATACCACTCAGTTTAAGCTCTTGTCCTATGCATCCTTAGGGACTTAGTAGCTTAACATGAGTCAATAATTTGATACAGCAGCAAAAAAGGCTAATGCAATTCTAGGCTGCATCAACAGAGATATAGTGTCCAGATCAAGGGAAATAATAGTACCCCTCTCTATTCTGCCTTGATCAGACCCCACCTGGAGTGCTGTGTTCAGTTCAGAGCACAAGAATGATATTGACAAGCTGGAACGTGTGCAGAGGAAGTGACGAAGATGAGTTGAGTATGTCTAGCCTGGTAATAGTTTAGTCCCAGTTGATGTGGAGTTTGTTCTATCTAGCACTGCTTCCGTACCCGTCTGTTTTCAGAATAATTTTTATAGCTCATGAAACAATATTCTGCAATCAGATGGTTCTTACATTCCCATAAACAAAACTGTGAGTAACTCTATAAGAACTATAAATAATTCAACAAACTCCACATTAGTTTGGGCGTTAAGTAAATTTTTGCTTGGATATCTCAAGAAATAGTTAGTTAAAAAGCATGAAAGAGATGGCTGCCAAACAGGGCTCTCCCAAGGAGTTTTAGCACTTGAAGTAAACCACAAAATGGCACCCTTCTGCAGTGGCAAACGAAGCCACTTGGCCGCCTGGAGCGGCAAAATCAGAGTCACCCCCCCAGGGGCGAGGCGCCGCTGCGGAGCATGCAAGCGTCATACGGAGTGGTGCATTGCGCTCTGCAGCGACAAACCCCGCGAGCAAGCCACGGAGCGAGGCAGCCTCGCTCCGCAGCTTGCTTGCTGGGTTTGCCGCGGCGCCAAGCAGGTTTGCGAGCAAGCTGCAGAGCGAGGCTGCCTCGCTTCGCAACTTGCTTGCTGGGTTTGCCGCAGCGGCACTCCGTAATGTGCATACGCATGCGCGCTACGGAGCGGGGGGAGGCGAGAGGCGGGCCAGGGACCTCCCTGGCCCGCCCCTCGCCTCTGCCCCAGCCGTAAAAAGGAAAGCTTGCACCGAGCAGGTTTGTGAGCAAGCCGTCGGCGTGCGCTTTTTACCGGGCGGTAGGGCTCGGCTTGGGCGTCACGGGTGTGTGTGCGCCAAGTGTCACCC
Organism: Darevskia nairensis; assembly: GCA_034642065.1. Lineage (NCBI taxonomy): Eukaryota > Metazoa > Chordata > Lepidosauria > Squamata > Lacertidae > Darevskia > Darevskia nairensis. The sequence goes on along the minus strand of JAWWNI010000834.1, from coordinate 72,724 downwards.
TCCCTCCAGGGCGGCACCCAGGGCGCACTGCCCCCAATGCCACCACCTTGCTCCGCCTCTGCCCACCAGGGAGCAAGGGGTGAGTGACAATCTACATCGGCAACAAGGAGATGAATCAAATCAGCCTTACCCAACAACTGAAGTGAGAAGCATAGGCCATTGTGGAGGGGAACCGGGCTTGCTCTGAATTGCGCCGGGTGAGAGCAGAGGCCAGGAGACCCCAGAGGGCAGTTCCTACCACCTCCTCCCTAGGGATGGAAGGAGGCAGCAGTGCCTCCCATTCACCAAGAGGCCACTATAGATGCGGCTGTTGCTGCAGTGGCAGATCCAGGCTTCAAGGAGTGTGCCACAGCCATCACTGCTACAGTGGCGGCCGCAATAGGCGACACATTCCTTGGAGGGCAGATCTGCCACCCCTGTGGACCCTGCTGCCCAAGGCAGTTACCCCACCTTGCCTTGCTGACAAAGGCCCAAGGCCCAAAACTCCTGTGACAATGAATTGACGGGTAAATTTGCCCACTGAGTAAATTTGCACTTGTGGTTCACCATACCATGAAGGTTGGGAACTCCTGACTTACACCAGTCCCAACAATTCCTAGTTTCCCCCACATCCACTTACCTGGGAGTAAGTGCCATTGAATCCATTGGGGCTTACTTCTGAGTAGACATGTTTAGGATTGTGCTGTTAGTCACATGCATGAATTTGCCTTCCTGGATGGAAGGATGCTGCCCAAAGTCACTTCTGCAGTGGGTAGCTTGGTTTTGCGTCTTGAGTCCTAAAATAAAACATCATTGGTTTCCTTCAGTAGTCATGCTAAAAAATGTCTATTGCTCTGTGAATTGCTATTATGGGATTAATAATATGCTTTATTAGTGCTACTAAGTATAAATCAGAATTGAATATGTGAAAATGGGTGCCATGATAGAGGCTGGGAGCTGAAGACCACTTCTCTAAGCAACATCTACATCATGTGTTACATACAGCAGTTCTAGAGCCATGTTTGTTGTTCTTCTGTAGCAGTCTCTTGGTCACCTGTGGATAAGGATAGAAGAATCTGTCCTTTCAGTTCCCTCACTTTCTCATTTTTTCGATCTTTTGTCCTCCACATTTGCATCTATATCTATATCTGGGTTACAGACGCTTCAGGTTACAGACTCCACTAACCCAGAAATAGTACCTCGGGTTAAGAACTTTGCTTCAGGATGAGAACAGAAATCGCTTGGCCACAGCGTGAGGCCCCATTAGCTAAAGTGTTACCTCAGGTTAAGAACAGTTTCAGGTTAAGAATGGACCTCCAGAACGAATTAAGTTCTTAACCCAAGGTACCACTGTACCTATACCTATACCTATACCTATACCTATACCTATACCTATACCTATACCTATACCTATACCTATACCTATACCTATATCTATATCTATATCTGTATGTTGGGGGGGAGAATCCTCATGAAAATTCACCAGCACTCTAAGTGTGAATTTCTCCTAAACAAACACATTTTTGTTTTTGTTTTATTTCAATTTATATATACACCACTTGATTCTAAAACCTCAAAGCAGTTTATGAAAGATAAAACAATAAAATAAAATAAAAATCACAACAATGCTTTAAAGCAAACAAAAGTTAAAACACTAAAACAGGTTTAAAGTACCTCAACTTTCTAAACATCTAGGTAGGCTGGTCTTAACAAGAATGTTTTTAGGAGGTGCTGAAAAGAGTTCAGTAATGGTGCTTGCCTGATATCAATAGGCAGGCAGTTCCAAAGAATCAAATTCTTTTCAAATGCGGAATGGAATTTTTATATGACTAATGTACATTTTGACTAATGTACACATTTTTGCAAGGGATTTTATCTTTTACAATGCATCTTTGTATGTTATTTTCCCCACCATCTTCAATTGTATGTACACAAGTGATAGATTCAGCATTATATGCTTGCTGCATCAAATTTATCCTCCATCCCTGCCTGCGGATTTCTCAAATTTTAGTGGAACTGCTGCAGATGGTCTGACATATGTGTTAAAATATTACACGAATATGGCAAGTTTGGAGCAACAACATTGTCATATTTATTTATTTTAGATGATTTATATACCACAGCAAAGCAAACAGAGAAGAATACAAAAAAATGCAATAAAACCACAATCCTTTAAAGACACAAAACAGCAATCACGAGTGTTATTTTTCTAGAAAAAAGAGGTGCCACACCTCACCGTGAACTCACCCTTGTTCTCTTATAATGGCAATGGTGCCCACCTGAGAGGTGCTGGAACTGAGTTCCAGTGAGTTCCCGCTGGGGGAAAAAGCACTGGCAATCACTAAACAGGAGTTGCTAAGGACAGCAGCATGAATCAGGTCTCTTCACCTCCAAAATCCATCTTCAAAAATGCAGGTATCATAAGGACCACAGACTGCAGACGTGAAATTTCAGCTTTTCATGGTTTGGACATTGCTTTCCCCCAATGTCTGCTTTTCTGCATTTTGGGATTGTAGACCTGTCACCGCAAAATTCAGAGTAGTGCAATTTTCCAAAGATAGCTGCATTTCAATTTGGGTATTCTTTCAGGAAGTCTGAATTAGGTACCAGCTGTTCAACAGTGGAATGGACTCCCTCAGAAGGTGCTGGACTGGGGGCATTTAAGCAGAGGTTGCATGGCCATCTGTCAGGGATGTTTTGGCTGAGATCCCTGCATTGCAGGGTGCTGGACTAGTTGACCCTATGTTTCTAAGTTTGCATTTGATTTTATGCAATTTCTCCCATGTCACATCTATATGATTATAAACTGAAAGATGCTTGACAAATTTTCATGAGAACATTATATATTAAAAAAGGAATCATGGAAACGTGGCAAATGTCTGCGTGCTGAATGTTCACACTTTTGCTCCTTCCAAGATGAACAGAATTCACAAGAGTATGAATGCTTTTTGCAGGCTGCTTCCCCATTCCAGCTTAAATGCATGCAATTCTTTGGGTCAGTATCGCATCTCGTCAGACACCAGCCAGGACCATTTCCCATTATCTCGAAAGCAAACATACGGAGACACTTCTGGAGCCTGGAGAGTTTTGTGATTTTTTTTAATGGTTATTTCCTTCTTCTATTTCTCGTTTTGATTCCTGCTAGCTATATTCAGCTTTGCAACCCAGCCTGTTTGATGCCCTCCCTCTATAGAGGATATTCAAGGAATTCACAAGAAGCAATTATAATTGCTTGGTGGGTTCTTTTGTTTCAAACAAGAATAGAATAAAAGGGAGGGAGGAACCTCCATGAAGGGTGGTGTAAGAGATAAGTTGTGTAAGGAGCATAAATCTAAATGAGTTTGCATGAGTAATCCATCCACATAACCTATTTTATTATCAAAGACTCTAGGGTGCAGAGAGCTCCATTTGTGAGTGGATGAAAGACGTGGGATCCCTAATCAGGTTGATTTAAACATGAACATGGGGGTTTGGGATGAAGGTCTTTTGAACTCTGCCCATTCATAAGAACATAGGAAACTGACATGCCAAGTCAAACCATTGGGCCCATCTCACTCAATATTGTCTACACTGACTGTCAGCAGTTCTCCAGGATTTCAGACAAGGGTGTCTCGTAGTCCTACCTGGAGATGTCGGAGATTGAACCTGGGACCTTCCATATGCAAGGCATGTGATCTACCATGGAATGATGACCCTCCCCCTAACAAGAAGCTGCCTTGGTCCATCAAGACCAGCCTTTCTCAAACTTGGGTTTCCAGATGTTGTTGGACAATGTTACCAGAACAAGGGAGGCCTAGCTTATGTCTCTGCCCCCTCCGAGGTACCCAACTAAATGGTTACTAGGTTCCTCTGTCAGACCAAAGGAAAAAATGCTAAGGCAGACAGGCAAAGAAAAAGCAAAGCGAGTTGTTAAGCCTTTGATTGTCTCTTTATTGGTCGCAACCAAGGTTCAATCTCCCTGCAAGTGAAGAAAAAGGAATGCCAGGGAAAGGTATGCACAGTCTTTTTAAAGATGCGCATTTAGGTGTGCAAAAGTGGGACATCCCCTACCTTGCAAACATCAGTGTCACGATGGAGAAATGTCAGAAATACATCAGATTCCAAGTGGGGATACAATGGGTCAAGGTGTGTCACATTCCATGAGTATTAGAGAATTTACATAGTTCCAGACAGAGTTTTCCATAAAGCGTTGGCATTGATAACTGATTTCAGGATTTACATTGATATTGATACTGAATTCCCATGTGTTGTTGGACTACCACTCCCTGACTGCTGCCTCTGCTGACCATGGATGATGGGAGTTGTAGTCCAGCAACATCTGGGAACCCAAGGTTGAGGAAGGTTGGTCTAGGCTGTTGGTTCATCTAGCCCAGTATTGTTGACATTGACTGACTGTAGGCTCTGACGGGCTGTGGTTCTGTGTGTTTTCCCAGCCCTACCTTGAGACACCGGGGGGAAAGAAGTCCTCACCGGCAGCAGCTCTCCAAAAACAAATAAGTAGGTTTCTGCCAAACCAAAAATAGGATGCTTAGTTTTTACCAACTGTTGAGCAACGCCTGAAGGAGATAAATGGGGAAAGGGAAGGGAGAAGAATGGGATGTTCTGTTTCAGGGGCCAGTAAATAGCGGACCAAAACCCTGAAGAGGAATTGTCCATCCCTTCTGAATGCAGTACACTTCTTGCTCTGTGTCTACAATTTGCATATTCGGTTTGAAGAAAAAGCCAAAGTGGAAGTCTCCTTAGGCTATTGGAAATATGTTGCTAGGGAAAATTAAACCCAGTACCATGTAGTGGAAATATAAGACATCCTATCTCAAGCTTGCAGGTATGGTCCAAAGCTAACCTTTGCAGAGCCACAATGCTATAAATTGCAAACAGTATTGCTCAAGGCTATAATCCTGCATTGGGGTGACTGTGTGCAGCAGGGGGTTGCTTGATCTGCCTGAAACTCTGTTAAGAGTCAAGCTTTGCAAAGTTGATTGGGCTAATTAGAAGCTGCATGGTTAAGGTAATGCAACAACACTCTTGTTTCTACCACCACCATCATCAGGCTTGTTTATTGACATCAAAAGGACAATATTTATATTGGGAGTTAACAGCAGAAATTGCTCTCCTCACTTGCACAGTCTTTGGTCCTCAGCTAGCCCAACATCTGATACATTATCAAACAGTCCTGATAAACCCAGAGTTGCCAGTCAATTGATTCAGCGGAATCTGAAGTGAATTTGCAGAGCCCCCCCCAAGGCAAAATGCACCATTTTCCGGGAAGTTAATGGTGGCACCCATCGCCCAATGGCTGCTCCATGTGTAGCTCCCTCCTCTTCTGAATGAAGAACAACATGCATTAAGGCAACTGCACTGGTTTTATTTACTATTTGTTTTATTATGCAGTTTCTATACTACCTTTCACTCCGGAAAGTACCAGAGTGATTTAAAGCAAAACAATACATCACAGATCTAGAAAACAGATCTGTAAAAACAAGGCAGAGAAATATCAGTTTTCAATTACAGCAACCAGGGTATTAAAAACCAATAGTAGTGTCCAGATTATGGGAAGTAATAGTACCATATACATCAGTCTTGCCTATTATTATTATTATTATTATTATTATTATTATTATTATTATTTCATTTCTATACCACTTGCATTGCTAAATGGCTCCTAAACCATTTACAAGTATAAAATCAATTATAAGCTATCCACATATAATTAAAATGCACAATGCAACAAAAACATCCTTAATGAAAATATGCAGTAAAACAGGTCCATTAAAGGCACTGTGGGTTAAACCACAGAGTCTAGGGCTTGCCGATCAGAAGGTTGGCGGTTCGAATCCCCGCAACGGGGTGAGCTCCCGTTGCTCGGTCCCTGCTCCTGCCCACCTAGCAGTTCGAAAGCACATCAAAGTGCAAGTAGATAAATAGGTACTTCTCCGGCGGGAAGGTAAACGGTGTTTCCATGCGCTGCTCTGGTTCGCCGGAAGCAGCTTAGTCATGCTGGCCACATAACCTGGAAGCTGTACGCCGGCTCCCTCGGCCAATAATGCGAGATGAGCACTGCAACCCCAGAGTCGGTCACAACTGGACCTAATAGTCAGGGGTCCCTTTACCTTTTTATTAAAACAATTAAAAGAGCAACTGGAACAATTAGATCAGAAAGTTCAGAGGAATGTTTGCCTATTCAGATGCCTCTTCAAGAATCAGGTCCACCCACTATGTTCATCTGTATGCATAAAGGCTACCAGGACACTATTGCACCCCACATGATCTGGTTGAAAGCCAGTGAATGAACAGCTGTACATGCATAGGCATCCTTTTTCAGACATGTTGTCAGAATTCACAATACTGAACTAGGTGGACCAATTGTCTGAATTCAGTATAAGGCAGTTTCCTATGATCCCAAACAAAAAGCAGAAACAAAGGCTCTTAATTTTTGAGTATGCCAGGACGTCCGCTGTAGTATTTTCTTTGAATCTCTCCTGCTGATTTTTTTTTTTTACCTTTAAAAATGAAAAAAATACTGCCCTGTCACTGTTTCATGGCCTTTATTGTTCTCTGCTCTGAGACCTGTGAACTGGGGAGAGCACTGTCCATATTTAAAATGAATAAAATACCCTGCATGACAGAAGACATTTTGCCCCAGGAAAGAAAACAACAACTGGGTACAAGATCAATGGTTCAGATCTCTCTGCCCACTGTTTTAGATAGTAAAAGGTTCCTTTCCAGGCCTTATTGATCATAAGTCATGGTGGATTCTTGTAACCCATCATCAACCAATCTATATATTTGCCCTGAATGGAGGACAGCAGATGGGGGCAAAGCAGGGGAGAAGCATCAATGGCTAGAGACATCGCATCATTGAGCACATCTGTGCCCACTGCTAAGCAGCACTCACTTTGTCCGACAAGAAAAACATTTTCCATCCTATGTCAGTCATATTTTCTTTCTCTCTCCACCAAAGCCAGGTGTCTGCTTCCCCTCGACTGCTGAGAATTTATCTTCAGTAAACAACAATTTTGTCTCTTGCATTTATAGACGAGTCGGACCATTTCCTTTAACACAGTGCTTTAGTGCTTTTTTAGTTTCAACATATTGCATAACCATCCATATTGGGAGGGAAATAAATCTGCCTTATATAAACTTTAAAGAATTTAAAATTTAAACTGCAGCAAACAGAATTAAAATAGGCAGGATATTTATAAGATCAGGTATGTAATTTGTAAATGAGAAATTATCCACATGCTATTGTCTTAATTTGTAAATGAGAAATTATCCACATGCTATTGTCTTAATGAAGAAATGGTAATGAAGGCTCAGTGTGCCTGTACTGACTTCTCCATTTCAACAGCTGCTACAGGCAGCTGTGCTTGAAGAGGCTCCTTGTAGTTACTACCTCACTTTCTGCTTCTAGTAAGGACACATATATGCACAAACACTTAAAAAAAGATAAAACTCCCCCCTTGTAGCAGTTTCTAGCTTTTCCTTGCTACAGTAAAGAAAGACATTACAGTGGTACCTCGAGTTACAGACACTTCAGGTTACAGACTCCACTAACCCAGAAATAGTACCTCGGGTTAAGAACTTTGCTTCAGGATGAGAACAGAAATCACGTGGCGGCAGCGGGAGGAACCATTAGCTAAAGTGGTACCTCAGGTTAAGAACAGTTTCAGGTTAAGAACGGACCTCCGGAACGAATTAAGTTCTTAACCCGATGTACCACTGTACTGCACCTCGCTACGTATTGTTATGAGTTGGGGAGTAGGAGGTATGGCCAAGACGCTCCTAACACCTGGGCCCCTTTCTCAGTACAGTGGTACCTCGGGTTACATATGCTTCAGGTTACAGACTCTGCTAACCCAGAAATATTACCTTGGGTTAAGAACTTTGCTTCAGGATGAGAACAGAAATCGGGCAGCGGCGGCAGCGGGAGGTCCCATTAGCTAAAGTGGTGCTTCAGGTTAAGAACTTTTTCAGGTTAAGAACGGACCTCCGGAACGAATTAAGTACGTAACCAGAGGTACCACTGTATTGGAACAGCCAGGCAGCTTCCTGGTGAGGTAATTGGTCATTAATGGAACAAAGGAATGGGCTCTGTGCAAGATGACAAATGGGTACAGCCGCCTCCCCCAATTCATGAGTAGTTGGAAAGACAAAGCCAGAGTTGAAAGCAGAGAGTTTGAGTGATGTGAGCTACAAACAGAGCAGCAAGCTGGGAACTGAGAGAGACAGAGCAATGTTTGATTTCTGTTTGAATCCAAGGCTGCAGCTATGGGGGGGGGGGGAGCAAAGCCCTTTTGTGGTGTTAATGCTGTGAACCCTTCCACCATAGGCTCAGGCTGTATATATATGTGTGTGAGTGTGTGTGTGTGTTTTCTTGATTTTATCGTTTTGTAAACCATGTGGAGTTGTTTGTTTGTTTGTTTACAATCAGGCAGTATATAAATTTTATAAAATAATATCAATCAATCAAATCTTTATTACGGTCCAGAGACTCAACAATTCATTACAAAACAATACACCATTTCGACAGCCCGCCTTCAGGTTACACAAGCATTTTGTTCAGGCTTAGGAATAGGGATCATTGGTTCTTGCAACCACCGATAGAAACTTCGCCACTGCTAATGTTCTGTCATTTGTCCGGTCTTCCAGTAGGAACCTGACATAGTAAGCCTCTGATTTTCCCGGGAAAGGTACTAGCAAGGGTAATATCAGTTCTGCCCTGGCTTGCTCGAATTTCACACAGTGCAGCAAAATATGTTTTATAGAGTCAATGTCTTGGGCACATGAGCATAGTCTGAGCCCTTTTGTAGCAGTAGCACCGGGTAAAGTAAAGGGACCCCTGACAGTTAAGTCCAGTCGCGGACGACTCTGGGGTTGCGGCACTCATCTCGCTTTACTGGCCGAGGGAGCCGGCATTTGTCCGCAGACAGCTTCCGGGTCATGTGGCCAGCATGACTAAGCCGCTTCTGGTGAACCAAAGCAATGCACGGAAATGCCGTTTACCTTCCCGCCAGAGCGGTACCTATTTATCTACTTGCACTTTGACGTGCTTTCGAACTGCTAGGTTGGCAGGAGCAGGGACTAAGCAATGGGAGCTCACCCCGTTGCAGAGATTCGAACCGCCGACCTTCTGATCGGCAAGCTCTAGGCTCTGTGGTTTAGACCACAACGCCACCCACATCCTAGTAGCACTGGGTACAACCTGATAATTAACATCACCTGTGCTGCAAGATGACTTAAAAGGGGCCAGCCTTCTCCAGTAATCTGCTTCTGCAACAGTGGGGAGGGCAATGGGCTGGGTGGCAGCTGCCCCCCCCCCCAAATCAAGTAAATAAATAAAAATACTTAACTAAAAGTAGAAATTGTGGGAAGATTTTGACAGATTTTTCCGAGCACTTGGAGTCAAAAGAAAGTAGTTTTAAACAACTGTTGTTGAGACCTTTCACTCCAAATCTGCTAGACAGCACAAAATAGAGTGTGATGACAGTTGGGTGTCCTGACCCACCCACCCACCCCCAACATAAATCCTGGCTACACTAATGGAGTGCTTCTGGGGCTGTTCCTATGTGCCCTGCCCCTTCACATTCCAAATTCTCACCCCCTTCAGGCAGGGACATGACTCCTGGTCCCTGACCATAGCTGTCAACTTTCAGATTTGAAAATAAGGGATTTTTCCAAACTTTCGGATTTGAAAATAAGGGATGCCGCGAGGGCGGTGCAATGGCACCAAGTAGCCTCGCCACCCTGCGCTCCAGAGGCTGCGCGCGAACGGGTGAGCGAAAGAGCGAGTGCGTAGACGGCAGGCAGGCTGTCTGTCTGGTTGGGCGTGAGGGTCTGGCTGCACAAGGCATGCAAGCTCCGCCCCCAGTCGGTCTCAGACTCCTTATTGGCAGCCGAGCAACGCAGCTGAGGAGCCTCCCTGGCCGGCAGGGAGGGAGAGGAGCTGCTTCCTTTGAAATCCGGGAAATTTAAGGGATATCAACAATCCAGGTTAGCAGCGGGAAACGGCATTGGAATAAGGGAGTTTCCCTCAAAAAAAGGGAGGGTTGACAGCTATGTCCCTGACACTAGCAAGCTCTCCATTTAAACTTGGATCAGCTCCTCTGAAGTTTGCAATGGAACCCGGAGCATGATCAATGCACTGACTTTTTTTTTTTTTTTTACATTTTTCATTCAGCTTATTAAAACGAACCCATTTCTTTCTGCACCCCGACACTCATTCCTTCTGCTGCAGAAATTCTGGACATACGTCTGTCCAGATTTATGTTCCCCACCACCACCTCCAATATGTCTTTCGTTAATCAAATGCAAATTTGCGGGGCTGGTGATTTAGCATGCAACTGCTAGGGGATGGCAATGGGGAAATAAATATCGTTTAGCAAAATGAATTTGAAAAAGCAGTGTAGCATTTTGTTCGGCCATTTGTGAAATAGTTTTTCTTTGTCGCCAAAGATGTGAAGGATGCGGGGGGAGGGGGTGGCTGGTCACAGTGCAGAGCTTGCTGGTAAATGAGATGTTTGTTTCAGGCAGGGGGAGAGTTTGGGACATGGTGAAATGCTGTGAGTGGAGGGGGCCAATTCCCCGTCCCCATGACCCCCCAGGGAAACTCAGCAAACCCACGGCACCTGGAACTGGGAGACTGCAGCTGAATGGGACACAGCCGCAGGCAGCCTGAGGAAGTATCAGCCACTTTGCCAGGCTTCCTCAACCTCGGCCCTCCAGATGTTTTTGGCCTACAACTCCCATGATCCCTAGCTAGTAGGACCAGTGGTCAGGGATGATGGGAATTGTAGTCTCAAAACATCTGGAGGGCCGAGGTTGAGGAAGCCTGCCTTAGAGTGAGAGGCTAGGGCAGAGCTTTCCAAACTGTGTGTCATGACACATTGGTGTGTTGGCTGCAGTGTGTAGGTGTGTTGTGCAAACTCCTCCGTAGGCTGAAAGGGGGCTAGTTTAACCTCTGATTTGCTACTAAAACTGAATGATGCATGTCAAAAAAGTGTGTCACCAACATGAAAAGTTTGGAAAGCTGAGGGTTAAAGGCTGGTGTCTGCTGCTTCCAGGGACACATTATTGTTGTGAGATTTTGTAGGTGAACTGAGAGTTTGTCTGGACCCTGAGTAAGAAGCCAGAGGCTGAGAGGGAGTGTGTGTCAGAAGGAAAATGAATTGACACTGATTTATAAATATTAGTACCTTTGTATTAGTGTAACATTTTTATATGTAACTGTGTGTCTTTATAATATTTTGTTGAAGTTGCCTGTTGTTGCTTCAGTTTTTGTACACTGCTTAAATACATTTTTAAGATATTAAGAGGTATAGAAATTAAATGGGTTGTATCCACAGTTAGTCAGGAAATACTACAAGTTATTGTTATGCACAGTCTCTCTTTGGACGCTTTGAATTTGTCAGACTTTGAGATGTCGTCTTTCTGTATGAAATTATTTTTTAAAATGATTTTTTTTCTGCTGATCATACTTCTGCCTGCCTGTCAAAATGTGCCCATTGATGTGCCAAATTACCCATTCAGACTCCTCACCCTTACTATGTATTCAGCATTACAAATGTTAAATAGAAAAAAAAAGTTAAATAGGGGGGGAAATGCTTTTGCAGTTCTGCGATTCTACATTGTGCTCTGCTGTAGCTGAAGGATGCTATTGACATGTTCAGGGCCATCTTACCCATAGGTGCCAGGGGTGCAGGGCACCTGGGCATCGGGCTCTTAGGGGCACCAGGCTGAGAGTCGAGTCCGGGGAAGAGCCCGCCCATCGTTTGGAGCACCATGGAGGGCTCTTCGGCTGCGGGCAGCTCTGTGTCATGAGTTCGGGGGTGACCAAGCCAGCGAGATGCTGAGGGGGCCGGCCGACTCCACCCTCCTGCGTGCCTGGGACTAGGCAACCGGGGGGGGGGGCACCGGGCGGATCTTTGCACCCCAGCGCTGCATATGCTTAAGACAGCCCTGGTCATGTTCTGTATGAAGAGGAAGTCTGTCCATGAAGGGGGAAATGTGCCTGAGGATTTACTCCACTACTAACTTGTTTGCCCAATTTATGAGGACTTAAGAGCAGCCTTGTTCAAAGATTTAAATCACTCAGCTGACGGATCGATTGAACACTTGATTAACTTCTTATTAGGAGACAGCTTCCCCTTACATTTCTGAAATGGTGACCTGTTTTGCCTTTAGAGCAGACATTTTAAGGATAAAATTTCAGCATGCACTCTGCCGCTGTTCTGAGTGCCAATTTGAAAGGTTTGTAGGGCTGCATGGCCCTCCTGACTTGGTTTCCCACAGTTTGCATGAGCATGAAAGGATGCATCTCGAGGATGCTGCAGTTATGTGCCCACAAACTGTTCTGCAGATCACAACCAGGAAACATTATTTGGAGTGTGGATTTGAACCCAGCTTGCGAAAGACTATCCCTCTTAACTACTATCGTCACACTGGCTCTCATTTCATATACTGTGAGACAGGGCTAGGGAACACTTTTCAGCTCATGGGCCACATTCCCTCCTGGGAGCCACTTGCCACCACTAGCCAAAGGTGAAAGTAGGCAAAGCAATGAGTTTTTCCTTTGTAGATCAGGTTACTTCCTACACACATTCAGAAACCGCTCTCTATCCTCCGTCCAGACAAGCAAGATTTACAGGCAACCCCCGTTTTTAGGCACAACCGATATGTGTGCAATCAGCACCGAACCTGGAAGTGACCCGGAAATGTCATAAAAGACATCACTCAAAGGGGTGGGGACAGAACAGGGCGTTTCAATTGCATGTGATTTCACATAAGCAGAGCCTTCTCACATGCAGGGCCTTCTCGGTGGTGGCACCCGCCCTGTGGAACGCCTTCCCATCAGATGTCAAGGAAATAAACAACTATCTGACTTTAAGAATACACCTGAAGGCAGCCCTGTTCAAGGAAGTTTTTAATGTTTGATGTTTCATTTTGTTTTTATTTTATTTATTTATTTATTTATTTTGAATTTTTTATTTACAAACAAACACATAGACACGAAACAAAATTCATATTACCCTACCACCCTAAATTACAGACATTAACACACCCTTGTGACTTCCCTCCACCATCCCTTACCCTCCTATATATTATAATATAATATTTCACATTGCAATTTTTATCTAAATTTATATTTCTTAACTCTTTTAACTTACTATTTATTTATTTTTTAAACCAGCTTTACAAACATTAATCCAAACATGTCAACATGTTAGTTTTTGAGCAGTGCTCTGTTTTTAATCTGTTGGGAGCTACCCAGAGTGGCTGGGGAAATCCAGTCGGATGGGTGAGGTATAAATAAATTATTATTATTATTATTATTATTATTATTATTATTATTAGGCTTGCCTTTATTATCAGAGTTCAAGGGCACATTCCAGCCAGGCAAAAACACCCGAGGTGCAAAGGAGAGCCAATGAGGCATGTATTCTGGGAAGAAGGGTGGGAATCAGATGTGGACTGGGGTGAATGCTGGGAATCAGATGTGGACTGGGGTGAATGCCAAGGGCCCGGAGCCCCACATTTGAAACCCTGGCTGAGATTCCACTGCCTTCACCACACCGCTTCGCCAGCTCCCGTCTTGCTGCCTTAGTTCATTCCTCCCTCCCTTTGTTCTTTGCATCGCCACAGGTCTGGCAGTGTGGCGGAAGCATGGAGGTGCTGCCTTGCTCCCGAGTCGCCCACATTGAGCGCACCAAGAAACCTTACAACAACGACATTGACTACTATGCAAAGCGCAACGCATTGCGTGCTGCTGAAGTCTGGATGGACGACTTCAAGTCGCATGTTTACATGGCGTGGAACATACCAATGACGGTAAGGGCAGGCTGAGAAGGCTCTCAAAGAGATTGCAGAGTTGTTGACAGTTTCTGGTATACACACACACATCCTGAAAGTTGTAGTTTGATGAGGGACCTGAGAATACTCAGTCTTCTCTGAACAACATCCTTGCATCTGTTGCCCTTTAATTGCCATAGCCGCTGCCCCCTTGCTGAGGATCACTTGGGCCATGTTGAACTAGAACTAGCTCCTTTTAAAAATGAACTTTCCAAGCTCTGGTTCCCATGTTGTTGGACTGCAGCCTCCCTGATCTTGCTGGCTGGGGCTGATTGATGTACAGTCCTGCAGCAATGCGGAGCATTTGGTGTATCTGGAGTGTCAGGTAAAATGTGAAGCGGCTCTTATGCAGTGGTGAAGAAAAGGAACTCTGCACATGCTCAGAATGCCACCCCCATTTTTGGGGTGCTGATTGACCACACCCTCCTTCCCCGGGAGAACAGGAGGGATGGTTTAGCCAGGGAAGGAATATGATTGAGCCCAATTTTTGAGCCCAAGTTTTGCCCAAAATTGAGCCCAAGTTTTGCCCAATAGGCAGAGACTGAAGCTAGCTCTGCTCCACACTCCTCCCTCTTCCTCTGTTGGCACTCACCACCCTTTCCTTTGCAGTGTGGGCATTGCTAGTGGCCCTTTCTTTGGGGACTGAGTCTTTGAGGAACTCATTAGTTGGCTCTGGGTCTCCTCTTTTTTGTCTACTCCACACTGTGTGACCGGAGGGCCGTTCCTTAATCTGGCTCAATTGACATTTTGTCCGGCCAGGTGAACAGCTTTAAGTAAGGCCTGTGTTGATATATGAGGCAGTTTGGGTTGGCTTGGTCATGCACACTGGGGTGAAGGTTGGCCCATGGAGCCACACTGTGCATGTCGGAGTAGTATTGGCAGGAATCTAAACAAATCTTGCTATTTACAGTGTGTGTCTGTAAACTTGCCCAGTAGATGGGACAGATTGAATCCCTATTCCCTTTATTGCTATTCACCTGCCCAGGTGTGTGTTATTTGGTTAATTTGCCAATCCCCTAGTCCAGTGATGGCTAACCTTGACACTCCAGATGTTTTGGGACTACAACTCCCATCATCCCTGACCACTGGTCCTGTTAGCTAGGGATGATGGGAGTTGTAGTTCCAAAACATCTGGAGTGTCAAGGTTAGCCATCACTGCCCTAGTCTGTTATATTTTAATAAATATAACCTGTTTACCCATAACATTTTTTTATCTTGAGTCTTCTTTCTCATGTGATGCCAAAGTCATTTTCCTTCTGTTGTCCTGTCTGATTCAGGATACAGATACCAAGGCAAGGTTTGCACCAAAACTAGGCTTGAGATGTTTACAAATGGCCCTTGCGGCAAGCACTTAAGTGTGATGAAAACCTTCGGTCTTTTCTTCTCTTCCATTACTTTCATATGATCATTTTCTCCAATGAGCTATAAAGCAGGCCTTTAGGGAAAGAAAAATAAAGGCACATTGCTTTATCAGACATAAACCAGCCTTCCAGAAAAGAAAATGGTTTTTAAACATCACAGAAATAACCACCATTTCCCTTCCTTTGGAACACAACTGCTTTGAAACGCTGGATTCACAGTGGCTTTTAAATTGTCTATTGATCCGTCTATCACTCCCTCTAATATTGAATTCAGGTGCTGAGCGCTGACGAAAATAGCCAAAATGGGGGCAGTGAAAAACAAGCAGCAGGTTTGGAATCAGCGTACTTGGGGGACCCTAAAGTACAAAATAATAATAATAATAATAATAATAATAATAATAATAATAATTACCCCAAGTCTTTATTACTATGTTCAGTAGCCAAAAAGTGTTGAGGATCAGCTGGAAAAGAAAACTGAAAAATATGAGGGAATGGGAGACAGATTTATTGATTGGTTGATTGATTCATTGATTGATTGATTGTATAATCCTACATCCGAAGATCTCAGGGCAGTTCACAGCATAAAACTACAAAATTAAAGCACATTATTATTAGTGGAAATTATTGAAAGTGACATAAGACACAATAGAGATACAGTGGTACTTCGGGTTACAGACGCTTCAGGTTACAGACTCTGCTAACCCAGAAATAGTACCTCGGGTTAAGAACTTTGCTTCAGGATGAGAACAGAAATCGTGCGGCGGCAGCGGGAGGCCCCATTAGCTAAAGTGGTACCTCAGGTTAAGAACAGTTTCAGGTTAAGAACGGACCTCCAGAACGAATTAAGTTCTTAACCCAAGGTACCACTGTACTGAAACAAATTATGATAAACACCATCAATAACAACCTAAAGAACCCCCCCACACACACACACAAGTGAAAAACAAGTCTCAAATACTTTAAAATCGTTCAACTATCCATTGGTCGTCAAGCAGGGGGTGAATTGAGGCATGGAGGTTATCGGTGAATTGGAAAAAGGGTAAACAATACTTTGGCCTCAGATATGTGAAGGACCAGAGGGTGGTCTTTCCTTCCATGCTACCTCTTGGTAGTTTCACCTCCCTCAGAAGTTTGTGAGTGGGTGGCCTAGAAAAGGACATTCTCTGTGGCAGCTCCTAGGTTGTGGGACTCCCCTGCCTGTGACACCTGAGATAGATATATTTTTTCAGGCTCCACCCTATTGCTTTGACTGTAATTTGTTTTACACTGTTTTTAATACAGTGGATGCCTGGGTTGTGAACGTGATCTGTGTGGGAGGCACGTTTGCAACCGCACGCGCATGACGCAATTCGACGCTTCTGCGCATGCGCAAAGCGCAATTCCGTGCTTCTGCGCATGCGCATGCGCGAGCGCCGAACCCGGAAGTAACCTATTCCGTTACTTCCAGGTTCATCGCAGTGCACAACCCAAAATCGCGCAACCTGAAGAGGCCGTAACCCGAGGTATGACTGTACTTTTTAAATTGCTGCAACCTGCCCAAAGACCTTATGATGAAGGACATAATATTATGTATTTTCTGTTTTTTTATATTGTGATTTTATGTTGTGAAGCAACCTGAGATCTGCAGGTATAGGGTATAGGGCAGTATACAAATTTAATTAATTAATTAATTATTAATGGCATTACAACAAACAAACAAACAAACAAACAACAGGGAAAATTGAGATATTATGGAGATATTATGGAGACTAGGAAGGGCTGAAGCCCCCACTCCCAAGTATCTCCTTTCCCCTTTGTGATGCTTCATGATTCTTTCTATGTGCAGAACCTCCAAGACACACCTGGGGCGAATCTACACTGGCCGGTTATAACCTTTAAAAATGCATTGTAAAAACGTGACACCAGAGGGCGCTGCAGAGCAACCCGTCGGCAATGGGAAATTGCACTGAGAGCTATACAGTATAACTTTTTTAATAGCCTTTAATAGCGTTTTTACAAATCAATGTAGATCCAGCCCTAGAGCCCCTTGTCCAGGATTTCCCCCATTCATTGCAATGGAGTGGGTATCACAATGCATACAGTTCAAAAAGAGCTGCTCTCTCCACTGAAATGAATTGAGGGAGCATGATCTCACATGGGAACTCCACATGCTCACTGGAGCATACATATACATGTGTATTTTGAACTCAGTACAAATCTGTTTACAAGGCATTCTTTTAACATGCTGGCATCTTTCCTTCACCTAATTCTGTACAGCTTTGCCTGCTTGTTTCTTGCCTGCAGACAGTAAATTGAATGCTGTGGCAGCCAAACTTTTGCGTTCTCCTTCTCCGCCCCCACTTCAGATCATCTTCTTTTCTGTTACCAAGGGTTCATTAATATTTATTCCCTGTTCTCAAGGACAATTGTAGACTGAGTAGCTACTTACATGGCAAGAGAGGGGTTTTCTTTTGGGGGGGGAGTTAGAGAGGGGGGAAGGAGAGAGGGAGAAATCCACTTGTAAACAAAATGAACAATGAGCATTTTTCAAATAATGAAATTGACTGGTTTTTGTTTTTGTTTTGTTTTTTGCAGAACCCCGGAGTTGACTTCGGAGATGTTTCCGAAAGGATTGCTCTGCGGCAACGTCTTCAGTGCCGAAGTTTTAAGTGGTACTTGGAGAATGTCTATCCTGAGATGAGAATTTACAACAATACCATCACTTATGGGGAGGTAATGTATGGTGCTAAATGCCCGTCGCATCTCTGCATTACTGTTCCATTTCCACAGTTCAGGAGGGCTTTTGTACTGGAATGTTGTAGTACAGATGTGGAATGTAGACAGATGTTGCTTTGGCAGTGAAGCTCATCTAAGATCTGGAGGTTTCGCTCTTCCAGGTCTCTCAGCCAGGCCTTGATCTGGTCAGGTGCCTCTATGTGTGTCCCCCTCCTCCTGACTAGTCCCATGTGCAAGTAGCCAATGGCTACTAAAGTTAATGGATTTTATAATATGGTTTGCTAAGTTAGGCCCCATCTGCACTAAACATTTAAATCGGCATTGTATCACTTTAAATAGCCACAGGTTTCCCCCCAAAGAATCCTGTTCCTCTCATAATTTTCAGAGTGGTTTAGCAATCAATCCTCCTTTTCAGAGTATGAAAAATGCTGCCCGCTCTTTCTCTAAGAGAGGATCTCAGGTATCTTCATCCAAGCCTCTTCATAGGCAAAAGAGGTCCTTAAGGGGCCCAGTGGCGGAGCAAGCGGATTGGGCACCTGTGCCCAGTGCCCAGGGGGCCAGCTACCCACAGGGCAGGGTGAGCCGGGGCAGGACGTTCTGCGGGGCCTCCAAGGAGTCTGCCTGCCTCCTCCCACTCAGCTGCCCTATAGCTGAGGGGGAGGCAGCGGGCAGACCGTTTGGGGCAGCGTAGAGCCTGTGGGAGCCCAAGCCACCGCGTCACTCCCAGGAAAGATGTGTTGCTTGGGCGCACTGCAGGACCTGCCGCGGTGAGTGCCACCCACTATTTTGTCACCTCCCTCAGTGGTGACACCCGGGGCGGCCTGCCCCCACTGTCCCCCCTTCCTCCGTCCCTGAAGGGGCCTACTTGAGAAACTTGCAGTACCTGACAAGAAAGAACCAGGGATCACCTCTCCCAGGAGGGGGGAGGAAAGAGTGTTTAAAAAGCTGAGCAGGGATGCAAGTAGGACAATATTTCAAACCCCATATTGCAGGTGGAACAGGGTGGCAAGGAAGAGACTGAAATTGGTTTCTTAAGGCAGGCTCATGAGCTTGTGTCAGATTTGGATCAGAGATGTTCAACCCCTAAATAGCTCAGTCGGTAGAGCATGAGACTCTTCATCTCAGGGTCGTGGGTTCAAGCGCCGTGTTGGGTGAAAGATTCCAGCATCACAGGGGGGTCGACTAGATGACCCTTGTGACCCCTTCCAACCCTATGATTCTATGAAATATATGTACTATATCACAGGTAGTGTGATTTCAGAAGAAATTATGAATGAATTTCCCATTCCTGGGCCACAGCTTTGTGGCTTATTTGACAATCTCCAGTCTCCAGACTGAGACTCCGGAGGCTGAAGGAACTAAATATGTTGAGGTGGATATAAAACATATTGAAAGGGTTGTAAAAATATATTTCCTACCAACTGAAGTCACATTTTTTTTTAAGGATGAGTTGTAAAATGCCTGCCGTCGCCTTATACCTGGGTAGCACGCTTGTCATAAACTGACTCTGCTACCGCTTAACAGTTGGCATGCTTTAATTGGCAGCAGCTTGGCAAGGCAGGTTGGGTGGCCTCATGGCATGCTGTGCTGTCAGACAATATTTATATTGTGGCTCAGAGCAGAAGGGGGTGGAAAGCTTCAAGGATGCTCACAGCCATGGCTTTCCCCCAAAAAAAGTTTTCTAAAGGTGAGGAAACTGGTTAGGAGATCCTGGTTCGCCCCACAGAACTACGATTTCCAGAGTTTCCTGGAAGAGGCACTTATTGCTCGATGCCAGGGTACCTCTCCATAGCTGAACATAGACCCCATCTGCACTGTAC
Source organism: Darevskia nairensis (assembly GCA_034642065.1). NCBI lineage: Eukaryota > Metazoa > Chordata > Lepidosauria > Squamata > Lacertidae > Darevskia > Darevskia nairensis. Next base: position 53,004 of record JAWWNI010000834.1, on the reverse strand, counting down.
ATTTGAAGACGTATTGTACCACTTTAAATAGTCGTGGCTTCTTCGCAAAGCCTTCTGGGAAGCGTAGTTCATTAAGGTTGTTGGGAGACCCCTAGTCAACTCCCAGAGCAACATTTCCCAAAGTTCCCTGAGAAGAGGGATTGATTGTAAAACCACTCTGGGAATTGTAGCCCTGTGAGGGGGAACAGGGGTCTCTCAGCGCTGTGGTGACTAGTAGACAGTCAAATATGAATGTGTCTAGTCCTCTTTTAAAGCCAACCAAGTTGGTGGCCCCCCCTGCCTTTTGTGGGAGCAAGTTCCAAGTTTGTGCCCATCGCCACATCGAAGGCAAGTGTCCTTTAGGCTCTGCTTGTGGGCTTCCTAGAAGCATGTGGTTGTCCATAATAATAATATAGTGGACCCTCGACTTACGAAGGTAATCCGTTCCGATGGGACCGTCGGATGTCGAAAAAAATTGTAAGTCGAGTCCCCATAGGAATGCATTGGGCGAAAAAAATTCGTACGTCGAAAAAACCCCATCTAAACTTCGGAAGTCGAGGAAACCCTTTCTAAAACGGCCGCGACTTCCTTTCGAAGTAAAAAAAAAAAATCGTAGCCACGCGGCTGCTTTGATCCCTCGTAACTCGAAAAATACGGAAGTTGGGTCACTCGTAAGTTGAGGGATCACTGTAATAATAAATTTTAATTTATACCCCGCCCTTCCCAGCCAAGACCGGGGTCAGAGCGGCTAACACCCATAAAATCACAACAAAACATACAAATCAATAAATTAAAATGCAAGTTAAAATACGATTTAAAGTTTAAAATGCAGCCCCATTTTTAAGTAGCCCACCAATCAAACCATAAAGGAATGAAACATCAGGGTTAAACTGAAACCAACCCAAAGGCCAGGCGGAACAGCTCCGTCTTGCAGGCCCTGCGGAAAGATGTCAAATCCCGCAGGGCCCTGGTCTCTTGTGACAGACCGTTCCACCAAGTCGGGGCCAGTACTGAGAAGGCCCTGGCCCTAGTTGGGGCCAGCCTAGCATCATTATGGCTCGGGACCTCCAAAATGTTATTATTCTAGGACCTTAAGGTCCTACACGGGGCATACCAGGAGAGGCGGTCCCTTAGATACGAGGGTCCTAGGCCGCATAGGGCTTTAAAGGTCAAAACCAGCACCTTAAACCTGACCCTGTACTCCACCGGGAGCCAGTGCAGCTGGTAGAGCACTGGAAGAATGTGGTCCTGCGGCAAAGACCCCGTAAGGAGCCTCGCCGCGGCATTCTGCACCCGCTGGAGTTTATGGGTCAGCTTCAATTATGGCAAGCAAGATGCTGGACCAGATGAATCATTGGTCTGAACCAGCAAGTCTCTTCTGACATTCCTCTGTAGCGGGATCAGCGTGCTTATCTTTAGGTGGCACTCAGGGAGTGTGATGGATTTCATCCAATAGATGGGATCCAGATTTCTCATCAGCGTTATTCAGAGCCGGATTGGGACTGGGCTGCTTACGATGCGTATTCCTAATTCATCATCTTTCATGTCGTACTCTGCAAATAAATGTCTAGTCCAAGTCATCAGTATATATATATTGCCTGTAAGGACAATTCGTGCCTGCTTTCGCAGAAGAACGTTGGCTATCCAGCCCCTAACTGATACGCAAAAGAAGGATTAATGGGGTGTCAGGAGAAGTGAATGAGTGTGTTTTTCTTCCTTCAGAGAAACTCCCTGGTGGTTAGCATCCTATTTACTTTGCTTAAAAACACGTTCAAAACTGCTCCAGAACAGGGAAGGGCTGTGGCTCAGTGGTAGAACATCAGTCTTGCTCTCAGAAGGTCCTAGGTTCAACCCCTGACATCCCCAGCCAGGGATAGGAATGTCCCCTGTCTGAAACTCTGCTTCTCAAGGTATTGCAAGCTTTTTGTAGAGATTTGTGAGAACATATAAGACGGCTGGGAGATGTAGGTGCTTGAACCAGGACCCGCCCCCCACTAAGGCTTTTGGTTAGAGAATTTCCCTACACCAAGGCCAACCTACATGGTACCCTCCGTGGTACCCACTGAGACGGGTAAGGCTGGGAGCTCAACAGTAGGTGGAGCCAGAGCCCATAAAATGTGGAACCAACTAATGGTAGTACTAGCCCCATGCTCCTCCTTGTTCTGTTCTAGAATAGAAGAACAACATTAAGACCAAAGAAGAGGGAGCTGACAGGCATTGCCAGGCCCTGTATTGGTTTTAAGTGAGAAAGCAGGCAGGTGAGACCTGGCTGAAGGCACATGGAGGTTGGTGGGCCAGTACCCCATTTGCTCAAATGCAGCAGCTCCAGATTTTGTTACATTTCAACTCCCATCATCCTATTCTGGCCGGGGTTGGTGAGTGTTGGAGACCATCAACACCTGGAAGTTCCCCATCCCAGAGCTAGGATCATATAAGGTATCCACCAGAACATCGCAATATTGATTAAATTTCTCTCTCCCCCCCCCCCTCTTCCCCTGATGTTGATTTCAGGTTCGCAACAGCAAAGCCAGTGGCTTCTGTTTGGACCAGGGTGCAGAAGACGATGACAAAGCCATTCTCTACCCGTGTCATGGCATGTCCTCCCAGGTAGATGAGATCATATGTTATTACATTTCTTCTGTGGCAAATTTGATTTTGTTTGCATTTTAAGGAGAAACTACCCAATTCACACTTCTCGAACCAATATGTGAACCAAAGCACAGCTGTCCTTTGCAATTTGCATGCCTCCAAACTTTGCATGGAGGCAGAGCTCAGCTATTATGGTTAGTAGTTGTTGATAGCTTTATCCTCCATGAGTTGGTGGCCTCCACTGCCTCCTGTGGGAGTGAGTTCCAGTTTAACTATACACTGCACAAAGAAGTATTTTCTTTTCTCTGCCCTGAATCCTCCAACATCCAGCTTCATTGGATGCCCACGAGTTCTCATGTTATGAGGTGGGAACACCCTTAATGCATAGCTGTTAACCCTCCCTTTTTTTTGCAGGGAACTCCCTTATTCCAATGCCGTTTCCCGCTGCTATCCCGGATTGTTGATATCCCTTAAATTTCCCGGATTTCAAAGGAAGCAGCTCCTCTCCCTCCCTGCCGGCTCCTCAGCTGCGTTGCTCGGCTGCCAATAAGGAGTCTGAAACTGACTGGGGGCAGAGCTTGCATGCCTTGTGCAGCCAGACCCTCACGGCCAACCAGACAGACAGCCTGCCTGCCATCTACGCGCTCGCTCTTTCGCTCACCCATTCGCGCGCAGCCTCTGGAGCGCAGGGTGGCAAGGCTACTTGGTGCCATTGCACCGCCCTCGCGGTATTCCTTATTTTCAAATCTGGAAGTTTGAAAAAATCCCTTATTTTCAAATCCGAAAGTTGACAGCTATGCCTTAATGTTATGTTAAAGAAGTGGCAAGCCAACCCCCAATCTCTGCTGAGTGGTTTGTTGTTTAGTCGTTTAGTCGTGTCTGACTCTTCATGACCCCATGGACCAGAGCACACCAGACACTCCTGTCTTCCACTGCCTCCCGCAGTTTGGTCAGACTCATGTTGGTAGCTTCGAGAACACTGTCCAACCATCTTGTCCTCTGTCGTCCCCTTCTCCTTGTGCCCTCCATCTTTTCCAACATCAGGGTCTTTTCCAGGGAGTCTTCTCTTCTCATGAGGTGGCCAAAGTATTGGAGCCTCAGATTCAGGATCTGTCCTTCCAGTGAGCACTCAGGGCTGATTTCCTTCAGAATGGATAGGTTTGATCTTCTTGCAGTCCATGGGACTCTCAAGAGTCTCCTCCAGCACCACAATTCAAAAGCATCAATTCTTCGGCGATCAGCCTCCTTTATGGTCCAGCTCTCACTTCCATACATCACTACTGGGAAAACCATAGCTTTAACTATACGAACCTTTGTCGGCAAGGTAGCAAGACATAAAAATGAGTGGTAGCAAGACATAAAAATGCATGTTATCAGGGGCAATGGAATACAAACATGTGTATATGTCAGGGACTGGACTGAGGGGGAGAAGACTGAGGAGGTATGGTGGAGACCACCACCCCTCCTCCTGAACTTCCCAGAAAAGAGGAACGCAGTATTGAATTACAGCAGTGGTTTGAGGAAGATCACAGCTCAGAGACAGGTGCACAGAAGAGTTGTGAGGTGTTGGGAGAAGAGAAGGGGGAGACAGAGACTGAGCAGCCAGCAGAAACATTATCACTAGAGCATTTCTGACCCCCCTTCTCCCAGAACTCGGTGTTTGTTAAGAGTGCAGGAACAACTGAATTAGAGACTATTAGCCCTTGGTGGCCACCATAAGGGGAAGTTCTGTTGCTAGGAAGGGAGGGGGGAGCAGCTCAGTTGGAGCAACGCCATTTTAGTCGTTCTCTGTGAATTATTGAATAAATTGCTTGGTAAGAACTCTTATAGTTTCTCTGATTCCGGGCTGCCCCGTGGGAGGGAGCTGATTCCCTGAAGCCTGACAGTATACTAGGATAAATTCACACTAAAATGCTGGTGAGTTTTCATGAGGGCTTTTTAAAAAGAAATGACAAACTTGTGTGGAAATGTGGAGAAGTGAATGTAAGCCTTGAAAAATATTAAACCGAGAGTGAACATAATTGACACATTTGCCCATCCGTAAGTACAACTAGATTACAAATGATGAGATACATTTAAGGGAAGGGGCGGGACAGTGGAAGAACATATGTTTTGCATGCAGAATGTCCCAGATTCATTCCCTGGCATCTCCAGGCAGGGCTGAGAAAGACTCCTTATCTGAAACTCTAGAATAATAGAATCATGGAATTATAGAGTTAGAAGGGATCCCAAGGCTTATCTAGTCCAACCCCCTGCAATGCAGGAATCTCAGCTAAAACACCTCTGGCAGATGATCATCCAATCTCTGCTCAAAAACCTCCAAGGAAGGAGAGTCCACAACCTCCCAAGGGAAACCGTTCCACTGTCGAACAACTCTTACCATCAGAAAGTTTTTCCAAATGTTTAGTCGGAATTTCCTTTCTTGCAACTTAAATCCATTGGTTCGAGTCCTACCCTCCAGAGCAGGAGAAAACAAACTAGTTCCCTCTTCCATGTGACAACCTTGAAGATATTTGAAGATTGGCTATCATATCTCCTCTCAGCCTCCTCTTTTCCAGGCTAAACATACCCAGCTCCTTCAAGCGCTCCTCTTAAGGCTTAGTTTCCAGACCCTTGATCATCTTGGTTGCCCTCCTTTGCACAAGTTGCACAGATAGAGAATCAATGCCAGTCAGAGTTGGCAATATTGAGCTAGACAGACCCAATGTTCTGATTCAGTATGAGGCCACTTCCTACATCTCTTCCTGTGTTGCTAGGCACCATGGGTCTGGGGTCAGGATGGAGAGGTGTGGTCAGTATTGCTTCCAAGTTTTGGAGGGCCCTTTGACAAGAGACCCTCCGTGAGCCCACCCTCAGTGAATCTTCCCCCTCACTGCAGCAGATCAAAAGAGCTCTTGTCAGTGGACCCCACACTGAGGAGCGGGTCCTCAGCAGATGCACAGGCATGCCAACCCTTGATGCCAGCCCTGGGCATCGGGCATTATTTCTTCAAGACTATTGAGATGCTATGCATGAGCTTGAGCCTCATAGCTCTGCTGAGATTTGAACCCAGGCATCCCTAGTATACATACTACACCTTTCATAATTCCATATACAGTGGACGCTCAGGTTGCGAACGCGATCTGTGCGGGAGGCGCGTTCGCAACCCGCAGCGTTCGCAACCCATGCCGCTGCGTCTGCGCACACGAGTGACACAATTTGGCGCTTCTGCACATGCGCAAAGCGTGATTTAGTGCTTCTGCGCATGCGCCAGCGCCAAAACCTGGAAATAACCCGTTCCGTTACTTCCGGGTTCTGCGCAGTGCGCAACCCGACATCGCGCAACCTGAAGCGGCCGTAACCCGAGGTATGATTGTACTATTGTTGCACTGTGTATTTTGTGTCTATGGGCCACAATAAAACTGTGTGTGTGCCTGTGTTATTAATTCCACCACACTGGCTTTCAGTTCGTCTCTTGCAAAAAAAAAAAAAAGCAACCACACGAAACATTTGATATTTTAAATGGATTTTTGTATTACAGGAACTGTATGACACATTTTCTGTGCAAAGAAAATGCTAATGGGATGCATAGTTGTGCTGTTTCCATGTGCAGTCAAAACATTTCAGCTATTCCTCTGCCAACAATTTACACACATACACTTTGTACTTCCAGCTCACAATGAACATGCATTCATGGATTTTATACACATTTTCTTTTTAAGGCATGTGGGGCTCTGGCTGAGTGATAGACTGAGTTTGGTAATGCAGCCCTCCATCTCCCTGAATGGACCGGCCTCCACTGCCTAAAAGGGTGGTGGGATCTATGTCTTATAGTAGAGGTTGGACAGCCACCTGTTGGGGGTGCTATCTCTGGTTTTCCTGCATTGAGCAGGAAGTTGGACTGGGTGGCCTACCAGAACCTTCCCAACTCTATGATACTATGTATTCACCTCCTCCCATATCCCACCAGCCCCAAGGCTGTCAATCCATCTCCCTTCTGCACCCTGCGCAATTCAGGTCTTTAGTCATGGCCACATCCAATCCTTTAAACTTTGGCTCAATATTAAATACACAGTTTTAATCTTCTCAGGACCCATAGGGATTTCAGCCCATATATTCATATTTCTAGGCTTGAATTTTGAATCATTTCTTTAATTATTATTATTTTTTCATTCTAAACCATTCCTCTGCATTTTGCCCTAACCATTCAAAGACGGTGATGATTATTTTATTCCGTGTGCCTTGAGGTTTTAAAAGAAAATCTCTTCTGATCATGCTTCTATTGCTATTCCTTACTTTTTAATGAAAATCAGATATCATTTAAATCCCAGATGGTCCCCCTCCCCACAAAACCCTCCTCCCACAATGCCATTTTAGCACTTTCTGCTGTGTCTCCCAAATTGGAACGGCATTAATGAATTGTCACTCATGCATTCATGCATAAATAATTCTGACCTTATCACCCACCAAACAATTACCTGAAGTTTAGCCGTACATGTTATTGGTTTGGACTGGGGGTGTCAGCTTGAACATTAATATTACAGGCAAAATTATGTGTGTGTTCCCTTTTTAATTGTTGCAGCTGAACCAACTGGGTGCTCTGTTGTCACTGTCACAACATCCATCTTGGATGGGCTTGTGGCACTTTCCGCAGCAAATTTGGCTTTTGATAAATCGGAGCGGGGGGGGGGGGAGAGAGAAACAGAAAAGAGCCACTTAATTAGATTCAAATAAGGTTTTTGTGCAGAGTCCTATTTAGCAACGTGCTGACACAAGTTCACCTGGCTTTCAATTACATCGGCCATTTTCCTGTTGGCCAGACAAAAGGGGCCATCCTCATCCTCCAAGAACCTGCCTTGTACAAAAGTAACACGATGAGGGGAAATGGTTCGGGCTGTCCTATATTTTTCTGACAATCTCTTGGCCTAATGATATTGTTGTACGCCACCCCAATCTCCAAGTGGAATTCCCAGGGTTCTAGGCGCTTACCCAGGGTTCGTGTTTCCTTTGGAGAATGAGGCACAGAGGAGACTGTGGTGTCTTTGTGATGCGTGGTTTATTCACCCATACAGTGGTACCTCAGGTTAAGAACTTAATTTGTTCTGGAGGTCCGTTCTTAACCTGAAACTGTTCTTAACCTGAGGTACCACTTTAGCTAATGGGGCCTCCCGCTGCCACCGCACCGCCACCGCGCGATTTCTGTTCTCATCCTGAAGCAAAGTTCTTATCCCGAGGTACTATTTCTGGGTTAGAGGAGTCTGTAACCTGAAGCGTCTGTAACCTGAAGTGTCTGTAACCCGAGGTACCACTGTATATACAGCATGAGCCTACGATGGAAGGGTTCACAGCATGAACACTCCAATAGGGTCTTCTCCCATAGCCACAGCCTTGGATTCAAGTAGAAATCAGCCATCTTTTTTTCTTTGCCTTTCCAGCCTGCTTTCCCACCCTTTCTCTCCCATCACACACAACTTTGCCCTAAGACCACTTCATGAGGAAACTAGCCTGTCTTATATTTTAACACTTGTTAGGATTATAGGGATTTGAATTCTGGCACCCACAAAGTCATAACACTATTTATTGATGTGTTTGATTTATTGAAATACCCTGTTTCCCCTTTTTTAATATGTAGTCATAAAGTAAGCCATGGCAGGGGTTTTTTACCTTTGTGAGAAGTAAGACGTACCCCAAAAGTAAGCCGTGGTGCCGCCATTGTTCCCGTCGCCTCCTCAGCCCCTCCTGCGTGCGCAGGAAGCCAGTGAACCAGCGAGAGGCGCACGGGGGGGGGGAACGACACACGCCTCTTGCAGAGTTCTGTCCCGCCTGCTCAGTGCGCAGGGAGAGGCTGTACCGTACCATACTGACGTAATAAAAATAAGACATCCCCCGGAAATAAGCCACCCTGTGTTTTTTTGAGGGGAAAAAATTATAAGACAGTGTCTTAAAAAGGGGGAAAGACGGTATGTATAATCTGCAATGCATGGACACACACACACACACACACACACACACACACACACACACAATATCATCCAACAACAATAGCAACATCGATAAAGACAGGTTGGTTAAAAAGGGGGGGTCACATTCCAAGGTCCTGTCTGAACTGTACATTTAAAAAAAAAAAAAGTCTGAAAGGAAAAAGGGGTATCAAGTTCTATTGGCAGGGAGTTCCACAGGGCAGAGAGTTCCTCATTAAAAACTCAGTCCATTGTAAAGGATGATTGGATCCCATGGGTGTAGGCAACCACCAAAGGTTTCCCATTGGAAGTTCTCAGCAACTGAGGTGGAGCATAAGGAATCAGGTGGTACTTTGGGCCACGTCCAATATTAGCCCTGCTCAGAGTAGACCCTTGAAATTAGTGGGCATGAAAAACTTAGGTCTATTTGTTGTAATGGATCTACTCCAAGCACATCTTAGTTAACCACAACCCTTTGTGAATTAACAAAATGACACTGAACCTGGCCTGGAGGCAAATTGGCAATAATTATAACAGCAACAGCAACCCTCAAAGCATCTTGTTTTAGAATCATAGAATTATAGAGTCGGAAGGAAACTCAAGGATTATCTTAGTTCAACTCCCTTCCTTGCACTTTATCTTCCACAGAATGTTCCCCTGGGCTTTGATTTCCTCTCTCTTTCCCCCCTGCCCTCCATACCAGAAAAGCTGGGTGAAATATCATACGCATGTGAGCCAAGACACCCGGTTAATTGGGATAGTCTGGAAATGGGACTGTCAGCTGGATCCAAGGGTGATAAATATGCCTCACAATAGCAGCCGACGCCTTCAGGAGGTGCTGAGATCTGTGGGCTCTGCCCCATATGGTGAATTGCACATGGCAGCTTCTCAGTGAAGTACCTTCAGACCTTGGACTGCCTCTACCCGCCCAAGTCGGCTTCTGGATCATCCTGGCCCTGACTCTTGGTTTTGTCCCCTGGCTGCTGGTTTCCATCTCCTGGAGTTTCTGAGGCTGCTGCACATGTACAGAGCATGGCAAGCCACCTATTGATTGAATGCAGGCAGGTGGAAGTTTGCTTAGCACTTTCAAACCAGACTCAGGTTGGCGTGAGAAGTGTTTCATTGCCAGATGGGACCGTTTCTGTGCTTGAAGGATGAGGGATGGGTTTTTAATGTTCGATGCTTTATTACGCTTTACATATCCTGTAAGTGGCTGGGGAAACCCAGCCAGATGGGCGGGGTATAAATAATAAAATTATTATTACGATGGTGATGATTATTTGCGTGTCTGCTTAACATCGTCTGCTGCTAGCTGTCAGACCTCTTCACACTCTCTGCCTGAGCATCCTTGAGAGAGGCTGGTGCATCTGCAGCCCTCACACCAAATTAATTTTGCAAATTGTGGTGAGATGAGAGAAGCTTTTTCGGCTTTGTGAACGTTAATTAACTCGGCTACATAAGAATGATCCCAGCCCTTTGCTATCTGCAAAATGTTATGCTGAGATAAAATAATAATAAAAAGCACCACATCTTCATGGCAGGGGGTTCACCATTTCTTGGTAAATATGATTTGCAAATTGTTATTTTTTTAAAACAACAACAACGCCTAATGGTGAAGAATACCTCTGCTGCACGGTCAACATCGTTCTCAGAGGGAAAACCTTTGTCTGCTAGATCAAAATGGGGAACCTGTGGCCCTACAGGTGCTGTGGGACTACAGATTCCATCAACTCTGACCATTCACACTGTTGGTTGGGGCTGATGGGAGTTGGAGCCCTTCATCATCTGGAGGGCCAGCAGATCCCCAGCTGGCCATGTTTCCTGATTGGAAAAAGTCCCATTCCAGCATTAACCTCAATATGTATTTCCCTCTGATTTAACTGAAGTGTGAGAAGATAGGGTGGCGGGCTTCCAAGTGCCTGAGATTGGTAGGATCAGGCTGACTAATTTTGTTTTTAAGGGAAGTCCTTCCGTTTTTAAAAAACAACCCTTTCTGCACTAATTTTGTGAAAATTAAGTCTTTGCTTTAAATAACAATAACAACAATAATAATGACCAGTACAGTGGTACCTCGGGTTACAGACGCTTCAGGTTACAGATGCTTCAGGTTACAGACTCCGCTAACCCAGAAATAGTACCTTGGGTTAAGAACTTTGCTTCAGGATGAGAACAGAAATCGTGTGGCTACAGCGGGAGGCCCCGTTAGCTAAAGTGGTACCTCAGGTTAAGAATGGACCTCCAGAACGAATTAAGTTCTTATCCTGAGGTACCACTGTACTTAGGAGCACATTGGACAGCCTTCCTGACTTCTCGTACTTATAGGACAGCCCAACCAAGGACATAATGTGTTTTTCAAAGGATTCATGTTAAATGAAAAACAAAAGCAGAAAATCCTGCATCCCAGACATAAGAATTTCACTGAATTTTTCTACCCTTTCAGTAATTTTCAAATCTAATTTCTTTTCTCATGACTAGAAGAGAGAGGGAAAAAACCAAAATAAAATTTCAGCGCAGCACTAGTGGCAAGTGTGAATGTTCTGTACAACAGGGAGGAGGGTACAGCTCAGTGATAGAGAATGCACAATGTCTCAGGTTCAATCACTGGCATCTCCCAAAAGAGCTGGAAAATAATCCTGTCCTGACAACCTGGAGAGCCACTGTCAGTCTGTGTAGATAATAGCAATAAGAGGTTTTTTTTGGGGGGGGCAAGGGGATTCAGTCTGGATGGTGTCCTTGGATCTATTCCAGGCCTACGATCCTGTATCCAGTAAGGGTTAGAATCCAGTAGAGGAGGTTGCTGAATTTGTCAGCCAAGTTTCTTTGTAAGAAAATGAGCTTAGCTGGGCACTTAAGTGCTCTCATCCTCATCTCAAAGAATGAGCTAAGTTGCAATAGCTGCAGCTAAGTGATGGAGAACAACAGGCTAGTGGCTGAGCTGATAAGGTGTGTGTGTGTGTGTGTGTGTGTGTGAGAGAGAGAGAGAGAGAGAGAGAGAGAGAGAGAGAGAGAGAGAGAGAGAGATGGAAGAAGGCTGGGCGGTGGAGATGCAGAGATATGCTTGTACAGTGGTACCTCGGTTCTTGTGTTGGTCTGTCATGGTCAAAACAAAATAAAAAATAAAAAAATTCCTTCCAGTAGCACCTTAGAGACCAACTAAGTTTGTTCTTGGTATGAGCTTTCGTGTGCATGCACACTAGTATCTGAAGAAGTGTGCATGCACACGAAAGCTCATACCAAGAACAAACTTAGTTGGTCTCTAAGGTGCTACTGGAAGGAATTTTTTTATTTTTTATTTTGTTTTGACCTCGGTTCTTGAATGGCTTAGTTGTTGAACAAATCGGCTCCTGAACGCCGCAAACCCAGAAATAAATGTTCCGGTTTGTGAACGTTTTTTGGAACCCGAATGTCTGATGCGGCTTCCGTTTGAGTTCAGGAAGCTCCTGCAGCCAATCAGAAGCCGCACCTTGGTTTTCAAATGGTTTCAGGAGTCAAACGGACTCCCGGTATGGACTAAGTTCGAGAACCAAGGTTCCACTGTACTGCACTGGACTTTGGGGCTCCTCTGGTAACCTAACAGAGAATCCAGCTCTGCAGGCATGCTAATGCTGTGAGCTCCTTCATCCCATTGTATACATGTGTAAATAAAGCCACGTATGCTAAAGACACCACAGTCTCCGCTGACCTCCGTTTCCAAGGAAACCAAACCCTGAGTAAGTTCCTGGAACCCCTGGAGTCTCTCACTGTCTGGAGGTTGGGGTGGCGTGTAAACAATACTTGGCGGAATGGACCCCTGGTTTGACTCTGTAGAAGCCAGCCACCTATTTTCCTAAAAAGAATAAGAAAGAATAGTGTGGGTATCATTCTGCATCAGTTCCCCTTTGGAAACAGAAGTAGAAAACCCAGAACTCCAGGCCTGGTGGGGTTTATAAGCACTCTTATAAATAATAATATTTTTTTATTTATACCCCGCCCTTCCCGGTCCAAAAACCAGGCTCAGGGCGGCTAACAACAAATACAAAACAATGATTAAAAACAACTTTTAAAACAGCATAAAAACAAACATCAGTGGGATCACCAGGGCTAAATGGCCAAGATAGTCTTGCTAGGCCAGTAGGGAGAACAGGGAAGAATTTTAATGTGGGGACCCAGAAGGGTTTCTTCAGAAAAAAGGGAAGGGGGAAAAGGAATAAGGGATCAGGCTAGATTGAAGGCCAGGCAGAATAACTCTGTCTTACAGGCCCTGCGGAAGGAGGTCAGGTCCCTTCTTAGGGGAAGTTCCAGTGGTATTGAGAAATGCTGCCTTCAAGATATACCACCAGCTCCCCTCTTACTTGCTTTCACAACCCTGCCCCCCACAGTAAGACCCCACTGCAATCAGTACATTAAGGGGGAAAGTCCTTGCAACCCCCCCAGCACATTCAATTTCCTTCCCTCCTGGTGCCTTGCATTTGCTCCGCAGATGGCTTCTTTATTAAGAACAGCTTCCGACATGCAATCTAGTCATTTAAAAAAGGAGAACAAAGAGTGAATTCCAAAGGGCATTCTACTCCTACAGGAAAGATTAGCATATTATGTGCTGGTTGTGTTAAGCCATTACTGCTTGCAAGCCAGCGGTACGCATGAACTTTCTTTCCCTACCCACCCCCCTCCTCCCTTTTCTTCCGTTCTTTTCTTTTCAAAGAGCCCTAAAGAAACAGATGCCATTTATGGGACCTCTGCATATTTATAGACAGGGCTGTTTTCGCTCCATGTTAAAATGAATGCAGAATTCACTACTATGGCATTTCAGAAAGCCATCATGGAAAGATGGGCTCTGGGCGTGGGGAAGCGGTCAGAGAGGTCTGAAACATGAGAGTCACCGCCAGTCGGGGCAGTGGCGTACGGAGCCGCTTGGCCACTTGGGAGTCGCGGGGGGCAGGGTGTCGCTCCATAGCGCACATGTGTTGTGACGTCACGACGCATGTGCGCTACGGAGCAGTCCGGCCGGGCTGCCACATATGTGCAGTCCAGCTGGGCTGCCGGGCCCGAGTGACCGCACAGACGGGGGGCCGCTCGCACCCGGCCCTCGGCGCCACACCCCCCCGCGACTCCCAAGCCACCGCCCAGCACCCCTTCTGCGTGAGCAGCCGCCACACAGACGGGGGGGCTCTCACGCCCGGCCCGGCAGCCCGCACGGACGGTGCAAGTGCTGCAGCCCACACGGACTGCACATGTCCGCACGTGCGCAGTCCGTCCGGGCTGCCGGGCTGGGCTTGAGCAGCCCCCCGTCTGTGTGGCTGCTCGCGCGGAAGGGATGCCGGGCGGCGGCTTGGGAGTTACAGGGGGGTGGCGTCGAGTGTCACCCCCCCTCCAGGGTGGAACCCGGGGCACCCCGCCCCCAACGCCTCACCCTTGATATGCCACTGAGTCAGGGTAGTCTTCAACCTTCTCAGACCCAGGATGCACTTTTAACCCAAACATGTGTTTGGGGACCCGTTTCTTAATCTTTTACCATACAGTGTTAGCTTGGTTCTCAAACGCCTTGGCACTCAAACAATTTGGAACCCTAACACTGCAAAGCCGTGTTCCAGTAAGTGTTCCAAAGCCGTGTTCCAAAGTAAGTGTTCCAGTTTGCGAACCTTTTCAGAAGTCAAACATGCTCTGTTTTGAGTGTTACGCTTCTGATTTGAGTGCCACACTTCCGTTTTGAGTGTTACTCTGAGGTCTGTCTGTTTTTGCTATTTATTTTGCTTTTTTGTTTTTGCGGCTCTTTTTATTTTTGTTTTTGTAACTGTGTGGAACCCAGTTCAGCTACTGATTGATTGTGTGACTGCTGTACATTGTTTATTGCTTTCCTTTTATGGCTCAATGGTCTCGTTAGTAAAATTCATGTTAAACTGCTGTTTTAGGGGTTGTTTTTAAAAGTCTGGAACGGATTAATCCATTTTGCAATACCTTCTATGGGAAAGCGCACCTGGTTTTGGAATGCTTTGGTTTTGGAACGGACTTCCGGAATGGATTAAGTCTGAGAACCAAGGTACCACTGTATACCTGTGTACCTTGGGTCAGGGGCGTAGCGTGCCGCTTGGGTACCCGGGGCGGCAAGCCAAGCGGCACCCCTGGGGGCGGGGCGCCGCTCCGTGCGCATGACGTCACAACGCGCATGCGCACAGAGCGACTCCTTTGCCCGATGCCGCGGCAAAAAAAGCCGCTGAAAAAAACCCTTTCAGCGGGTTTTTTTTGCCGCTGCGCTCCCGGGCAGAGCTACGGCGTCAGCATGGAGGAGAGGGGCGGACCAGAGCCAGAAGGGGTGACACTCCTCCATGCTACTGGCCCGCCCCTCTCCTCCATGCCGGGGCGAAAAAAACAGCTGAAAGGGGGTGAAAGGAAGACAAAGCCCCCCTTTCAGCTGTTTTTTTCGCCACTGCGCTCCCTGGGCGGAGCCGCGGCATGGAGGAGGGGGGCGGACCAGCCAGGAGGGGTGACACCCCTCCTGGCTGCTGGCCCGCCCCTCTCCTCCATGCCACGGCGCCACAAGCCAGCCAGCGGCGGGGAGGAGGCTATTTTCGGCGCTGCCAGGGCGGAGCCACAGGGGCGGCCAGCAAGGGGGGTGTCACGTCAGCGACAAGCGTGACACCCCTCCTCACTGGCCGCCCCTGCGGCTACGTCCCAGCAGCACCGAAAATACGCCCCAGCAGCACACTCACACTCAGTGAGCCAGGCAGGGGCAGAGAGCTGCGAGTGCGAGCGCGCCCCCCCAGATGTTGCGCCTGGTGCGGCCGGGCCCCCCTGCACCCCCCACGCCATGCCACTGCCTTGGGTTAAGTACTTAATTCGTTCCAGAGGTCCGTTCTTAACCTGAAGCGTACTTAACCTGAAGCACCACTTTAGCTAATGGGACCTCCTGCTGCCGCTGCACCACCAGAGCACGATTTCTGTTCTTAGCGGAGTTCTTAACCTGAAGCGTACTTAACCCAAGGTACCACTGTATCTTGAGAGTCCCATGGACTGCAAGAAGATCAAACCTATCCATTATTAAAGAAATCAGCCCTGAGTGCTCACTAGAAGGACAGATCCTGAGGTTAAGGCTCCAGTACTTTGGCCACCTCATGAGAAGAGAAGACTCCCTAGAAAAGACCCTGATGTTGGGAAAGATTGAGGGCACAAGGAGAAGGGGACGGCAGAGGACGAGATGGTTGGACAGTGTTCTCGAAGCTACTAACATGAGTTTGGCCAAACTGCGAGAGGCAGTGAAGGATAGGCGTGCCTGGCGTGCTCTGGTCCATGGGGTCACGAAGAGTCGGACACGACTGAACGACTGAACAACAACAACAACCACTGTATCTGCAAAGTGGTAGTGCTCCTGTTGTGACCCACCTTAGATCAGACCATCACCAGCTACTGGATGCAAAGGAGCATTCTGCAGTCAACTGAACTCTCTGCTATCCAGTTGGTGAGTGGGACAGGGGTGCTATCTCACCCTCAGGATTGTGGGTGCCTGCCTCTGCTTCTGAGGCACACACCCACCCTGGAAAAGGGTGCCTTGCTGACTGGCTGCAAAGGGCAGAGCTGAACTGCTTCTCTCTCAGAGGCAGCGCCACGGACACCTGCCAGCTTTTCTCATGGACTTTGTGGGTGCCCAGCCCCCACAATTATATTATTGTGGGTGCCCAGGCACCCACGGCCCCTTGCGGCTGGCTCCTATTGAGTGGAGGGTTTAATCCTGCTTCCCCAGTGTATTCCCTGCCTCCAAATGTAGAGGGAGAACATAGCCAACATGGCTCGTACCTGGCCATCGAGAGTCTTATCATCCATGAATTTATCTAATCCTTTTGTGGGTACCAATTCCATAGTTTAACCACACGCTTTGTGAAGAAGTCCTTTCTTTTCCCTGTCCTGACTCTTCCAACAGTCAGTTTTTCAGGATGTCCTAGACCAGGCATCCCCAACCTGCAGCCCTCCAGATGTTTTCGCCTACAACTCCCATGATCCCTAGCTAACAGGACCAGTGGCCAGGGATTGTGGGAATTGTAGTCCAAAACATCTGGAGGGCTGAAGGTTGGGGATGCCTGTCCTAGACAGCTAGCATTAAGAGAGAGGGAGGAAAACAACTCTCTCTGTCTACTCACATGTCTGGGGGTTAAGGGAAAGACTATACTAATGCAAAGAGTCGCAATTGCAAGGCGAGCTTGACCTTTAGCACTTCTTGCCTTTTCAGAAATGCCTCATGGCTTACTTGACTGCAGCCTTCTCTGTTTCAATTTGGTTCCAGCTTGTTCGTTACAGCTCTGAAGGACTTCTGCAGCTGGGCCCGCTGGGATCTACTGCATTTCTGCCCGACTCCAAATGTCTCGTCGATGATGGGAAAGGAAGGACCCCCACTCTGAAGAAATGTGAAGACACGCTGAGGCCAGCACAGAGGCTGTGGGATTTTACACAGGTATTGTAGCCAGCTGTGCATGCAAGCGGGGCTTGTCACAAAATATTGCCGTGCTTTGTGTTTGTGTTCAGGATTCTCAGTAGTCTGTTCCATCTCCCTTTCCCCAGGTTTGTGACATAGCTGTCAACCCTCCCTTTTTTGGCGGGAAACTCCCTTATTCCAATGCCGTTTCCCGCTGCTATCCCAGATTGTTGCTATCCCTTAAATTTCCCGGATTTCAAAGGAAGCAGCTCCTCTCCCTCCCTGCCGGCCAGGGAGGCTCCTCAGCTGCATTGCTCGGCTGCCAATAAGGAGTCTGAGACTGACTGGGGGCGGAGCTTGCATGCCTTGTGCAGCCAGACCCTCACGCCCAGCCAGCCAGCCAGCCTGCCTGCCGTCTATGCGCTCGCTCTTTCGCTCACCTGTTCGCACGCAGCCTCTGGAGCGCAGGGTGGCGAGGCTACTTGGTGCCATTGCACCGCCCTCGCGGCATCCCTTATTTTCAAATCCGAAAGTTGACAGCTATGGTTTGTGACTTGCCCTCATCCAGGACAGACTTCAGCAATCTTTTGTAATATGGCATCCTATGTGAGGCCAAGAGTTGGCGCCCCCAAATGGATCTTCTCAGTTATGGATCTTCTCAATTTTGCGCCCCCTCAGCTCAGTGGCCTTTTGCAGCAGAACCGCCCACACCACCCTAAATCCGGCACCACGCCCATGTTCTGAAAAAGTTTTTGTTTTATTGCCAAAGGCAGCCTTTCTTTTGAATTCAAAGTCAAAAAATTTCACTTGTGAGTGAAGACTTTGGGCTTTCATGGATGCACAACTGCTGGGAATTGCAAACAGGGAGCGTTGCTGTTGCACTCAGGTCTTGTTTTCAGGCATCCCATAATAATAATAATAATAATTATTATTATTATTATTATTATTATTATTATTATTTATTATTATTATTATTTATACCCCGTTCATGTGGCATCTGAGTTAGCTACTGTGAAAATATGTGGCTGAACTAGATGGCCTGATTCATCAGATCTCTTCGATCCCTAGCTGATATTGACAGGCTTAAAAGCAAATTTAATAGCAGACTTTTAAACATATTCCAGCAAGTTGTTCAATGGATTTAAGGGTAGACTGTATCCTCCAATGCCTTTAATTTTTCTCCTTTGCCATTTCTCTCTTTTTTTTCTATAATTTTTATAACATCTTCTGTTTTACATTTTAGAATGTCCATTTAAACAACCTTAAAATATCAATGATTTCCCTTCTTCTCTTTCCATGGTTCATTTTGCATAACATAAATCCCTGCATGTTTTATATAAACTAAACCATTCATTATTCCATTATTGCATCCATCAAAACTTATTTACACTGTTGAATTTATCTTAATGCTGCCCACGTTTTCAAATATACACAATTTCCTCCCCATATATTCAATAAACATTTTCCAGTCTTCTTTAAACATATGTTCTTCTTGTTCTCTTATTCTATATGTTAGGTCCGCAAGCTGCACATATTCCATCAGCTTAAGTTGCCATTCTTCTTTATTTGGGACTTCGCTCGTTTTCCATTTTTGGGCTAACAAAACACAGGCTGCAGTAGTGGCATACATAAATAACCTTTTTTGACACCTGGGAATTTCCGTCTGAATTATCCCCAACAAAAAGGACTCTGTTTTGTTTTGTTTTGAAAAGTACTTTTAAACATTGTTTTTCCAATTCATTATGAATTATTTCCCTAACCCTTTGCCACTTCTCTAATGACTTGATTTGTTTCCCCAAGTCCACCGCATATCAGTTTTCAGTTTTTATTTATTTCCTTACTTACTTAGTTACTTACTTACTTATTTGTTATTGCAAAGTAACTACATCGAAACAAAGCAATACATAAAAATACAATAACAAAGAAAAGGAAAGAATAAAAGAAAATATGAAGAAAGAAAGAGAGAGAGAGAGAGAGAGAGAGAGAGAGAGAGAGAAAGTAGAAAAGAAATAGAAAATAGAAAAACGGTCAAAGAAAAAATTCTTTAGGAAAAACCATTAACACCTTTTTTACATAAATAATAGGTGATAAATAATTGACTTCCACCAATCTCACAGCACTTCCTTTCGTACTTACCGTAATATGCCTATCTGTATTTCATTATTATTATTATCTTAATATGTATATATATGTACCGTATTTTTCGCTCTATAAGGCACACCTGACCATAGGACGCACCTAGTTTTTTAGAGGGGGAAAGCCCCATTTTTTTGAGGATCAGCTCAAATTTCTGCAGCTTCTTTTGCAAAGGAGAAAAGCCCCATTTTTTGAGGATCAGCTCAAAGTTGTTGAGCTTACTTTGCAAAGGGAAAAAACCCTGTTTTATGGGGTTTAACTCACAGTTCTGCAGCTTCAGGAAGCCATTTCTACAGTTTCCAGATAGATAATCTAATCAGCCAGTCACACGTCGCTGGGGAAACAGCCTCCCTCTGCAAGGGGGAAGGGCTGGAATCTCTCTCCCTTATCAGCTGCTCAGCGGGCTTCCTTTCAACACCCCCTTCTCTCTCTTTTTTTAAAAAAGCACGATCTGCTTTTGCCCTTGGGCAGTTCAGCTCCAGGGACCACACATTCGCTCCATAAGCCGCACTGACATTTCCCCTTACTTTTTAGGAGGAAAAAAGTGTGTCTTATGGAGCGAAAAGTGCGGTATTTACATTTTCCTTTCCATTCACGAGATCATTCTAAACCCAGCCAGATTTTTACCCTTGAACCTTGTCTTTCAAAATATTCATTTGGACCGTCCCATTCCTTCTTGACTATATTTTCTGGTTTATGTCTTATTATGTATTCGTTTCTTTCACCCCTACAGAACGGCCCAATCATCAGCCGAGACACTGGCCGGTGTCTAGAAGTAGAGATGTCCAAGGATGCCAACTTTGGGCTCCGATTAGTCGTACAAAGATGCTCAGGGCAGAAATGGATGATCAGAAACTGGATCAAGCACGGCCGACATTGATTTAGAGCTGGGAAGATGCTTACTCTGCTGGAGTCCTTTGAGCAGTACGTGGGCGCCCCTCCAAGAGATTCAGGTTAAAGAGGACTATTGTGATGAGAAGAAGACAGCTCATTGAAGGAGAAGGATTACTGCTGGGCACATGTTGTTTTATTTTTTTAAAGAAAGGAAAGATGGAGACTGGCATTCCATCTAAGGCCACAGAAGTGATACACCTGTACCTAGACCGTGTCATTTCAGACTAGGGCTTATAGGCGCACATGATACAATCACCTTTCCATTAAGGAAAAGAAATCTCTGCATATAGAAAACTAGCATGTCAGGGGGGAAACTCTTCTCTTTGATATGCTCTTTTCTAAGTTCACACAATTCTTTTGAAAGGAGGAACTTTCAATCACGTGAGTCTGAAATGGCATAGTCCGAGCAAAGGTTTACCACCTTGGTTGAGCCTAACCTATCCTCATGACAATGGATGCCCCAGAAAGACTTGTGCAAACTTTCTGCTTTTTTGGAACTCAGTTGGAGATGAACCACAGAAGCCAGAATTTGCGTCCACTTTCTGGGAGGAAACAGGAGGGCAGCCATATTTGGGTCAGGTTTGCAGGACAGATCAGTCTTGTGCCTCACTGAAGAAGGTCCCTGGGCCAGAAGGATCTGTTAGCTTTAAGTTGCTGACTGATGCACAACTCTTATGGTGAACAGAACCGTGTGCCTTTTATACTGTACTTCCTATCCAAGCGGACTGGGGAAATCCCGCCTCTTCAGCATGTCTGAGTAACTATTCTGAACAATAACATTGACGACAAAATACTCTGTAAATAAATTACACTGCAAAAGAAAAGGAAAGGAAAGGAAATTTAATGTTTCCAGAGTGTTTGCCTTGGAGTCTCAGTTTAATTGTTCTGGGGGAAAAGAGAGTGGGAACAGACGGGGCATTTTTAGAACAGTGGGACTGGTCCATTCATCTGGAAGCAAGGGGGGGCGGTGAATCCACCAGTCTCAAGAGCAGATTTGTGCTTTTTAAACACCTGCATTTTCTGTATTGAATAGGGCAAAGGGCAGGCCCAGTGCTTTCACAAGGCATATTGCAATAGCTGCCAGTGAGGCCCCACCCCAAATGTCTGCCCTGGGCACTATTTTTATTTTACTGCCCCCCCACCCACCCAGTGAGCAGCTTCTGGCTGCCATCCCCCTTTCGTTCCCGCAGTCCTGAACATAGCTGTCAACTTTCAGATTTGAAAATAAGGGATTTTTCCAAACTTTCAGATTTGAAAATAAGGGATGCCGCGAGGGCGGTGCAATGGCACCAAGTAGCCTCGCCACCCTGCGCTCCAGAGGCTGCGTGCGAACGGATGAGCGAAAGAGCGAGCGTGTAGACGGCAGGCAGGCTGTCTGTCTGGTTGGGCGTGAGGGTCTGGCTGCACAAGGCATGCAAGCTCCGCCCCCAGTCAGTCTCAGACTCCTTATTGGCAGCCGAGCAACACAGCTGAGGAGCCTCCCTGGCCGGCAGGGAGGGAGAGGAGCTGCTTCCTTTGAAATCCGGGAAATTTAAGGGATATCAACAATCCGGGATAGCAGTGGGAAATGGCATTGGAATAAGGGAGTTCCCTGCAAAAAAAAAAGGGAGGGTTGACAGCTATGGTCCTGAATATGAAGGTCACACACACACTGTATATATTTAAAACACTATTATACACCACACTGATATTACATAATGAACAAACAATACTCACAGGCAACCCTCGGCTTGTTAAGGGTGCTGGGAACTGTAGCTCTGTGAGAACAGCACTCTTAACAAACTACAGCTCCCAGGATCCTCCGTAACGGTTAAAATGGCATATATAGTGTGAATGCAACCTAAGTCATTGTAGAGTATGGTACAAGAGACTGATTCCATGTCTGGTAGTAGACACCATCTTTTCATTTCCTCCTCTCACAATGCTTCTCAACTTCCAGGGCTTGGAGTTTGGGATCCAAAAAGGTATTATGGGGTGTTAGAAGACACTTTAAAATGAAGGGCAGGGCAGGCATCAGAAGTGGGAAAAGACCCACCAATAGGTTGCATTTTTGCCACAGGTCCTCTCAGCCCCACAGCCAGGAAAAGATGGGTGTTCAAAGCAGGAAACTATATAAGGCTATGGGTAGCATGGGTAGGCAAACTAAGGCCCAGGGGCCAGATCCGGCCCAGTCGCCTTCTCAATCCGGCCCGCGGACGGTCTGGGAATCAGCGTGTTTTTACATGAGTAGAATGTATCCTTTTATTTAAAATGCATCTCTGGGTTATTTGTGGGGCCTGCCTGGTGTTTTCACATGAGTAGAATGTATGCTTTTATTTAAAATGCATCTCTGGGTTATTTGTGGGGCATAGGAATTCGTTCACTATTTTTTTCCAAAATACAGTCCAGCCCCCCACAAGGTCTGAGGGACAGTGGACCGGCCCCCTGCTGAAAAAGTTTGCTGACCCCTGATGTGTAACCCTATAAAAATAAGCTTAAAATGAACAATCTTACCATGTTGGGAAGGTGAGGCTGATAGCTGAGCCAGCATTCAGTTTGTGGACAAAGACTGCTCTCGTTCAAACCACTGAAAGGAATTTAGGTTCACATCACATCTAGGGAACCTGCTCTGAATCTTTCCTCCCCCCCCCTTCATTTTTAAAAATAGAATGTCTTTGTCTTTATGTAGTGCCAACAGGGCAGCAGAGAAAACAAAGGTGACCTGTTAGTCAATAGACTCTCCATTTTATCGTCAAAACTACACCATAGGGTAATTCAGGCTGAAAAAGAGCAGCGAGCCCCAAGCCATGCTATGAGATTTACAGCTGGGTTATTTGACCTCAAGTCTCCCAAGTCCAACTCTAGCCACAACACCACACTTAGCACACACACTTATTGTCTTAACAGACCAATATCTAAACTAGGGATGGAGAGACTGTGACCCCTTCAGATGTTGTTGGACTCCAATTCCCATCATCCCCAGCCAGCCTGTCCAGTGGTCATAGATGACAGGAGCTGGAGTCCAACGAGGTCTGGAGGACGATGAGCTCTGCATTCATGGTTTAGTGATTGTTGATTGATTGATTGATTGATTGTTGATTGATTGAGAAGTTTCCTTCTACCAAGGCTCTCCAAATTGGTCCACACAGCTCAATATTGTCTACAGTGACTGGCAGTAGCACCCCAGGGTTTTACACTGGAGATATTTTCCATCCTACCTGGAGATGCTGGGGACTAAAACTGAGACCTTCCTGCAGGGGCATAGCATGGTGGGAGTCGGCTGGTGGGCACATTGCCCTGGGCACATTTGGGGGGGGTGAGCAGTGATCGGGCACGGTGGACTCCGTTTGTCCTTCACCCTCACCCCGCCCCCGCTGCAGGTGGGCACACACACAAACCCACCCTGGGCACTATCAAGACACGCTCTGTTGCTGCTGATTTGATAGTGCTTTGCACTAGTCCTCCCCCCCCCCGACAAAAGATGGGAGGTTCCAGGCACAGGAGATTAAAGTTATCTGCATAATATTCATTGATTTCTTAATGTGCAAGCAGAGCACAGTAGAAGCAAAGGTTTATTCATTGAGTGTATAGCCAACCTTTATTCCACTTGACGGCATGCAGAGTTTTTCCACTCACTTCAATGTTATCTGCATGTGGGATTGGCTAGACTGAGAGATAGGGGCTCATCAAGTGAGCTTTGCCAACAAAACCCTCTTTTCACATCCTATCCAACATCAACACCCTGGCTCCTACATCTCCGAAGTAGCAGGTGTGATGGCCTGGGATTCAGACTCAGATGCTGAACCTGAGGGATCCCAGCCTGCACAGGATTCCCCGCCTCCAGAACCAGCAGAGCCAGGGCTGGGGCCTGAGTCTGAAGGGTCCTCACCTGTGCTGGATCCTCAGGTGCAGGCATCTGCTGAGTCTGCTCTGGCTCCTGATGGGATGGAGGACCCATTGCCTGCAGGTGCCCCACTCCCAGCCCTGTCAGGGGAAGTTGAGGTTGCCTCTGGGTCCAGTAACCCTCCAGGCTCTCCTGAGCTGCAGAGGCTCAGGGCAGAGAAGTGAAGGGAACTGAGTTGCAAGTAGTGGTTTGCCGCCGGCGCCGCCCGAGCATCATACGGATGGTGGCGGGATTCTCTGCTCACGGCTGCAGCAGTAGCGGAGGGATCCTCCGCTTGCGGCTGTAGCGGCGACAGAGGGATCCCACCGCCGTCCGTAAGGCCCTCGAGCAGCGCCGGAGGCCAACTGCTATGTACAGTGAATGCGTGTGACACTGCACATGCGTTGTGCATAGCGGTTTGCCACCGGTGCCACTCAAACACCATACAGACGGTGGTGGGATCCTCCGCTCATGGCTGCAGCCGCGAACGGAGGATCCTCTACATGCGGCTGCAGTGGCGCGATGGCTGGTTGCGCCACTGTGCCCGGGGGCGGTGGGGTGAGCACCCCATGGGGGTGCCTTCTTGTCACACACACCCCAGAGGCTGGGTTCTATAGCCTCTCTCTGTAAAGACTGAAATAAAAAAGGACTGTGGGAATCTTCCCCCTGTGGTTATACTTTCCTGGGCAACCAGCCAGGAGCCACTGACAGCACCATGATACCCATCACTTTCCTTATCACAAAAAGTCTGATTTGGGCAAGAGGGCAGCTTTGTTGCTCAAGGACTCCAAGTCAACTTTAATTGCACAACCGAGCTTGGCATAATGCGATTGAATTTCACTTAAAAATAGCAAGTCAAGAAGCAGTCTGTGTTCCCAATTTCTTCCAAAGTGAGGAATTGTGGCTAACAAGTTTGGAACAAACCAGGATCTTGAAGTTGTTCCTAAAGTGATAGCCACAGCTTCTCTGTTTGGATGAAATGAAAGACTGTGCCATCAGAGACTTTGTAAGAATACAGTAGAACCTCGACTTACGAATAACTCGACTTACGTATTTTTCAACTTACGAAAGGGAAAAAGTGGCCGCGCGCCACGAATTTTTCGACATATGAAAGGAAATCTGCTTGGATTTTAGATGGGGTTTACTCGACTTACGAAGGTTTGCATAGGGTTTTCTTACGAATTTTTCGACTTACGTTTCCAATGCATTCCTATGGGAATGCAGTTTTTCGACTTACGAAATTTTCGACTTACGAGTGTGCATTCGGAACGCATTAAATTCGTAAGTCGAGGTTCCACTGTATGTAAAAAGGTGTCATAAAAAAAAAATGTCATGGCTTTATTTTGTTTGTGAACCAATTTTCAAAAATGTAAATTCACAGAAATCCTTGTGATGTTGACTATGAAATCTGATATGCAAAAGTGTTGATAGGTTTGACAGATTGTAAACAAAGAAAATCGGTGACCTTTTTTTTTTTTTGCAAAATGGCAGCCCAACTAATAAGAAATAAATTGGCAACCTTTATTTTTGGGATTCAGCACAGATTTATTTCATCAGAAACACCCAGTTGCTCTAAATACCATCACCTCCCTCAATTTTGGCAAAGTGGTTAACTCCAGCAATCCTAACATAAATGGGTTGTAGCCAGCTAAGTTTTACTCTGAGCCCACCTGCTGGAATGAAAGAGCCCCAGTTAGTCATGCTCATTAATTTTGATGACTCTGAGCACTGGAGGCAACCCTATGTATCGAACAGAAGTTGCATAAACTGCCCTTCAACAAAACTGAGTCTGAGGCTAGTGTTTCCTCTCCCCTCCCCTTATCTGATCCGAACTCTGCAAGACATCAAGGGAGAACTGTTTCTTCCCCACCCCAGGAGTAGATTCTCTTGAGAAATGAGTGAGAAGCCAGCAGATGTTTCTTGATGCTAAAACGAAGGGTGGGTGGGTTTTATGATTCCCTTTCTGGCATTGCGTCTCCAAATCAGTCCTGCTTTCCAGCTGCCTGCCACAGCACTTAGATTTCATTTGCTCTCTCTTACTATAATTCATCTCACTCTCTTTATATCCATTTGTCCAATCGAAATTATACACGGTGTGGCGAGTTTTGGTTTTTTTTGCTTTTTTGCAAACCTACCACAGGAGGGAAATGGGAGATTAGCAATGGCTGTTTCATTAAGAACAAAAAGTGAAAAGGAGATAGCAGTTGCCGTTATTTTCTAGATTTTGGTGGCAAATCTCATATCTGCATGGTCAATTGTTACTGAGTTGGCAACACAGACAATGTGGAATGAATGAATGAATCTTTATCTGCGTCAGCCATCGGCCATAGCAATAAAACAAAAATACGATATACAAAGACTAGAAATAAAAAGTCAATTATATAAAATACATTTTAGGGTTTTGAATCAATAGTCAAATAGTGGATCTTATTCTGATTGCCCCAGCTAAAAACCTCACAACCTTTGCTGTCACCTGCTCATCTTGATCTGCCAAGAGAAAGGACACTGTGGCAGTGGCTGGGTGACCCGGAATGGACAATAAAAGAAGGGTGATAACCTCATTCCTCAAGTCTTTATAAAGAGTGCAAGCCAGCAGGGCATGCGCCACCGATTCGGTACTGCCATCTCCACAGGGACATAAGCGTTTTTTGTGTGGAATCTGTTGGAATTGTCCCTCAAGTACAGCCGAGGGCAAAAGACAATGTGGAAAAGGATGATGGACCCAGAATGTATTGCTGCTGAGCATCCTGGGAAATGGCGCTTCCAAGGCCTCTCGAGGCAATTCATTGAGCCAGGATTCTCAGGAAATTCGATTTCTCAGGTTCCCAAGCGGCAATCTTGAGCAACACCTGCTGCTTAAGAGTGTAAGGAATAATAACAATAACAATAACAATAATAATAATAATAATAATAATAATAATAATAATAATAATTTATTATTTGTACCCCGCCCATCTGGCCGGGTCTCCCCAGCCACTCTGGGCGGCCTCCAACAAACATCACAATACATTAAAATACCACAGATTAAAAACTTCCCTAAAAAGGGCTGCCTTCAGGTATTTTCTAAATGTCAGGTAGTTGTTTATCGCTTTGACCTCTGATGGGAGGGCGTTCTACAGGGCGGGCACCACTACCAAGAAGGCCCTCTGCCTGGTTCCCTGTAGCTTTGCTTCTCGCAGTGAGGGAACCGCCAGAAGGCCCTCGGCGCTGGATCTCAGTGTCCGGGCTGAACGGTGGGGGTGGAGACGCTTCTTCAGGTATACAGGACCGAGGCCGTTTAGGGCTTTAAAGG
The DNA here is from genome assembly GCA_034642065.1 of Darevskia nairensis. Classification (NCBI taxonomy): domain Eukaryota; kingdom Metazoa; phylum Chordata; class Lepidosauria; order Squamata; family Lacertidae; genus Darevskia; species Darevskia nairensis. The sequence goes on along the minus strand of JAWWNI010000834.1, from coordinate 25,933 downwards.
TCAGCACCAACACTTTGAATTGTGCTCGGAAACGTACTGGGAGCCAATGTAGATCTCTCAGGACCGGTGTTATGTGGTCCCGGCGGCCACTCCCAGTCACCAGTCTAGCTGCCGCATTCTGGATTAATTGCAGTTTCCGGGTCACCTTCAAAGGTAGCCCCACGTAGAGCACATTGCAATAGTGCAAGCGGGAGATAACTAGAGCATGCACCACTCTGGCGAGAAGGTCTGTGGGCAGGTAGGGTCTCAGCCTGCGTACCAGATGGAGCTGGTAGACAGCCGTCCTGGATACAGAGTTAACCTGCGCCTCCATGGACAGCTGTGAGTCCAAAATGACTCCCAGGCTGCACACCTGGTCCTTCAGGGGCACAGTTACCCCGTTCAGGACCAGGGAGTCCCCCACACCCGCCCGCCCCCTGTCCCCCCAAAACAGTACTTCTGTCTTGTCAGGATTCAACCTCAATACTGCAAGGAAAACCCTTCAGGGTCATAGTGGGCAACCAGATGCCTGTGGGAAGCTCACAAACAGAACTTGATGCAACAGCACTCTCCCCCGTTTCTGCTAATGAGTGGGAAACCTTTTCCTTGACCTCCATGGCAACCCAGCTCAGGATATTCCCATTTATCTCAAAATGCATATTCTATGTCCAGTCCACCCAGGGGTTGATCTCCTGCTGAGCTTCAAACATTTGTTCGCAGAGAACAGCTTCATTTGCTAACACTTGAACAATTTTTGCAGTGAGCCAGCAAGCTATTCCCCCCACCCACCCCGCTTTCTGCTGCACTTGCCAAACCATCTGATTTTTCTGAGAACTCATTTTGCTGAGGCTCAGCAATCGGACGCACTGGAGCCAATATTCAGTCTGGTGCCAAGCAAAAGTGTCGTGAGGATTTAATTACCTGAGCACACACGCTTATTCTGCATATGGTGGATTTTAAAGAGAAGCATGGGCTCTTCCTCTGGGGATGAAAAACTCCAGCAGTTTCACTCCACCTTATTAAAGTTCCATCTAATGTTGATGGCAAAATAGTTTCAAATTAGATTTCCAGCTGAGAGTAGAGGTCTGAGGCATCCATTTTTTAGACTATTTGTGGGTAGTAGAATAATAATAATAATAACCCACAGAGATGAGGATTGGTTTGACCTTCTCTAAGGGCACAGACTCGAGAATGTGTACCTCGGTTCCATAATTCCCTTAACATGTGGAAGGCTTTTTTTGTGTAGTAGACAAAGAACAAGTTTGCTTGCGCTGCATTTCAAACCAAACCAACCTAATTTGCAGTTCTCCAATTTGTAAGTAGATTGTAAGACAGTGAACTGGATTGCAAATTTACAAAATAAAAAAGTGTAAATCTGGCATGGGAAATGAGTACAAAAAGGGGGAAATACATAGAAAAACATACCAAGTGAACCGCCACACCCGGTTCCCCAGATTACAAGTCCACCGCTCTTAACCACTACACCACACTGGCTCTCATGGAGGACAGAGAGGGGTGGGTGGGGGTGTAAAAACTAGCTTACTGCACTTCCAGTTTTTGCCTCTGGCCCCAACCAAAAGGGAATGTGCCCTCTGACTAAAAGTTCCTCCCTTCTGTCCTTGTTTCTGTTCATTTCCACTGTATCAGCAAGATACTCCTTTTTGCCTCAGCAACTGTGGCTGGAACTCATTAAGAGATGCTTTCTGTCTATGGATGTCAAGAGGCTGGCACTCGACTGGACATACATATGTGTGCATTCAGTTAAAATTTATTCCAGCTCTGCTTGTCTCTGGCCCTTCAGGAAGTCGGGGGGGGGTTGTTTTTTTCTGAGCAGAACCATCAAAGATCACCTCTTTGGTCTTTATAATGTTAATTTTGAGTCCAGAAAGGTGAGCGACTGAGGAAGAAGTTCAATGAACAGAATAATATAATCTCAACATGCATATCCAAACTCTGAGCTGGGACGCTGCTTATGTTTTAATAATGCCTTCCTGTTGTAGATAACATTCTAAATGCCATGTAGCTTCTGAATATTGATTTGTTTGCTTTAGAAATTGCTTTCCTCCTCCTTGGAGAACATTGTTAGAAAGACTCAGCCATGACTGGAATGGCCAAAGACAGATTCTGATTAAATTAACTGATGCTAAATTAATTCTTTTTCCCTGTGTTAGAATTTACTTTTTCGGGGAAACTTGCTTCCTCCACAGGGAGTTATGAGGCCTCAAATATAGCCCTTGGTTAGCAGGGCTCTTAATTGGGCTGATTCAAACCTTCTCAGATAAACATTTTGGCCACATTTTTAGGAGTGGCAGGAAAGAAAAATGGCAGAGAAGACCTGGCATTGGGTGGCACTTCCAGGGTGGCGGACCTAACTTATTTTATTTATTTAATACCAGCGAAGAACAATGTAAGAGGCTTCTCTTCTCCTCTTTCCCTCTTGCTTCAAACTATTTTGGCTCTGGCTTTCCCTTTGCGGTAACGATCTCCCTCCATCTGTGAAATCATCACCATCACTTATTCAATTTATTAATTGTTGGACCCATCACTTGCAAAAAAAAAAAAATACGAAGCATTACATAAAATCAGAAGAAAAAGTACAATGTGATACACAAAATAATAATGCAATAACCTCTGAAACCCAATAAAAGAGCAGCAAAAATGTACCGTTCAACATCTCACCTTGCAACTGAGGATGGAAGGAAGGGCATCTTTGAGTTAAACTTCACCTACTCCAGGAGAAAAGCCACAGGAGGATGCTGGCAAAACAGGGCAAGAGCCTGTGGTGAACTGGTCCATATCATGTTCAAGTCACTGTGGGAAAGGTTTAGGCTGCTGGTGGTCAGGACTAAAGACCCAGGATTATGGTCTTAAGGCACATGAGGACACCGCCACCATGTTACTGAACCTTACTACCAAGCTCAATTTTGAGAGCAAATCCATGTGCATGGTAAAGGTGATCACCTCTGTGGAGTGGAATGGGGGGGGCTTTAGTCAAGAAACTATGGTCTGTCTCATGACTAAAGTAGAAGAAGAGTTTGGATTTGATACCCCGCTTTATCACTACCCTAAAGAGATAAAGGGACATGGGTGGCACAGTGGGTTAAACCACAGAGCCTAGGGCTTGCCAATCAGAAGGTCGGCGGTTCGAATCCCCGCGATGGGGTGAGCTCCCGTTGCTTGGTCCCTGCTCCTGCCAACCTAGCAGTTCGAAAGCATGTCAAAGTGCAAGCAGATAAATAGGTACCGCTGCAGCGGGAGGGTAAACGGCGTTTCCGTGCGCTGCTCTGGTTCGCCAGAAGTGGCTTAGTCATGCTGGCCACATGACCTGGAAGCCGTACGCCGGCTCCCTCGGCCAATAATGCGAGATGAGCGCTGCAACCCCAGAGTCGGTCACGACTGGACCTAATGGTCAGGGGATCCTTTACCTTTAAGGAGTCTCAAAGTGGCTAACAATCTCCTTTCCCTTCCTTCCCCACAACAAACACTCTGTGAGGTGAGTGGGGCTGAGAGACTTCAAAGAAGTGTGACTAGCCCAAGGTCACCCAGCAGCTGCACGTGGAGAAGCGCAGATGCGAACCCTGTTCACCAGATTACGAGTCTACCACTCTTAACCACTACACCACACTGGCTCTCGAATGTCTGTCTTGAGAGCAGAATCATTCTTTTGTCCGGAGTGTGAGCAAGCTAAGCCAATACAGTCGTACCTTGGACCTCAAACGCCTTGGCTCCCAAACAAATCGGCTCCTGGAATATTGAAACCTGGAAATGAGTGTTTCGGTTTTCGAATGATTTTCAGAAGCTGAACGTCCAACGCAGCTTACGTGGCTTCCGGTTGGCTGCAGGAGCGGTTCCGGGAATCGGTTCTGGGAATCCCAGAACGCATTCTGTTTGAGAAACAATGTTTGACTGTACTCCAAATACATATGGTTCATCAGTCTTCTGAAATAGGCATTTTGTATCAATTTTCTTGAAAAATGTGCCTTTTTGGACGCCTTTCTAAAAACCCTGAAGCTGCATTGCAAAATTTGGGAGAAGTGTGCCATCCAATGCTTCGCTGTATGCCATTATCTCTGCATTGTATCCAATGTTGCTCCTCTTTTCAGAGTACACCCATTGAAGTTAATGAACCTGACAAACTTAGGTCCATTAATTCCAATGGATCTGCTCCAAGCAGGACTTAGCTTTGTACAACCCTCTACAACTCCGGGAATTCCAAATTAAGCCATTTGCTCTAAAAAAAAAAATAGAACTTTTCCCCCTCCGTTCCTAGTTGGCATATACGTGAGTTTGAAGTTTGCCTCCATTTTTAATTCAGAAGGAAAAATGTGCCTGAAGCAAAGGCAGATCTAGGGGAGCGCAACCAGTTTGGTCGCACTGGGCGCGGAGATTCTGGGCGCCACAGCAGGTGCTGCAACAAGGATGTCCAACAGAAGGCGAGAGGCAGGGTGTGTGTGTCAGATTTTGATGTTGCACAGGGGGGCACTGAAATTTGAGAAGCCAAGATCCACCGCTGCCTGAGGGATCAGCAATTCAAAAAATCACTGGTGCGGATGTTTGAGCACACTTTTTAACAGCCGAATCAAACAGCACTTAATGAACAACAGAGAGAGAGGGAGAGGCAGAAGTTCATTGCAGAGTGGAGGGGGAATGGAATAATTTCATCTTGAGATTTAAGACTTCCTTTGCTCCAGTCCCTCATTCATAACAATAGCAAAACTGGGTTGAATAAATCTTCTGATCATATATATTCTCTTACCCCACCCTTAGGAAGAATTATAAAGCCGAAATGTCTATTCTTCCCCATCTCCATATTTTATTCTTAATGCTAGAGTAGCTTCTCATACTTGGCTATGCAAAACACAATGGCATTATGATTCCATCATGCCACTTTCTTCTGATTACCACCCTGAAGAAGGAGCTGACAATCTTCCTTCGCTCAGAAGCCAAAGTACAATCTCAGGTCTCCTTTCTGAATAAAAGGGACATCGTCTCTCTTCTTCACTGCAGTCAAATCAAAGGGAGATTGGAGCCTGAGAACGTAAGACGCTAACAATGGTGTGTTTCAGAAGCATCTCTGCAACAGCATGGAGCTTGTTTTATGTGTCGTTCTTTGAACACTCTGCTTCCCCTGTGCCCCCAACTCTCCCCCCCTTTTTTTTCTTTTTGCAGATCCCACACATGGTCACCTAAAAGCAGCATCCATTCAGCAGCGGTGACCAGAGTGTCTGAACAGAAAACCTTATGAGAAAAAGACAGTTTTGAATGGCAGGCAAGCTTGTGAAAGAAAAAGGACAGTAGCCCTGCTAGCTGGGGAAAGAGCCTCATTTACAGTATATGTTGTTAATGGGCAGCCACAAGATGTGCAGTTAGGGGCTTATAAATTATGGTTACCAGATGTCCCCATTTCCCGGGGACAGTCCCCGGATTTACAAATCTGTCCCCGGACAAAATCCTTCCCCAGAATGTCCCCGGATTTCATTTAATGTCCCCGGGTCTATATTTTAAGTGTTGTAGATTTATTAGTAGGGAATGAAGGTTGTGTGATTGGTTCAGCGACGCAAGACACATGGGGACTTCCGGCAAGGCAAAATGGCGGGCGCCATGGCAGCAAGCAGCTCCTGAAGCCAACCAGAGCTGAGACTGACGCTGCCACTGCCGAGGGGGAACCGGGGACGGCCGACGTGTCAACTGGGGGAACCGCTGACACACACCGTGACCCAAATCGACCTGGCCAACTGCCCAGCAGCGCTTCGGGGCCAGGAAAACCCCGGAGCCGACGCAGGGAGAAGGAGGAGAGGAGAAGGAGAAGGAAGAGAGAGAAAGAGGAAGGAGAAAAAAGAGGGGAGCCCTGACCTTGCTGTGCCACTGCCGCTGAGGAGGAGAGGTAGGAGAGCACCGGGAGGGCAAGGACACGTGCCCAAGCCCAGGCCCGACCTTAGCCTACTCCACAGTGGCTAGCGCTCCAAGAGAGGAAGGCCACAGGAAGGCCACGCAACAGAGGAGACCACAGAAGATATTCGTTCTTAATTATTATTTTTTAATAACTTTCCCCCGCCTCTTTTTTTAAAAAAGTGTCCCTGGATTCTTTGAAACAAATCTGGTAACCTTATTATAAATAGATCACCCATCTATTGAGCATTCATCCTGAGTTGCTTGCAGCAAGCATATGTGAGGGTTGAATCCAGTCATTATTGAGCATTTGTTCTGAATTGTTTACAGGGTAGTTATACAACAATGAGCATTCTGATTTGATTGTGCTGTGTTTGCAAGTCCTCCTGTTAGTCATTTGTTCCTCCCACACTTTTCGATGCACTTCCTGGTCACGTTCCAAATCCCCTGACAGCATACAGCAATCCCTCCCCCTCCCTCCCTCCCTCCCTCTCTCTCTCTCTCTCTCTCTCTCTCTCTCTCTCTCTCTCTCTCTCACACACACACACACACACACACACACACACACACACACACACACACACACCATGGCTGGGGAACTCCAATCCAAAAGTTATTCCTTGAAGGGTAGGCCTTATCTTCACAAGAGGGGCGGCTTAGCAGAAGATAAATCTCAATCTACTAATAGAGATCTCTGGGCAATTTGCTTCAGGTCAGGTCAAACTTTTAGCACTTATGGTCAAAGGCTTTGTAAAAATTCAGACAGGCTCAAAGGTAACATAACAAATTACATTTGCAACCCAACTACTAAAAATACTAGGTCTATAAAACACAATAGCTATAAACCAGAAAGAGGGATTTTGGCGGGGAGGAGCAATAAAGCAAATGATTTCTTTTTGAAAAAAGCAATAAAACGAAGAATAAAGTTATTCACAATAAAAAGCAATAAAACAAAAAAATTAAAAAGCAATAAAGTGAAAAATAAAATTATCATCATCATGACAATGAATTTGTTTTTGGAAGCACTTTTGCATAGATTCTTGCAGAAGCCAGAGCAAAAGGATAACTTACAAAAAAGTCAGCAGCTGACACTAGATTTATATTTTCTGCAATGTTTTGTGGGGTTCTCTTTTTTTGGTGTGTGTGTGTGTGTGTGTGTGTGTGTGTGTGTGTGTGTGTGTGTGTGTGTAATCTCAATAAAATAGTTTCTGGAAACTTTAAGACAAGGTTCCAAATCCAAAGGACAAAATGAAATTTAATGTGTGGAATTTGCAGTAGATCAGCATACAGCTTCTGACTCTCTGTTGTCTAGCAATAAGCAACTATGATAAGTTTGCTGGAAGAGAATATTTGGGGGGCAAAGTCTGGAGCGGGTTTTTGTGTTTAAGGACTTGTTGGCTTGGTTCTGGTGCTGATCACAAATTCCCAGGCCGAACAAGTGCTCAGAGCAGAGGCCCCAGGTTGTCCTGAAGATTGAGTGGGCCTGGCACACATAACGTGTTTGTGAGGTCATGTGCATGATGCGTGCACGATGTCACGTTGTCTGGAGAAGGCAGAGCATTCTGAAGGAGCCAGCTGTTGAAGCTGCGACACACATGACATCACGTGTGCATGATGCGTGCCGGGCCCCCTCAACATTGAGGGGGCCCAGCCCCTTTCCAACACATATTGAGAGGGCTGAAGATACCTGGTCCACCTGGCTCAGAGGCACACTATTCCTTACTATACGTCTAACTGAATGGGGCACTATTTTGCACCTGGAACTGGTTGGTGGACTAGGTTGACTTGAATCCAAAGCAAAGTAGATCCCACAAACCAAAGATCTGCTAACCTCTGCTGTACATGGAGTAATAATAATAATAATAATAGACTGGGTATTGAGTGTATGGGGTGTTAGGGGAGGGGTAGCACCTCTGGTAGGGGACACATCATGCTCCTTCTGGGGGAGTTTTTCCACCTTTGGTCCTCACCCAGCACTCAGTTCTTACCTGTGGCTCCTAGAAGCTGTCGGCATGTGAAAGCAGCCACACCCTGGGAAACAGCTTTGAGTGGGTGGCTAAACCAGGTGAGGGTAGCCAATGGGTCTCAAGCCTTCCGTGAGTTAGGGGTTTCCTCTGCATGCAAAGACAGGCTCCGGTGGATTGAGCGGATGAGACCAATAGTGCGTCCAACAGTCAAGAAGGCAGTTTCAGCCCATGCTGCAGGGACATGTGAGGGGCAGATGGCGCTCATCAACCTGGGCAGGTAGCCCATCTAAGACAAGGAAAGCTCTGATCCTAAACCTCTACTGCCTTGTGGGATATCTTCAGGAGAAGAAAGGGCTAAGGAATTAACCCAACACAAATCCAGAGTGCCTAAGAAGGTAGGATGGCACCTTGTACACCTCCTTCCAGCAACTCCTGCAGCCAAGCTGGGGCCAAATGTATTGCTCTGCTTTCCTCTGGACCACATCAGTGAGGGTGAGAGAGGTATTGTCATCTGGGCAACCCAAAACCTCCATACACACTACCCAGGCTTGAGCCCCAGTTCTGGGAGCTAACACCCAGTGTCACTTCCTGGATGGGTGGAATGTTGAAAGGCAGACAGGTGGGGATTGGCTCAAGGCAACCCTGATAATAATAATAATAATAATAATAATAATAATAATAATAATAATAATTTATATGCAGTCCATCTAACTGGGTTGCCTGAGGTTGGTGGAGCATTAGCCCTGCACACACATCAACATTCGTGCTATCTGATGGCAACCTGATATCTCCTCCTTGTAGTCAATCCAGTGAGATCCTTTCAAAATGTGCAGCTGCATCAAATACCAACACAATTACAAAAGACCAACAAAATGCCAGTGGCAAATCATCTTTCCAGGATGGTTTATATAGCTGTGACAACTTGATATATTAGCTGCGCAGGCAGGGGGTTTTCCATATCCCACCAGCGGAGAGAATTATGCCTTGCAATCTGCCCCAGCACTGGCCTCTCCAGGGCTCCCAGCTCCAAGACACTTACATGTTTCTGTTCGACTCATTTACTAGCAAAACTCAGAAATCCCCGCCTATAGACAAGCTTCTTATAGAGCTTTCCGAGAGCATATTGACAGAGCAAAGACAGGATCCAAATCCCTAATCCTGCCAGCAAGCCAACTTTTATATTTTCTCTGCAAGATGAAACCTTATGATCCCTGCCAACAAAATCAATAGCGTTATAGATTTCTTTGTTGGGGCAGCGGGAGTGGACCAGAATGTAGAGTTACTCCTAATTCTTAAATAAAACACCCCTGGCTGTTAGGATCTAGCTATTTTCCACACTGGTTGTACAAACCAATCTGGATTTTATGAGAGCCTTCACATGATACAATAAAACTCTGCCAATTTGTTCCAGCACCTCAACACTCTTCACTGCAGAGAGTAAACAGAGCATTGATGGATAGTGTTTCAAGCTACACTACTCACAGACATATTGCAGTTCCTTTCCACAAAAGTCCATAAAATATCTAACCTGCTTTCCAAATAGGTGGAGTATTTGCGAAGGATGCTGCCCGTTTCCTGATCCATGTCCCTGTGGAAAAAAACATTGTGCTAATTGGCACCTTTTCTGAAATGGCTGGTTAAAAGTATGAGTTAGACTCATAGAGGGGACCTTGTGAGGCATCTGGTTTTGGGAACCTCAGGCCTCTCTGTATAGTCCTAGGCTAAGCATTCCTCAGCCCCCTTCCCCAGGCCATACCCAACCCTGCTTCATACCGTCTGTGAGTGTTTTCACCTAGCTAGAACATGTCCTTGAACTCTGATAATTCCTCTTGGCTGCTTGGATGGAGGATAGAGAAGGGTGTGTAGAAACTAGCCTACTGTGATGGCCTGGGATTCAGACTCAGATGCTGAACCTGAGGGATCCCAGCCTGCACAGGATTCCCTGCCTCCAGAACCAGCAGAGCCGGGGCTGGGGCCTGAGTCTGAAGGGGCCTCACCTGTGCTGGATCCTCAGGTGCAGGCATCGGCTGAGTCTGCTCTGGCTCCTGATGGGATGGAGGACCCATTGCCTGCAGGTGCTCCACTCCCAGCCCTGTCAGGGGAAGCTGAGGTTTCCTCTGAGTCTGGTAACCCTCCAGCCTCTCCTGAGCTGCAGAGGCTCAGGGCAGAGAGGCGAAGGGAACTAAGTTCCCGCAGGAGGAGTGCTCACCTCCAAGCCAGGAGAGGCGAGTCACCTGAGGATCGGGGCCGCCCTATGCCTCGGGGCAGATAAAAGCCGGCCAGCCCCAGCCCCAAGTTGCAGGAGCAACATCGTTGCTGATCAGTTCCTGCCGGTGTGCCTGCTTGATCCCTGTCCTGCTTTCCTGCCTGAGCTCCTGACCCGCCTTGGTTCCCTGCTTGCCCACCCATTCCTGATTTCGCCTGACTCCCTGCCCTATACCCTGCTTCAGTTATTTTGGACTACCTTTATGTGTACCTCTGACCTTGGACCGGACTTAGACCTCGCCTATTGGATACCCCACGGGACCAGCACACCTACTGAGCAAAGGTCAACTTTACATATATTGCCCCACCCACTTATGCCTGTGGCCACACACACCACTGGAAGGTGGCCTTTGGGCTGAAAAAAAACTTCTCCGCCCTGATCTAATTCTACCCAATAACTCAGTGTAGGACAGGGAGCTGTCCAGCTGCTGCTTGAAGACCTTCAGCTGCACTTGAACCCAGGGAGTTTACCGGTATATTATGTCACATCAAGCAATCTCCTACTTTCCAGTGCTGGACCCAGGTGGCGCTGTGGGTTAAACCACTGAGCCTAGGGCTTGCTGATCAGAAGGTCGGTGGTTTGAATCCCCGCGACGGGGTGAGCTCCCGTTGTTCGGTCCCTGCTCCTGCCAACCTAGCAGTTCGAAAGCACGTCAAAGTGCAAGTAGATAAATAGGAACTGCTCCGGCGGGAAGGTAAACGGTGTTTCCGTGCGCTGCTCTGGTTCGCCAGAAGCGGCTTTGTCATGCTGGCCACATGACCCGGAAGCTCTATGCCGGCTCCCTCGGCCAATAAAGCGAGATGAGTGCCGCAACCCCAGAGTCGGACACGACTGGACCTAATGGTCAGGGGTCCCTTTACCTTTACCTTTTACTTTCCAGTGCAATATCATTACCGTTTTGGGGCTTTTGGAGGGTGGGAAAGCATTTGCTTGCTTGCTCAATAGCCCAGATCCACTGTAATTGTGCAACTTGAATTTGCTAGTATGCAACTGAATGCCACCCACACGATCTCAAGGTTCTGGAATAATCCAGAGAGTGGACAAAAAGGTGGTGCTATTCACCTCTAGAGTCCTTCAAGATCATTGGAAAGATTTGGAGCTATCTCTTAATAGTACAGTCCTATGCAACTCACAAATAAGTCCCATTGCATTCTATACCCCATATAAGTTGGTGGCATTATTATTATTATTACAATTTATTACCCTCTCTTCACTCCATGGTCCCAGGGCAGGTGGCAACAATTACAACACAATGTTAAAAAAGCTTGCAATTATAGAAAAAGGGTGGGTCCTAAAATATACATCTCAAGTGCCTAAAGCTAGGATTAAGAGATGTGTCTTGGGGTTATTGCCTAAGACCTTCCTTGAGGAGTGAGGGGGAGGGGGAGAGATGGATCTTATACCAGTTTCTTCCATCCGGGGCCATAAAGAATACATTGCAGGATGACTGAGATGTCAGCTTGTTACAAAATGTGCCAACATGATTTTAAACCTGAGTTTAAATGCTGTCACATTTATTGACAGTGAGAAAAATAGCTTCGGTGTGCAGTTTTCAAGAGCAAGACCCCCCCACACACACACACACACATCTGATGTACAGATTTAAGCACTTCAGCATCAGAGGCTGTCTGAAAAAAGGAATGAGAAGAGAGTACAAAGTTCAATGGTCCAATGTTTTCACTTTAGCAGCCAGATTCTTATAATCATCTGTCCGTGTAATAAGCCAAGAAATGAATGAGCTTTGCGCCACTGAACACGTTCCCTTCTCTCACACCTGAAGTCTCCAGTTAAGCTTAGTTTCCTACTTCACTGGGACTGGGTAGGGGTGCCATCTAGGGAGGAGCCAGGGGCATAGCTGTCAACCCTCCCTTTTTTTGGCGGGAAACTCCCTTATTCCAATGCCGTTTCCCGCTGCTATCCCGGATTGTTGATATCCCTTAAATTTCCCGGATTTCAAAGGAAGCAGCTCCTCTCCCTCCCTGCCGGTTCCCCAGGGAGGCTCCTCAGCTGCGTTGCTTGGCTGCCAGTAAGGAGTCTGAGACTGACTGGAGGAGGAGCTTGCATGCCTTGTGCAGCCAGACCCTCACGCCCAACCAGACAGCCAGCCTGCCTGCCGTCTACGCGCTCGCTCTTTCACTCACCCGTTCGCGCATAGCCTCTGGAGCGCAGGGTGGCGAGGCTACTTGGTGCCATTGCACCGCCCTCGCGGCATCCCTTATTTTCAAATCCGAAAGTTTGGGAAAATCCCTTATTTTCAAATCCAAATGTTGACAGCGATGGCCAGGGGGCTGAGCCCCTCCCAAAAAATTTTAAGGAGGGGGCCAGGAGGACCCCGTTGGGCCTACCCACAGCCATGGTGGGCCCCACCAGAACTTCCTGTGGATACAGGGGGCCCCGCTGGTAGGCCCTGTCAGGCCTTTCCATGGCCATGACAGGCCCTGCCAGACCTTCTTCCACCACGTGATATCATGTGTGGTGGGCCCCACCCCAAGTCCCACGCACGTGGGACTGGGAAATTATGGCTACCAGCTTTTGAACAACGCAGGATCTTACGGCATGTTGGAGGCAGCAATGCCTTTGAATTCTAGTTGCTGGAAACCACAAGACGGGAGAGAGCTCTTGTGCTCAGGTTCTGCTCCCTAACTTCCCACAGTCATCAGTTTGCCCACTGTGAGAGCAGGCACTTCTTATGTTCTTCTTCAGATTGTTAAATAAATTGGAGTTCTTGTTATTATATTATATTCTTGTTATTATTATTATATACTGAAAGGAGATACACACCAAGAGCTCTGGCCAGAAATTTCATTACTAGGAATAAATCCTACTCGTGAGTTATAGGTAAATAAAACTATGTATTCTGTTAAGAATTACAGTCTTAGAGAATGTCAATTCAAATAAGAAAAACAGTTTCAAGTTCGCAATAATATGTGTAGCTTCAAATGAAAAATACAACTTCAAATTCACAGTAGTATGAGTAAACAATAATTCGTTACAGTATAAGAACATAAGAAATTTCAAGTAACAATAAATGTATATCAGTTCGTATTCAAAAGTATACAAAAGGATCGTTTTATAAGTAAAGTCGGAGTGAAGAGTCGATTCAGGAAAAACTATGTTTTTCAAATGTAGTGTCTAGAAATAATAAGTATTAACAGTAATTACATGTTTTGAATCAAAGTAAAGTTATTAATTTAGAGCACCATATAGTTATATGTTTCCTCACCTGAGAATGAAGAGATCAGCATGTATCACTCCAGGTGAAGGAATTTGTTAATGTACAGACTGGCTTCCAGTTTCGGATTGAACACTTTAGTAACTGCAATACTAAAAACAGCGTGTATGCATGGATTTGTCCGTGCAAAAAGATTTACATAGGCAAGAGCACCAGACCAATAAAACATAGAGTTACATGATACTTCCAAATGCACTCTACAAATTAACACGAACTCAAAAATTAGGTAAGGAACCAAATGTTATATAATACTGTAAAACTTAAATGTTATATAATACTGTAAAACTTAAATTTAGAATTTAGAATTTTGATGTAATTTGATGCATTGTTTGATATTACCAGCTGACGAAGACATCCATATTGAAACAGGGCCCTGTACTGGTTGCTTTTCCTGAATCGACTCTTCACTCCGGCTTTACTTATAAAACGATCCTTTTGTATACTTGTTCAGATTGTGGCATCTCAAATTCTGTAGCCACCTTTGAAGGATTACAGAGAAGGCTCATAAACAAAAGACAGCAATGGCATTCCCCCCGCCCCCATGACAACAGTTCACAAATTCTTACAAAGTTTCTGACAGCACTGTCTCTCATTTTGTCCAAATTGGGTAATGATGATGGCTACCAGCTTTTGAAAAAGTCAGGATCATAAAACAAGTTCAAACTGTGGTTTAAGATCCTGGCTTGTTTCAAAATGATTAGCCACAGTTTATTAGTTTCGAAGAAATGGGAAATGTGGCCGGTTGGAGACGTCCACCTTGCATTCAGGTGTGCTGTGAGGAGAGGGGAACCGAAAGGCTCAAGAAGATGGAGTGACAGCCCACCCACACACCCACTGCCTCATGAGGAAAGGCTGCAGCATTTGGGTCTTTTTACTTTAGAGAAAATGTGAATAAGGTTGGGCACTGTTTAGGCTTGCCATACCCCAGGAAAATTCCTGACGTCCTGCTTTTCGGGTGTAAAAATGGCATCGGGGGGGGGTGCCGAATCGGCAAAATGTCAGGGGAAACCTGGATGTATGGCTCAAAAAGCTTAAAATCACTATTTTGGGGTTAGATTTCCCCCAAGAAGCTCCAAAATTTGGGTGGGTTTCTAAAAAATAAAATAATAATTTTAAAAAAGCTTGACAATTTTGATATGGCAACCCTAGCACTGTTGTCCTTTTGGGAGAAGACAGATCCTAAAAAGTATATCCTAAGCACAAAATACAGTGAGAATAATTGGAAGCCATTTTTAATAAATTTTTTGGTTATTTAAATTTTGGAAAATAAGTATATGTAATATGTTAATAGTGATTTCTGATGTAAAGTTGTTTATATTTATATTTTTATTTTTGTGTTATTGTATGTTGCTTGTGTGTCTTGTAAATGTCTTAATTTTAAACAATAAAGAAAGATCCTAAGCAGTTCCACCGTCTCTCTGTCACCTAGCAGCGTTTCTCTAACTTCCCCAACAAGGAAGACCTACGACTTCCTTGTTCTTCCTCTTGTTTTGAACCCTTTTTTCATTATTTTTAACCAGAGAGGTGCTTTAATTATCATTATTGAGTCCAGGATCTAAGTTTACCTAGCTGCCCAGTAGCCCTGCCAGTCATCCCAGCAGGTGAAGCTGCGTCCCAATGCTGCGTCCATAGCTGTCAACCCTCCCTTTTTTTGGCGGGAAACTCCCTTATTCCAATGCCGTTTCCCGCTGCTATCCCGGATTGTTGATATCCCTTAAATTTCCCAGATTTCAAAGGAAGCAGCTCCTCTCCCTCCCTGCCGGCCAGGGAGGCTCCTCAGCTGCCTTGCTCGGCTGCCAATAAGGAGTCTGAGACCGACTATGGGCAGAGCTTGCATGCCTTGTGCATCCAGACCCTCATGCCCAACCAGACAGCCAGCCTGCCTGCCGTCTATGCGCTCGCTCTTTCGCTCACCCATTCGCACACAGCCTCTGGAGCGCAGGGTGGCGAGACTACTTGGTGCCATTGCAACGCCCTCGGGGAATACCTTATTTTCAAATCCGAAAGTTTGGAAAAATCCCTTATTTTCAAATCCGAAAGTTGACAGCTATGGCTGCGTCACATGGCAGAAAGTCTTCCCCAGCTGGATTTCTGCCTGTCATACACCTTGTGGAAGGCACAACAGTGCCGCTGGGTGCTCTGACAGCAGCCTTCCAGCAGCCTGCGTTGCTTGGCTGGAAGTCTCCTTCTCCTCTGCAGTCGGGAGACTTGCCCAAACGAAGGCTCCGATTTGGTCTCTGCTCTCTCCTTCTCCCTCGCATGTTACCGGTCCCTGTGGATATAACTCCAATTAATAAAAAGGCATCTTTATCTAAGCATTATCATAATACAAAGACTCAAGGGGGACACAATTCCTTCGTGCTTTTGGCTGATTTAAAACTCACAATTCTCCTCAGAGCTGGCGGGGGGGCTTTGCTGGGAATGAAAGGGAAGGGATAAAGGGCATTGTAACATTTCATCGGGATGAGGCCTCACACTTGGCAAAAGCACAATGGAGCTTGTTAAATTTGGAGCATTTATAAGAGCCTTATTGCTGTTAGATCCCTTGACGGAGCTATCATTTAAAACACACACACACACACACACACACACACACACACACACACACACACACAAACACTGGGTTCACTTGGACAGTAGCTCTCTGCGCCATAGTTCATTGCTTCTCCGGGAGAATCTGTAGGAAATGAAATCAGGCAAGCTACAGAAAATGACCAGAGAGGTGTTTTATTTCTCTCTTCCCCCATTGAGGTTGGCTGAGATAGCTCTGAGGCTGCCGGCCATTGCAGCCGCAGAAATAAGACAATGGCTGAGTGCTGCTCTTTCCTATTGCTAGATTTTAAGAACGGCAGCATAAGGAGCTTCTAAGCCAGGGGTTGGGGAATGTTTCTAAGGTAAAGGGCCACATTTCCTCGTGAGCTGCTTTGGAGGGGGGGCACATGCCAGCCGAGGGCAGGGCTAGAAGCAAAAAATTAATGGAGCAGAAGAAGAGTTTGGACTTGATATCCCGCTTTATCACTACCCGAAGGAGTCTCAAAACATTCTCCTTTCCCTTCCTCCCCCACAACAAACACTCTGTGAGGTGAGTGGGGCTGAGAGATTTCAAAGAAGTGTGACTAGCTCAAGGTCACCCAGCAGCTGCATGTGGAGGAGAGGAGACACGAACCTAGTTCACCAGATTACGAGTCTACCACTCTTAACCACTACACCACACTGGCTCTCAGCAAACGCAAAAGAAACAGTGCATTTTCCTTATTGGGTGCCGAAACCTGGTGTGTGCTGGTGCAGAGCCCCTGTTCTCTCCTTCACCCAAGACACCTTTACAAGGCTCACTGTGTGCAAAAGATGCTCCTCTGAACATATGCAGAGTGTCTTTCCCTCACCCCCTGTGTGGGTTCTCACCACCCCATGACTAATCTCCTTTGTACACTACAACTCCCAGCAAAGGAAGATTGGATACGAAAACTTATGGAATATGCAGAAATGGCAAAACTTACCGGAAGAATAAGAAATCAAGATAACAATTTTTAAATAAAAGAATGGAAATGGTTTGTTGAATATTTACAGATAAATTGTAAACAGATAAAAACATTGGCAGGATTATTGTACTCACCTGCAGTTTCATAAGAGTACATATTTAAAGAAGAAAAAATGAGCAAATTAAGTTAATTTGGATTTCCAGAAGATATTGGACTACTGCAATGCGCTCTATGTGGGGCTACCTTTGAAGGTGACCCGGAAACTGCAATTAATCCAGAATGCGGCAGCTAGACTGGTGACTGGGAGTAGCCGCCATGACCACATAACACCGGTCCTGAGAGATCTACATTGGCTCCCAGTACGTTTCCGAGCACAATTCAAAGTGTTGGTGCTGACCTTTAAAGCCCTAAACGGCCTCGGTCCTGTATACCTGAAGGAGCGTCTCCACCCCCAACGTTCAGCCCGGACACTGAGATCTAACACCGAGGGCCTTCTGGTGATTCCCTCACTGCGAGAAGCAAAGCTACAGGGAACCAGGCAGAGGGCCTTCTCGGTAGTGGCGCCCGCCCTGTGGAACACCCTCCCATCCCATGTCAAAGAGATAAATAACTACCTGACATTTAGAAAACACCTGAAGGCAGCCCTGTTTAGGGAAGTTTTTAATGTGTGATATTTTAATGTATTTTAGTGTTTGTTGGAAGCCGCCCAGAGTGGCTGGGGGGACCCGGCCAGATGGGCGGGGTACAAATAATAAATTATTATTATTATTATTATTATTATTATTATTATTATTATATTAAAATAAATTTAAGGAACCGCAGAAAGAGGGGGGAGGAAGTCAAGTTTTGAAATGTCAAAATGATTGTAAAATTAGTGAAATGTATAAACTTGAAAAGTATAAATTAAAAATTAAAAAACCCTCCCCCCCCCAAAAGGCTGTTAACAGCCATGCAAATTGCAGCACAATAATAGGCCAGTGAAAAATATAGTAAAGAGAGACACAATATCTATTGGGTAGTATCCAGCTAAACAGTTTTTCACTAGTGCAAGGATTTTTCACTGTGCAATGCGTCTTCCTGACCTTCTCCTTTCACTGCACACCCTTGTAAATCACATGGGGAAGGAGGGTTGGTGAACCTCCAGAACAGAAGTTGCACAGAGGGGGTGTGGGGAGAGGAGAGGGCAAGGAAGTTCCATTGCACAGCTAAGTGTCATTTTACTGACAGAACTGTGCAGCTGAACACTACCCATTCACTCAGTGAAGGGGAGAGGGGGATAAGGAAAGCATAGGAATAAAAAAGAAATTTCTGCAGCCATCTCAGCTAAAGAGCAGGTATCAATATTTGGTGACCTAGAGAATCAATATTTGGATTTTCTAAGGAGCTTGGTATACTCAGGGTTAAGCAGCTAACTTGACTGGCTCCTTGATATTATACTCCTTAACAGGTCTGGAATGCAATCTGAGGCTGGCCCATCCAAGGAACTCTGGATCCTGGGAATTTGCAAATGGAACAGGTGAAAATGTAACTAGCGATAATTGATGATTCATTATCTGCAATTAACATTTGGCAAACAGGTGTTCAGAGCCGTATAAAATGAGGGATGGGAGCAGAGGGATGTTTAGATACTAGAGTGGTTGGGAATGGAAGCTCGCGGAGCATTTAGTCTGTTCAGCTTTGAAAAAAATACAGTGGTACCTCGGGTTACAGACGCTTCAGGTTACAGACTCTGCTAACCCAGAAATATTACCTCGGGTTAAGAACTTTGCTTCAGGATGAGAACAGAAATCGCGCGGCGGCAGCGGGAGGCCCCATTAGCTAAAGTGGTACCTCAGGTTAAGATCAGTTTTAGGTTAAGAACGGACCTCCAGAACGAATTAAGTTCTTAACCTGAGTACCACTGTAATGGAGTTGTCTCCATAAACCTGAATGAAAGCGCAAGATGGGTAATGTGGTTGAATGGTTACAACTTTATTAAAGGAACTCACCAACTACCTGCAAGCAGCTGCATCCATAACCTGTCTCTGCACCATGTGGGCATGTCTAATTTGAGGTGAGATGTGGAGCAAGCTCCCTTCCTCTGAGAGCCAGTGTGGTGTAGTGGTTAAGAGCGGTGGACTCGTAATCTGGTGAACCGGGTTCACTTCCCCGCTCCTCCACATGCAGCTGCTGGGTGACCTTGGGCTAGTCACACTTTTTTGAACTCTCTCAGCCTCACTCACCTCACAGAGTGTTTGTTGTGGGGGAGGAAGGGAAAGGAGATTGTTAGCCGCTTTGAGACTCCTTAAAGGTAAAGGTAAAGGGACCCCTGACCATTAGGTCCAGTCGGGACCGACTCTGGGGTTGCAGCGCTCATCTCACATTATTGGCCAAGGGAGCTGGCATACAGCTTCCAGGTCATGTGGCCAGCATGACTAAGCCGCTTCTGGCGAACCAGAGCAGCGCACGGAAACGCCGTTTACCTTCCCGCTGGAGCAGTACCTATTTATCTACTTTCACTTTGATGTGCTTTTGAACTGCTAGGTTGGCAGGAGCAGGGACCGAGCAACAGGAGCTCACCCCATCGTGGGGATTCGAACCGCCAACCTTCTGATCGGCAAGCCCTAGGCTCTGTGGTTTAACCCACAGCGCCACACGCGTCCCTTGAGACTCCTTAGAGACTCGCTTTATTAGTGATAAAGCGGGATATCAAATCTAAACTCTTCTTCCTCCTCATTTAACAGGGGGGACACAGTTCTGGCTTGTGGTCTGGCACTTATCATTTGATGGCTGCAAGCCTTTCATTGCCAACTCACCATAAGGATGCCATGTTGACAATCCCAGTCTAGACCATTGCTCTCCCATTGGTGTGCTGCCCAACTGTCCCATTTTAAGTGGGACATCCCAGATTGATCCCAATCCTGGATGTCCCATTTTGCCTCCTGTGCAGGACCAAAAAACTGGTGTTTTGTTGGTTTCGTGCTGTGGTGGAAGTCAGTTGGCTCACGTCAGAGCTCAGGTCCCAAAAACGGCAGGAGCAGGGACCAAGCAATGGGAGTTCACCCCACCATGCGGGTTCGAACCGCCGACCTTCTGATCGGCAAGCCCAAGAAGCTCAGTGGTTTAGACCACAGCGGCACCCACGTCCTTTATTAGCCTGATGATTAATGTGGACCTGATTTCCACTTTTCACACTACATTCCTCTTAAGTCTGACACATCAAGTGTATGATTGAATAACATCCACAGTATCTGAGGGCGGGGAGAGAACTGACATCAAACAAAACGCAATAATCCAAATGGAACAATAAATAAAAGAAAAAAGTCAAATTTGAATTAATAGCTGATACTAATGAATGAATAAGCTTACAGCCTGAAGTCATGAAAAGGCCATTAAATTTTGCAAAGCATCTATCCATCAAAAGAAAAATATATACATACAGCAGCATCATAAAGATAATAAATTGTCAGATGATATTCTATCAAGCATTATTGTAAATACATTTTCATCTTTGGGGAGCCTTTTGCTTGTCAGGAGACTCAACATGTGTGCGTTTAAGCAGGGGAAGGAACATCATTTCGAAAACAAGTCACATAGTGTCCAGATCAAGGAAAGTAATAGTAGCACTCTATTCTGCCTTAGTCAGGAATACTGTGTCCAATTCTGGGCACCACAATTTAAGAAGGATGCTGACAAGCTGGAACGTTTACAGAGGAGGGTAACCAAGTTGATCAAGGGTCTGGAAACTAAGCCTTATGAGGAGCGCTTGAAGGAGCTGGGTATGTTTAGCCTGGAAAAGAGGAGACTGAGAGGAGATAGGATAGCAATCATCAAATATCTTAAAGTCTGTCACATAGAGGAGGGAGCATGCTTGTTTTCTCCTGCTCTGGAGGGTAGGACTCAAACCAATGGCTTCAAGTTGCAAGAAAGGAGATTCTGACTAAACATTCGGAAAAACTTTCTGACAGTAAGAGCTGTTCAGCAGTGGAACAGACTCCCAAAAGAGGGGGTGGACTCTCCTTCCTTGGAGGTTTTTAAACAGAGGTTGGATGGCCATCTGTTTAGCTCAGATTCCTGCATTGCAGGGGGTTGGACTGGATGACCCTTGGGGTCCCTTCCAACCAATTCTATGATTCTATGATTCTTTGGAATCTGGCTTCTCATCTCCGATTTCCCAATTCCCTTTTTAGCACTTGAGCTGTTCAAGTTAATATAGTCATACTGACTATATTTGTTGAAACAGAGATTGTGTCTTCTGTCTACTGACATTTGCGCTTTGTATTTTAACTTGACTGCCTTCTGGCCCTATTAAAGGCATTGACCGCCTGACCATTTATGACAATCCACTGTAGAGCAGCAGCAGGGAAGCAGTGTCCATCCTTATGTTGTTGGGTTTTGTGGCTGTGGAGTCCCACATGGGTCCAGTCTGTCTCCAGTGCTGTTTAACATCTCTATGGACAGACAACATAAAGCATGGGTAGGCAAACTAAGGCCCGTGGGCCGGATGCAGCCCAATCGCCTTCTAAATCCGGCCTGCGGATGGTCTGGGAATCAGCGTTTTTTTACATGAGTAGAATGTGTCCTTTTATTTAAAATGCATATCTGGGTTATTTGTGGGGCATAGGAATTCGTTCATTTCATATATATTTTTCAAAATATAGTCTGCCCCCCCCCCAAGGTCTAAGGGACAGTGGACCGGCCCCCTGCTGAAAACGTTTGCATAAAGCATCCCAATGAAGTCCCATGTTTTAGGCTGGTGTTAAAAGTTGGGTCTTCCTGGATCTAAAAAGGTCTGACTAAAGCTACAACTCGATGCATGCAAGTAAGTAACAGCTGAAAGAGTTGGATTTTCTGGTAGCTAATTTCAGTCCCCTTTTTGGCCCATATGGATGCTGCTGCTTTATACAATTCTGTGGAAATTAGAGGGTCCGACACATGCTCTATAAATTGTGATATTCTGGATTAAGAGTTGCCAGATGTCGTTCCCCTTAACAGTATTGCTCTGCTTCAGTTTTTTTTTAATAGATGCTAGAATTATTCACTGTGAATTATTTCCATTCCGAGCTTGCACCTTCTGTCTTCTGGTGGAAATTTTGGCTAATGAGTTTCTGATCAGGAACATAATTAACTGTTAACTATTCAGTGCACCATGCAGATAAATCTTTGTTTTAGCATGCAGTATATTTGCAAACTACTGTGCGCTCAGGGTAAGGTCTTTGTTTTAAGATGGTAGGCGGGGGAGGGAAGCTATCAGCCCAAGGACCACATTTCCTTCTGGCAACCTCCGGGGGGTCACAGGCCAGTGGCAGGTGGGGCAGAGCAAATGTGTCTACACAAACTCTAACCCATGGGTAGGCAAACTAAGGCCCGGGGGCCTGATCCTGCCCAGTCCCCTTCTAAATCTGGCAAACGGATGGTCCGGGAATCAGCGTGTTTTTACATGAGTAGAATGTGTGCTTTTATTTAAAATGCATCTCTGGGTTATTTGTGGGGCATAGGAATTCGTTCTTCCCCCCCCAAAAAAATATAGTCCGGCCCCCTACAAGGTCTGAGGGACAATGGACCGGCCCCCTGCTGAAAAGGTTTGCTGACCCCTGCTCTAACCCCCATCTCCAGTGCTTTTTTTCCCTTAAAAATTGTTTAGGGGTACCGTACTCTCATTTTGATTCGAGAAAATCACCATTTTATATTTCAAATCGGGAAAAATAAATACAGTAAATGGACAAAAGTACAAAGAACATGCATTACCTCATGATGATGAAAAATAGTTAGTAATTTTTGCTACTCATATTGAAATACTGCCCCGCAATGAGGCCAAACTTTCATCAGAGAGCCAGTGTGGTGTAGTGGTTAAGAGCAGTAGACTCGTAATCTGGGGAACCGGGTTCGCGTCTCCGCTCCTCCACATGCAGCTGCTGGGTGACCTTGGGCTAGTCACACTTCTCTGAAGTCTCTCAGCCCCACTCACCTAACAGAGTGTTTGTTGTGGGGGAGGAAGGGAAAGGAGAATGTGAGCCGCTTTGAGACTCCTTCGGGTAGTGATAAAGCAGGATATCCAATCCAAACTCCTCTTCTTCTTCTTCTTCTTCTTCTTCTTCTTCTTCTTCTTCTTCAGTAAAACACCGCACATCCAAGTTCCACACTGCTTCACAAACGCTGACTTCCGTCTGAGACTCAGGAAACACCATGATAGGAAATGAGGCCGCCATCAGGGGTAGCAATGGAACTGATGATTCACTGTGTTAGAGAAGAAACTAATTTTAAAAATAAATAAATAAATAAGTTTCTTCTCCTGTTAGAGTCACAAAATGTTTAGGGGTATGCATACCCCTGCATACCCCCCCCCCGAAAAAAGCACTGCCCATCTCTATCTTTCAAGTGGAATTATCAGAGTTCCAGGGACACATTTAAGCCAGGTTAAAATACTTGAGGAGAGTGCAAAATCAGTCTGGTATGGCACAGTGGTGGAGGAAGGGGGCGGGGGTGGCCCACCCGGGTGCCATATCTCAGGGGGTTGACAAGGCGGCACTCCACAGGGGGCTCGCAGTGGCGTGGGCTGGCACCATTGCCCCACCGCAGCCGCATACGGAGGATCCCTCCACCGCCGCTGCAGTCACGAGCAGAGGATCCCTCTGCCGTCCATACAGCTCCTGCGCGCTACCGGCGTACGTAGCGGCGCCGTGCGTGCGCTGTACATAGCAGCACTATGCATGCATCGCCGGGCAGTTTGCCCCGCCCCGCTACAGCCGCGAGCAGAGTACCATGCTGCCCATGCTGCAGCCATGAGCGGAGGATCCCGCTGCCGTCCGTACAGCGCACGCACGGCGCCACTGCATGTAGCGGCACACGCACATGCACCATACGTAGCGACACACACGCATGTGCCATACATAGCGGTGCTGCGCATGCGCCACCAGGCGGTTTGCCCCGCTCCTCAACACCCCGCACCGGGTGCCGGAGAGCCTTCCTTCGCCCCTGGTAAGGGGAGCGGCCTGTGGAGGGTCTTCAAGGGCCAGGTTGGGAGGCCTGGGAGGCCACATTTGGCCCCTGGTTTGAGTTCACCAGAGTTCTCCCTGGTATACAGCGTGACCTTTGTATAAGGAGAGCCTTGCTGGATCCACCCAGATCCAAATATTGGCAAGCAAACTCTGGACTTCAAGGTTTTTCATCCACTGCATATTTAAGTTCAGTGAGAATTTTGCTTATTTGGGAAGGATTACTGACTGTTCGTGCTCCACCTCAGGGAAAACCTCATATGCCACTCTGAGCTCCCTGGAAAGAAGAGTGGGGTAACGACAGCATGCAATAAATGTCACTTCCATGGCAACGTACTTTATCCATGGTGCTATAGCACAGAACGAGGCTTTTATTTATTATGTCTTATTTATTACATTTTTACCCCACCCTTCTTCTAAGTCAGGGGTGGGCCACGTGTGACCTACAGCCAGGGCCAGATTTAGGTTTGATGAGGCCCTAAGCTACTGAAGGTAATAGGCATAGCTGTCAACCCTCCTTTTTTTCCGGGAAACTCCCTTATTCCAATGCCGTTTCCCGCTGCTATCCTGGATTGTTGATATCCCTTAATTTCCCCGGATTTCAAAGGAAGCAGCTCTTATCCCTCCCTGCCGGCCAGGGAGGCTCCTCAGCTGCGTTGCTCGGCTGCCAATAAGGAGTCTGAGACCGACTGGGGGTGGAGCTTGCATGCCTTGTGCAGCCAGACCCTCACGCCCAACCAGACAGACAGACAGCCTGCCTGCCGTCTATGCGCTCGCTCTTTAGCTCACCCGTTCGCGCGCAGCCTCTGGAGCGCAGGGTGGCGAGGCTTCTTGGTGCCATTGCACCACCCTCATGGCATCCCTTATTTTCAAATCTGAAAGTTTGAAAAAATCCCTTATTTTCAAATCCGAAAGTTGACAGCTATGGTAATTGGGCCTTTTATATGTCCAGCTGTCCTTTGTCAACAACAAATTGCCACTGTTTTTTGTCTTGAATATATGCTATATGGTAATTTAAATCCGGCCCTGTTCGTAATACAAAATTAAAGAGACAACAACCCCTGACAACCTTATGCTTACCCTGGTAAGTCAGATCCATCCTTCTGGTCCTGATTCACACACACACACACACACACACACACACACACACAGAGAGAGAGAGAGAGAGAGAGAGAGAGAGAGAGAATGAGAGAGAGAGAGAGAGAGAGAGAGAGAGAGAGAGAGAGAGAGATGGAGTTGCTGTCTCTCAGGCAGCATTCTCCTAATGGATATTCTTAACGCAGAATGGATCAGTTTAAGACCATAGCATGGCAGGCCAACAACAAGAAAAGGTTTGTTTAAGGAAAGTAAAAATAGAACATCAAACCACTGGGCACACATATAAGAAACAAAACAAAAAAAATCATGTGCTCATTTTAATTAAAGCTCTGCCTTCGCTTGGGATGGAAAACACTCCAGAGTCGGATAATCATAAAATAAGATAATCATAAAATAAGAGGATAATCATAAAATAAGAGCCTTCGCGGACGACGTGATTCTCACCCTAGAAGAACCAGCAAAGAGTATAAAACAGGTATTGAAAAGGATCACGGAATACGGGAAAGTGTCAGGCTTTAAACTAAATATAGGCAAAACTAATATGTTAACAAAGAATATGTCAAAAGAAGACAGAGACCATTTACAGATAGAAACAGGATTAAAAGTAGTAAGCAAGACAAAATACCTAGGAATTTGGCTAACGAATAATACGAACAATTTAATAAACGATAATTATAGGAAAATCTGGCCAGAAATTAAAAAAGATTTAGAAATTTGGAATAGATTAGGACTATCACTATTAGGTAGAATTGCAGCTATTAAAATGAGTGTTCTCCCCAAATTGATGTTTTTATTTCAAATGATACCCATTCTAGGAGCAAGCACCAACATCTTTAAACAATGGAGAAAGGATATAATGAAATTCATATGGAGTTACAAGAAGGCCAGGATAAAATACAAACTGCTGATTGATGCGAAAGAAAGAGGGGGCCTGGCATTGCCGGACTTACAGATGTATCATGACGCTGCTGGCCTTATGTGGTTAAAAGAATGGATCACCCTAGAAAATAATAAACTATTAGATTTAGAGGGATACGGGAATAAATTTG